>CM052810.1:159573123-159597621 GCA_028533885.1 Nasua narica | reverse complement strand
GGGGGGGGTTAGCCGGGTGGTGGGTATCGAGAGGGGCACATACTGCATGGAGCACTGGGTGTGGTGCATGAACAATCAATCTTGTAACACTGAAAAATTAAAATAAATTTGGGGAAAAAATAAATAAAAAATAAAAAATAAATAAAAAAGATGTTTATTCTTTTCCTCTTTCCTCTGTTTAATGTGGATGTGTGATGGGTATAGAAGATGTGGTCAGAGTGAGCCCATTTTGACCGTTCTTGTGAGGACCACACACTAGGAGATGGACAAGCAACATTTTAGAAGGAACTGGGACCCTTGTGGGCTTTATAAAGCAGAAATGCTAAACCTCTCTGAACCATCTACCAACTCAGACTTTACCTGAGAGAAATAAATCTATTTTGTTCATGCCTCCTTCATTTATTTAGTCACTGTTAAAGTGGCCAAAACAATCCTGAAATTAATACCTCCTAATTCCCAATTTAGTGTTGCTACCTTTGTATGTTTTTTACATGTAAATATTTACTCTGATCACAAACTTCTTTAAATATATTCATTTACTTTTTTATGTGGGTGCTCAGGATGAATATTTTGGATCAGTCCTTTTGATGCAGTTTTATTAGGCAATTTTGACTCTAGAACCATAGACTACAGTTTATACATTACTATTCTTATAATTCAATTGAAATATTGAACATTAATTAAAATTAAAGAGACATTCAATATCAAATTTCACAGATGTAGTCTATGTAGTGAGTAGCACATCATTGTTTCTGTTGCTGTTGTTCATTCTTAGATTGGGTAAGAATCAGTTGAATTTATGTTTTGCTTATTTCAACAGAATTTTTTTTACTCTTCTGACTTACCAGAAACTGTCAATAAAAATAGTATATCCAATCAAATCAGTTGATAAATATCTGTTAAGTTCTAAACTATCCTATGTCATTTTTCCCTGTACTCGAAACACTTTTCATGGCATCTGATTAAATGTCAAAAAAAAACACAAAAACACAAAAAACAAAAAAAACAAAACAAAAAACCTTCTCTTCACCAAAACTATAAAAAGTTTCAGTTAAAAAAGAAAGTTATGAAATAATCTGAAGAGAGATCGGGGATTAGGCAAGAGGTAACCAGAGGGTTTGGAATAATTTTATTGGACCCAAATTCATGCCGTACTCAAAATATTAGTCACAGCTGCAATTATAACTTATAACTTACTTGACATAGCCTGAGAAGCTTTTTTTTATTTTTAATTTTGTTTTTGTTTTTCTGGTATCCCGCTAAATCTGACCAGAGGAGTTTATATACTTCCAGGCTCTCTCTACTTATACCCAGCCTAGAGGCCAATGGTTTGCATTTAATTAAACTGTTCCCAAATCGGACAATTCTCGAGGTTCAATGATGAATATGTCCCCATTTTCCAACATAGTTAACAGCATGCAAATTTATGTACAATTTTGATACATACTTATAATTCTTTTGAATCATGCACCAAATAGGTCACCAGATTATAATTTAATTTTCCTCTTATTAATTAATGTACTTTTGAATTATTTGCAGTGTTATTCATATGTGTTCAGCTTAATATTAGATATTTCAATTAGGGAGGAGAGATTTTCATGTCTTATTCATTTAAGAACTAAATTTGTTGTCTTCAAGGTGAGGGAGGAAGAGGCCAATCAAAAAGTTACTTGAAGGTCATTTTTTTTAGTCTCCTGCTAGCCTGTGAAATGTTTTAATAAAGCAGAGATGGACTCAAAGTCAGTTAAAATATTTCATCTTGGATATTTCCCTTCATCTTCTCTATACCCACCTATCTAATCTTTTCTGCATCTAGAATCTCTCGACCTGGCTCCCTGAAAACTTTTGTTTGTTTGTTTTGCCTTTCTCAATCCAACCAAATTCTTCTCATTTGGTTCTTTTCTTAACTTCAATTTCATAAGGACTTAGATGTGTTCTTTCTGATTCCCAGCTTCCACTACACTAAAATTACTGTCGTGTTTTGGTGTTAGGATCATATTGTAAAAATACCATGTTTATAACACCTTACCCTTTCTACACTAAGGTAACTAAGTTTGTACACTTTTAAATTATAGACATACCGAAATACAACCATTTGAGAGGTTATTGTATAGGGGAATGTTGACAATGGTATTCTGCATCGCTCAGTGCCCTAGGTTTTGTTTTTAAAGAATATTGGGTAGATACAAAATAAGATTTATAGATAAGCCAAAAGGTATGAGAGTGGTATGACATCTGTACCTGCACCTTCTTATCTAGTGCAAGAAATGAAAGCGTATGATCTGTGAAGTCCCTTGTATCCTTGCCCCAATCCTTCCTTCTTCCTCTAGGAAATTACTTTATCCTTAATTTTCTAGTCAGCATTACCTTATTGTCTCAAGTTACTTCTTTTTTTCAATCTTTTTTTTTTTTCAATATAATAGCAGTGATTACTTATAGGATTAATGCTAATAAATTAGTGGGTACAGAAAAACACCTAGAATCCTGTTTGGCAGGGAAATCAATAGGCATAATCACTGTGATAATAATGATGACAATGATGGCAATGATGGATAAACTTAACATTGTCTTACATGCTATTGCTTCCATTCGTCCATTCATTTAGCCAAACTTCAGACCATTTGTTGGTGTCCTTTGAAGCAATATGAAGACAGAGTACTGAGCCATTTTTTTTTAAGTAAAGAATTTCTATAACCTAGATGAAAGATTCCCATAAGTATGCACATATTCCTGGGGCAAGAGCCTCAGGAATCATAGAACTTAGGGAAATACTTTCTTGTGATGATCAGAATTTTTGGAAAAAACAATAGTTGGATCCTGAAGAAAGTTCTTATTTACCACAAATTTGTTTCGAACATTTCAGAACTCATAAACTAAACTTTCTACCTAAGGCACAATTTTAAATCTATGGAAAATGTTAGTGTACTTGTGGTTAAGATTTTCTTGTATTTCTCTCTCTTCCATGATTAACCAGAAAATAATCCTTTTTTAAGAATGAGGCCAAGTCTCATGAACCAAGACACAATCCAAGGATTCACCATGACCACCTCGTGTATTAATGTGACAAAGCTGAAGAAATTCATTTCAAGAAGCTATGTAGAGGAATTGTAAAACTACACAGATGAGAGCACAATTTTGTTCAATAACAAATCTTTTGGTTAGAAAAAAATCTGTTCTTTGGGCACAAGTCAGAAAAATTATGATAGAAGAGGCATCAAAATGCCTTTATGATCAACTTTATCGCCTCTGGATAAAAATCGCCTTGACAACTCTTAGAGGACTCACTTTTTTAAAAAACTTTTTTTTTTTTTTTAAATCTCAGTATAACATACACTCATAAAACCACATATCATAAGTATAAAGCACAATGAATTTTCAAGAGGTAAATACACTCAAGTTACCATCCACCCAGATCAAGAAACAGACATCTTTAGCATTGCATTGACTGCTTTTTAATATGTGTCTGGTTATATTTCTCTCTGAGAGCAAAAGGGTGAAAATCAAAACTGATGTCTGTAAAGCTGGGCTAAAGAAAGAAGATTTAATCAACCAATCTCTTAGCTTACAAGTTGATCAAATTTATCAATGGGATAAATTTTGCTATGGAATCTTTTGCTAGGCCACTTAACATTGACATATCAAGTTGGATCGCATCCACAGTGGTGGTCAATTTTTTACTTTAACTGATTTATGTCCACATGCAGTCAGCGGGTAAATGACAGCATATCATCCTCACCAATGGCTTTCTTTTTCTGTCTCTCTCTCCAAAACAAAAAGGTTAGTTTCCACTCGTGAAGTTATTTTTAAGGCATAATCTCTTCGTTTTTGTTAAATTTAGGTGCTAAAAATGGTAATTACAACCCAATTAAGAATTTGAATATTGTGAATACCTTAATCTTGGAGAAAACTTTTAAAAATCCATTTAAAATATTTGTTATTTTTTTCTTTTTACTGTGGTTTATATTTTGTGTGGTATATGAAATCTTATGAAAATCAACTTTGAGAAATTCTTTCATTAAGCCATCTTGAGTAGATATTTAGGTTAAATAGTAGTGATGCTCCAGCAGAAAAAGAGCTAGTTAAGAAATGGTCCACGTGTAAATGAAAGTTATATTTAAATTTCTATATATTCTAGCTCCAATTTCAGAAAGCATAGACAGTTCATCTACCTCTGTTCAAGAGAAGAATAATGATTAGTCCATTTTGACTGAAAAAAGATTTCATATTCAGTAGTGTCCATGGAAATATAACTTTTTCTGTGTCTGTTGAATTCTAAAAAGAGAGTAAAGGTAAGATCTGGAAACAAAAAGGAAGCTTTTTTTTTCTGAAGTATTGTATTGAGTAGGTAGAGATAGAGAAATTTGAGTTAAAATGAATATATTTCTTCATAATCTGTCTCCAATCCTATTAAACAGCAGACTATTTGCCCACTATTAAACATATAACATGTCCTTCATTTAATAAAGTTTCCTTCTCATGACAGACATTAAAAAATCAACAATTAGTATAGAATTCAGATTTATAGTGTGGTAATTTAATGCAAACATTTAAAAATATGATTCCAAATACTTACAGGTCCCAGAAATATTTCCTCTTTCATAGGAGTCTCTTTAAAAATGTATGCACATTTCATTACCTTTCCTACATTTTACTAATCATTTTCAAGATCATCTATAGCACTGAGAAAATATTCTATAGCATTAGAATTTACTTTGCTGCTAATTTTCAACCTACTTCCTAGATACATTTCTGGTGTTTCATTTTTTCTTTTTGAGAAACAATTATACACAGCACAAATTCAGTGTAAACACAGTCATGAGAGGGAAAAGTTATTTACTCAATGTTTAGAGCATTCATATATTAGTTAAATAACTTTTTAAAAAATTTTCTTCGTTTTGAAAATATCACTACTCTTACCAATCTATTCTATTTGTGGTAATGCTGTGGCTATTTACCCTCATCCAGATACAGTCATTCTCAGTGTCCTGATTCCCTCCAGGGACAGCTAATGAACACTTTTTGGGATGGGCCCAGAAGCCGGAGCACCATTATAATTTATTTCTATCTAAATTACTCCATTTGGGGCAAGGATGCTAAATTACGTTGATTTCCCATAAACTGGTTCATTTTGATGAATATTGTTTTATCTCTGGATACAGGATATTAGAGTAACAGAAAATAAACATATATACACACAGATAAATTTCCCCAATCTTGTATTTTGAATCAAACAATTGCTTTTTGTTCTTCTCATTGATTCAGTTAGTAATTAATACTAGGCTCTACAATGAATGTCACTTGCATAATTTGAATACTCAACAATATTCATATTCCCTTTTTTAGACACAAAAATGAACCAAAACCACCATTTAGCAGTTGTTTGAGGCATATTTTGTAATCGGTTTGGGCATTTGTGCTTCTAAATAATGAAATGGTGAATTATTCTTTAAATCTGTAGCTCTGTCAGTATTTTGTAGTCTGATCACTTAGAAGAAAGTAAGCTATATTATAAATTGATTTCCTGGAGAATTTACCTTAATACAGTATTCTACCAAATATTTCTTTTCTCACATTCTTCCCTTGCTAATTATTGTATCTGAGACCTGTAATTTAAAATAACTGTAAATAAACAGATGCCATATGGAGAAACAGCAACCTTATAAGCAAAATAGCCACCTAGGCTGATTATTTGTCAGCTATGAATGTAAATAAAAATATGAAGCTGAATTTAGTTAGCACAGGAAAGTGGGGGAAATGTTTAAACATGACTTGCACATTGAAAAACTATTTAGCAGGCATCTACTGAAAAGGGGCAAGATATGGAGCAAGTGCTGGGACACACAATACAAAAATCTTCTCTCATATAACATGCTCTAGATTGAAAAATAAGACCCATAAAAATCAAATAGTTACAAAATAATTTCTAAAATAAAAAAGAAGAATGAGATATAAATATGAAACACATGTAAGACAAAGATATGGTTAAGTGTCAAATGAATGGCACAGATAATAAATTCTAAAAATTCAGCGAAGGGTCAGGATGCTGTGAATCAGAATAATTCATGAAGGTCTCAGATAGCTTCTCTTTTCAAGGATCATAACAATGCAGATGGAACTTAATGTGCTGGGGCCACACTGTACTGGCTCAGGAAAGCCCATCACTATCCACTCTTCAATGTACTCCTCTCCAGTTAGTCAGACTTCCTACATGGCAGTTGAGTACTCCACCAACACGTGTTCCAGTGAATGAGGCAGAAGCTACATGGCTTTTCCTGGCCTAGGCTTGGAAGTTACATAATGCCACTTTTAATTCACTCCCAAGTGGTTGAAACCATTATAAACCAGGCCAGGTACTAGGGAAAGTAATACTGATATCACCTCTTTAGTGAAGAAGTCTCAAAGGGCTTTATGGCCATTGTTTGTTAAACTGACTCAGAAGTCAAACTGATTTCCTTCCAGATACTCTACTAAAGAAACCCTTAGGGGCACCTAGGTGACTCAGTAGGTTAAGCAGCTGCCTTTGGCTCAGGTCGTGATCCCAGGTTCCTGGGATCTAGCCCTGCATCGGGCTCCCTCCTCAGCGGTGAGTCTACTTCTCCCTCTCTCTGCCTGCTGCTCTCTCTGTCCCCAGCTTGCCTTCTCTTTCTCTGTCATAAAATCTGAAAGAGAAAAAAGAAAGAAGAAAGAAAGAAAGAAAGAAAGAAAGAAAGAAAGAAAGAAAGAAAGGAAGGAAGGAAGGAAGGAAGGAAGGAGGAAGGAAGGAAGGAAGGAAGGAAGGAAGGAAGGAAGGAAGGAAGGAAGGAAGGAAGGAAGGGAAAGAAAGAAAGAAAAAAAAGAAAGAAAGAAACCCTTGGTTTCTACAAAGTATTATTGTATTATATTACCCTAGCCATTGATATATGTGTGTGTGTGTGTGTGTATGTTATATGTATATATAAAGAGAGAGAAAGAGAGAGAGAGACCTCTAAGATTTCTAAATCTAAGTACAATCTAACAAAACTCTGAATGTGACTCTCTTTTTCTCATGCTCTCATGTTCTATAAGAGCCATTTTTGGTAATATTAAGTAACATTTAGGGAAAACATTCAATGAAGTGTAACATACCATTCTTGATCTTAAGAAACAATATAGTTGGGGAGATGTAATATTCATTCATGCATTCATTCTTTCATTCAGGAGTCAGTTATTAAATACTTTCTCTGAGCTACACTCAGACCAGGCACCTGAAAAACAAAGAAAACCAAATATTGTCACTGGCTTTAAGACGCTCACAGTCTAGTGGGAACACAAACAACATGGATATATGAGGCATGATGCAATGAGATAATAGATGGAGTTATGAAGAAATCTCTGTAAAGGCCAAGAGAAGACAGCTATGAGCTCTTCATGGTGAGAGTGTGTAGAATTATAAAGCTGTTGGAAATCAAAAGTATGAATAATTAAGTAATATATCTCAAGGTGTCTTTGCCTAGGTTTTCATATTTGTATTTAATACACAACATACCTGCAACAGAGGCATGAATAACACACAGAATAATCAAGTATCATTTATTTGATTTAAGAAATGTAATTCTATAACCTCTGAATTATATCCACTTAATCAACTTCTCCTTGATTTTATGACTGTTTTCTAGACTGCAGGAAAGTAGAAAAAGTCTCTACAAATGCTCTTTTTTTCCCCAAATTGGTGAATAGGTTTATTTTTTTAAATTAATTTTATTTTAGTTTTTCAGTGTTCCAAGATTCATTGTTCATGCACCATACCCAGTGCTCCATGCAATACGTGCCCTCCTCAATACCCACAACCAGGCTCCAAGAAAGAGTATATAGTTTGAAAACAGTTCCTTTGAAGACTAAAGCCAAATTCAAAAGCAAAAATTTTAAAAAGGAATTAAGAAAAAGGGGATGTCAAAAAAAAAAAAAAAAAGAAAAGAAAAAGAAAGCATGACTGTTTAGGAATGATGGATACTTCTAAAATGATAGGTAGGATGTGTATAAAATGAGTCCAATGCTTCTTAAGCACATGAGGGATCATCTTAATTGCTACTGAGATAAGATAAAAAACCAAAGAATACAGGACTTTTAATGACTATAAGAGTAATTATAACAACATTGCAAGTAGTTAAAGCAGAGCTTTAACACAAAGGTGTCATTTTAGAGGGATCCATCCCTACTTGAGGCTACTAAGGTTAGGTTGACAAGTATCCAGGAAATTTAACAGAAGTGACTTTGTGAAGAATTCACCTTATAATTACATCGTCTGTCCAGGGGTGGTTCCTTTGTTCATGAAATTTGATTCCTTATTGGTCTTATAGTTTTACTTTATAATAGATTCTCATTATACAGAAATACAAACTTATTGAATTTTCAAACCTCAGAACTGATTTAGAAATCCTTGCAATTAACTTTATAGAACCACTTGTTTACTTCTAACACGTATTCCAGTAAACCTGACCCTTCCTTCTATTTAGTATTTCACAGGGAATTACTGAATTTGATTGCCTTCCCCCACTGGACCCCAGATCAATCTGCTCAATGCTAAGACTTGGGAGGGCCCGCAAAGTGCCAGGGAAGAGTTTCAGTCACTAGAGATATCTGCGCTTACCTGATCATAGAGTATTGACATGAGGTTATGTTAAAGTTAAGTGACTTTCAATCCAATATTCTCTCTAGCTAAGTTGCTATTGTGGGTTTTTCATCGTTGGATTCAGCTATTGCCCAAATTCTGGAGAAAGCCTTGTATCTGTCAGAATGGGCCACATGATGCTGCTGTAACAAAAAGTTCCTGAATCCAAGTGACTCACCATAAGAAAAGCATATTTCTCATTCTTGCTATATCAGTCTCTTAGACTGGCAATGGCTCTGCCCCATGCCGCTCTCATTCAGTAAAGGTGACAGCACCTTCACATCCATCATGTCCCTGTGGCATGGAAAAAGGAACATGACTGAATGCACCCTATCTTACCAAGGCTTCTGCCTGGAAGGCCAACCAAACTATCTGTTCTGGTTTCTGCATTACATTACTGTGACCAAAGCAAGTCACTCTGCAGAAGGAATGTACCATCCATCAGAAGAACTGAAACACTGGTAACAGCCCTAATAATTGTTGTGCCTTACATTTATATCATTAATAATTAAAGACCTACTAGCCCTAAGAGAAAAAAAAATAGCTAAAATTTGCATAATAAAAAATATTCATAACTAAATATAATAGTCATGTATCTTATGTGTCTCTCTGAGTGAAATAGCACCAATATTTACTGTAAAATTAGTAAAAGATATTTTTCAAAACGTCAGGAATGTGATCATTTCATGAGTGAGGTACACTTAACCCATATCTCAAAGCAAAAGCTTATCCTCATTCATTTTACATAGTTTAATTTATCTTTCAGACTCACGTGATTGTTACTGAACTGGGGGTGATACCCAGCCTCTCACAAATAGAGCTTTCTAAAGCTAATTTCTGCCTGGGGGCTTTGAGGTTTAATCAGCTCACTTTCTCTCCTTTTGAGTTTCTATTAGTGTTGGATTCCTGGGGTATTGTGCAGTAGTGACTCTGAGGTGGCCTACCCTGAGTTATTTTAATGTTTTTTTTTTCCCTGTCTAAGAAACTGCTGGGGCAGGTCAACCTAATCTCCACCTTTCCTCAACATGACAGATTCTCTACAAATTGAGATTTGTAGACTTCAATGGATCATGTTCTCTATTTCCTTCCCACTGAAATGCATTCCCTTTAGTGCTGATCAAGTAAGAGAAGAGAAGGACCTCACTGGGGTGAGGGAAAATTAGAACCATAATTCTCAGAAAAATGTCCATATTTCCTGACTCCCAGTCCTCAAAGGTTTTCCTTTCATTGGCTCTATTTAGTCCCAAATTTGTTTTCAGTTGTTTGTTTGCTCTTTTGTATGCTATTGGTTTGTTGTTTTGTTGGTTTGTTTGCTTAAGCTAGATGCTGTTTGAGTGGTTAAGTCACAGTCCGAGTCAAGTTATATAAAGGCACTGATTCCATCAAAAAATCTCACATTTTACTAATGATAGAAATACAGATTATGCATCAATTCTACTTAAATGCTGTTTGTAAATATAATTATGCAACTTGAAAATATCATTTTCCTTATTATTTGCATAGTCATAATAGCTTTAGAGACATTTCTTTTAGGGAAATGTTTTAATTGGCAGTGTCTTTGCTGATTTAAATGTTAATTTTCTGTCACCATTTACATATATTTTCTTAGCTAATGTTCTTGGACTCAAAGAAAAGACATACATATTTTTAAAACTAAGAAACTTAATTCAAGGGGCGCCTGGGTGGCTCAGTGGGTTAAAGCCTCTGCCTTGGGCTCAGGTTATGATCTCAGGGTTCTAGGATCAAGCCCTGCATAGGCTCTCTGCTCAGAGGGGAGCCTGCTTACCCCTCTCCCTCTGCCTGCCTCTCTGCCTATTTGTGATCTCTCTCTCTGTCAAATAAATAAATAAAATCTTTAAAAAAAAAACTTAATTCAGTCCATTCTTTTATTTTACCACCAGGAAACTTAAGGTTCTGAAAGTCTTTTTTTTATGCTAAGGAAGAAGAATTTCTGGGAAGTCTTTGTAAAGGAAAACCATGCTTTCAATAGGCAAAAAAAAAAAAAAGGAGAGGAACAATAATAATATGTTTTATTAATCAGCTTCTAGTTTATGTTTGGATATGTGTCTGCTATTTTTAAGTTATATAGAATAACTAAAATATAGATTAGCTGAATGGGTTTTAAATTCATATATATGATTATCAGTGGCTACCTAAAGTTTGTGTTAAGAAAGATTCTGAACCTTCACAATGGAGTTGTGTGATTGATTTTTAACATCTTCCCTGGTTCCGAGAATGATAGAAACAGCACACATGCCATTCTCAGTGGTGCTTTATGTAATGCAAAATAAAAGCAAACAAAAGAGTTTGGTTATGAATACTGTAGTTTAATTTTTACCCTGATACTATATGAAGAATATAAAATACTTTGATGAGCTTTGTGTGTTCCATTTTTCCTGTCAATACAGTGGATGGTTTGTTTTAAGGAAGTTTTAAAGGTAATTTTGAAAGTCAAAACAAGAGAAATAAAATGTACATGGCCAGTCTTGCTCAGTTGAGAGGAGTATAATGGAAGTGGCTCTTACCTAATGATTTCCCACAATCTTTGGGAACTACCAAAGAAAGATAAAGCTCAAGAACAGTTCTAAGAATATTTCTAATAAGAGCTAACTAGAGAAGACCCACTTGCAACTTATTCTTGGAAGGTCTGCATTTAAAGTTACATACCAAATAAAAAGAACATTGTAATTTACAGTGGAGGATGTTCCAAGGGATGGTCTTTGAGGATGGCTGTGAAGTATGACTATTCCCCCCACCCCCAGTCTGTAAGTAATGAGGACACTGAAAATTACTGTAGGGAAAACAAAAAGAATTTACAAAGTGTATGTTGTAAAATTGCCCTGAACATAAAAAGAGTAAAAAGATACTGAATTCTTGACAATCAAGAACACAGAAATCATCAAAGAAAAAGCTCAACCAAAAATCATCATAGAGTATATTGTAAGCAATTGCTATCAGGAAAAATTTCTTATATTCTGAAAAAGTGAAAGAAATTTGAATATATCATGTAACTTTTAAATATCTTTTATAGATAAACTTTAAAGCAACTATTTATCTCAAACCCTACATTTTCATGGCATAAAGATCAACAAGGTAGTTTAGACTTGGAATATAAGTCAAGAATTCCGAATCAGATTTCTAGATTTGCTACTGACTAGCTATGTGATTTGGAGCAAGTCATGTATTACATCTGGACTTTATCTCTTAAAATGTTGTTTTTGGATTAAATAATTCCTAAAATATATTTTGATTCTAAAACACATCATGACATGATAGAAAGCAGATGAACACCCACCTCAATACCAACACACAACTTAGCAGGGACAGGAGCTGGTGGGACAGGAAAACTTAAAGACAAGACTAAGACAGACAGAGGTAAGACTGCCACTCTTCACCTTCATAGATTGGCAGTTTAGAGAAGACAGGGAAATTGTTTAGTCTTTCTCTTGGCCCAGCTTGATAGTTCTCAGGCATGCTCCTGTGCACTGTGGTGATGAAAGAATTAGATCAGGAAGGGCATGAGGAGTCAAGGAAGTAAAGCCTCCGTTTTTTTTTAAGTTCTTGCTGTATACAGTCAATTCTTTAGAAGAGGCACACCAATATGGTAGTTTAGACTTGGAATGTAAGTCAGGAATCCCTGAAGAGATATGAGGTTGTACTGTTCTAAGTAGATATGAGGTGCCACTCTTCAGAGTGAGGGAGCCACTAAAGTATGACTGTTGCTTCGAATCTTAAAATCACCTATGAGACTTCTGACCCTGACCCTCATTTTCAGATCTTACTTCTTAACCACTGTGAAATGTGCTAAAATTTCCAAGGGGGAATATACTGCATCCACCCAGGCTGTTGAGGCAGAAAATAATTAAAAGTCACGTCATGTGATTGCGAGAATCTTAGCCTGGATGGGAAATGATAACTTACTATGGATTCCTCTCCATATGATCTTCTCCTCAGAGTGGTTTCTGCATCTTTATAGTGTGCTCTCTGGGCTCCAAGGGCTAAGTGTACCAAAAGAAAGCAAAAAAAAAAAAAAAAAAAAAACCACACATAAACAAACAAAAAAACCAACCCCCATATAACCTGTGTGTCCCAGCCTCAGAAATCCTGTAGTGTCATCACCATCATAGTTATAAGTCTGTCCAGAGTCAAGGGCAGAGAATAGTGTCCCCACCTCTCTGAGAAATGACAAAGTCACATTCCAGGAGCTTGTGGAATGGGAGATATTGTTTTACATGTCTTTTTGTAACATACTATCTACCACATCAACTTAAAATTCCATACCCAAAGAAACTACTAATTAACTACAAGAATTGAAGGGAGACTTTTTTTTAGACATGTTAGATGTCAGACAACTTACCTCTCATCTACTCTTCCTAAAAAGCTATAGGAGAATGTGCTTTAGCAAGACATGAGAGAAATCCAACAAAGATAATGATTGAAATGCAGGAAAGCAGGGACCCACCACCTTAAAGATGAATGACTCTCTAGGATGGTGAGGAGTACTCTCACAATGGCAGCTGTGTACCACCACCCACAAAGACCAGCCAGCTTGGATTAGGGAAAGTCAGAAGACTCTGGAAGTGATGTCTCCAAGGAGACAAAATTTTTACAGTGTAATATGTTTCATATATTTTGAGGGAGACTTTATCAATTAGGAGAGAATTTGAACCTAAAGTAGATAAGCACACTGCAACCTAAGTAAAGAAAAAAATAAAAAAAATAAGACAGTCAACTTCAAGGAAAACATAGAGTTTTACAAGAAAGGAAAAGTTGTTATAATGTACTCCATGATTTAGTTGAGATTAGTGCTTACAAGATCATGAAAATGTCAATGTTGAATACTTATATAACCAAAATTGTGTTGTAATTCTATTGGGAGAATGAGGTGTGCACTTAGAACATGTAGATATATCTGTGTAGGCACAAGGTGGGGTGTGGATTAAAGAGAGCTAAATTATTATTCTCTAGAGCAGGAAATTAATAAGTATGTCTAAAATTTAAAAAATCAAGAAGTTATAAGTATGCTTTTTAAAGATATTAATACAAAAATTTCTAAAAAGAGCCAAAAGTGGTTGCTTTGGGGGAAATGGGCAACACTCTTCCAATGGAAATAGGCATGGAGAAGGGTGGCAAGGGAACATAAAAGACCCTATTTTCACAGATCTTAAAAGCTATGTAATTCTTGAGAATAAAGAATAAGGAAACCTACTTTTTGATTTGGACAGCACAGTGTGGTCTTGATTTTCTGTGATCACTGTTATGTATATTTCCAGGGTCTCTGCAAGGGAGGGATGGAAGCACAGTGGCACCATTTCCTGTCTCCCATACAGCAGCCAGAGCCTCTCCCTGAAGTTGTGGGTGCTCTGTCCACCTTCCCTGTGCACCTAGGGCTAGTAGAGGGAGAAGGGGCCTGCATCAAATGTACCCTCGTCAGCTTCCTCCTGGCTCCATGGCCTTGGAGGAGACTTTCTTCTTTAAAAACAGCCTTTGATAAATGGGACAGAAATAACTATCACATCCAGAAAACTAATCAAGCTTCTCAGGAAATATGAATGTAAATAAAATATTGATTAAAAGCTAAAAGGATTTTAATTAGGTTACTTAGTTTAATAGTTTAATTTGGCAGAAACAGACAAGTTGGACAAGGTTCTTTGTGTAAGCACATTTTAAATCACTTATTAAAATTTCAGACGGCGATCTGAGATTAGCAAAAGGATCTTCAAAAGCAAGCACGATGCCCATTTATTTTATTTTAGAACTCAAAGCAATACTAAAATGTTACTTTGAGTCCTCTATCTAAAACAATGTGAAATCTTGAATATATTGTAACCCACTTTGACCCATACATCATCTGTAATTAATTTATATTGAACAAAAAACGGAATTTGATAGGCAAACATCACATATACTTTATTGAAGATCACTTGTGTTTTAAATAGAATAGGTAAAAATTGCTCTTTCAGAGATACAATGTTAAAATATAGAAAAATGGATTCCTAAAAACATAAAACTCATGGCAAAGTAAAATGTTATTTATTCAGTCCAATTCAGCTAGTTCATAAAATATTTTGAAGTAAGGCACCCAGAGAAGCTCTACTTTGAGTCCCTATTAGTAATTACATATCAGTATACTAAATGGCACACTTCAAGGTCAAAGCTAAGACTGTACTTACATTCAAGATGGTAGGGCATATGTCAGTTCAAGACAGCCATTACGAGGGCAGACTCTGAAGACGCACTACCTGGGGTCAAATCCTGGTTTCCCATGTCTTAGTCATAAAACCTGTAGCAATTTAGATAACATTCTTATGCCTCAGTTTCCACGTTTATAGTATAGGAATTATAATAATCATACCTACTTTGCAGGGTAGTTATATGAATGAAAAAAGAATACATCCAAGCACTTATCACATGAACCTATGGAATGCAGTCTATACACAATAAATGTTAGTTTTATCAATATAAAAAGTAGATGCAATTAGGGTGATGGAATTGCAAAAGTTGAAAATCTGTATTTTTTCTTTTTAGTTTTTAAGATTTTATTTATTTATTTGAGAGAGAGAGAGAGCAGGAGCAGGGGTGGAGGGGAACAGAGGGAGAGGGAGAAACAGACTCCCCACTGAGCATAGACCCCAATGTGGGGCTTGATCCCAGAACCCTGAGATCAAGACTTGAGCCAAAAGCAGATGCTTAACTGAGTGAGCCACCCAGGTGCCCTGAAAATCTGTATTTTTAATGGGAGATGAAGAAGGATAAGCATCATGAGTTCTGCTTTAAGATAGATTTGGATGCAAATTCTAATGTTCACATTCACTAGTTGTGTGTAACTTAAGCAAGTTTCTTAACCTCTCTGTGCTTCATTTTCCTCTTGTATAAATGAGGATAACCACAGGACAGTGCTATTGAAAAGTCAATGATAAAATGATACTGAAGCCCTATACAAAGCTTGACCCATAAGAACTGTTCAATATTGTCACTATCCCTCCTCTTCTGAAATAAATACAAAAGTGGAGGATGCATAGCTGATGACATGCCCTATAGAAATGTATTGAAAGTGGTGATTCACAAGGTCATTGCTTCCATGAATTCAACTTTTCTAAGAAAGGACTCAATGGTGCATAGATTTTATAATAACTACTCAAACACAGGTGGACCTGAGTATGTCCTGATAAAATTTGAGTCCATCACTTACCCATCGCAGGAAAGATGGCATTTCCACTCATGTGCAGATGAATCTCACATATCAAAGATGTTGGTGTTTACATAAAAGTCACCACGGTGGGACACCTGGGTGGCTCAGTCAGTTAAGCCTCTGCCTTAGGCTCAGGTCATGATCCCAGGGTCCTGGGATCAGTCCTACATCAGATTCTCTGCTCAGCAGGGAATCTGCTTCTCCCTCCAACTCTTCCTCTGTGCTCTTTCTCTCTCTCAAATAAATAAAGAAAATCTTAAAAAAAAATCATCATGGCTTTTTGTAAAAGATATGACTCAGTGAATGTGACATTCGCTATTCCTTGACAACTTCAGAAAAAGGGCTGAGGGCATCATTTTCACTTCTAGGCTGTTATGACCTCAGTGCAGACACTTGACTGACAACACATTAAGATATCAGGTTGAAATCTTTATGGGATGCCAACCTCTAGACAATACATTTCATTGATATCACAAGTAAATGGGAGTCAGAATATAGGTTCCAGAAGAATAGTGAACATATTTCCTATGGCCAAATAGCAAATAAGGCAAACATACACCACTGTCATTATTTTTTTATATATATCTTTCTAAATAAGCCAACAATGATGGTGATTAGAAACAGTGCAAAGTGAGGGGGAAATATGTCTATAAATGTTTCAAAGAACTGAATCTGGTTCTCAATCCATTATCTTTTTTTTAAGATTTTATTTATTTATTTGACACAGAGAGAGAGAGAGAGATTCCAAGTAGGCAGAGAGGCAGGCAGAGAGAGAGGGGGAAGCAGGCTCCCCTCAATCCATTATCTTAATCCATAGTGTCTTAAGGAAATTGAATATGGTTCAAAGACAGTATCTATTTTGGTTAAGCTAAATATTTCTCTCTACCATCCAGAACTATCCATTATGGTTTTGAAGCTCCTAAGTCAATAGTGTTGGGACAAGTCACCTTCTCAGAGTTTTATTTTTCCCTTCAATCAAGTCACTTTCTAAGTCACCATTTAATCCTTTGAAAACTCAGCTGTTGGAACTTTGTGATCTTTCTTCCAATCACTCCCTGCATCTGCAATCTTTACTATTCAATTAATCAACATGTGTTTTTGAACCTATGGAGAACTGTACCCAGTTCTCTGTTAGCATCAATATAGAGGAAGAGAAAAAGTATTAGAAGGATCTATGATCTCACAGAATAGATATTATAATTGGGGAGGCAAGACCCATGTATTATAAAAAATAAGAAAAATATAAAGCAGAATATATTAAGGTATATGTTAACGTATATTAACATTTCTTTCCATATAACATGGAAAGCTTAATTGTGTAATTCAGGAGGTATGTGAACAAGATGTCTCATTAAAATACACTTACATAAATGCAGGTGGGGATTCAGACTCCCTTTACTAGGATTTGATTCAGGGTCATTTTGTTCTGCCTTCTACACGAACAGTAAAGGACTACAGTAATGAAACAGAAATCTGTTGACATACACACAAATCTTTGTCATTATTGCATAAACATGTACATACTTCACATTCCAGTTTCTTTTTTAGTGATTAAAAAAATATATCTGATTATTATTTTTTCCATGGTTTGGTAAAGTAGATCTTGTGGGGCAAAACAATTGGTGGTCAGGTTTAATGACTCAAGGCAATCATTGACCACAAAGGCTTCTTCTCCGACAAAGCTGTGTCCTATTAGTATTCAGTAAATCCTTGAAAAAGCCACCAGGCAGCTCTTTATCTGTCATTATCGGCTGTTCTTTGATGAAACCACTATCTTGGAAAATGCATCTGTCTTCCTTGGGAGATTGGTAAGCACTGGAGAGTGAACGAACCTGCAATTTCTGGGCTTTGTGGTTTTGCTCGGAATAACAACCAATGTTGAAAGGTATGTATACCATCTCTGTTCAGCCTGATCCAAAAATAAGAAGGTTATATAAATGATATCAAAGCCAGTTTTTGTTCACTGGTAAAAATTTACTAAATCCAATATATTTTCTAATGGATGCTACTCATTTTTCAATTTTTCTATAAAACTACAGAAAACAAGTAATACAAAACAAACCTTTCATTTCAGTTAGGCAAGATGACAATGGAATCCTAACTCATGTTTCATCATAGATCAACTAATTGGAATATTCTAGGGGATGAAACCATGCTTTAGTGGTCTCTGGGAACTAAAGTTATTCTTCAGTGCTCTAACACACATTTTTTTTAAATATTATCCTTTCCATCCACTCTAAATTTCTTTTTTGGGTTTCCTCCTCCTAGTCCCCAGGATCATTGTGCTAAGCTACAGTGATGGTGCCTAAGGCTCCCCCAATGTTGTTTTGTAGATTCATGTTTCCACTATGAGCTTTTGACATGAAATTATCAAAGCCCTATAGAAAGGAGCAAACAGTCCTTTTTCATCTCCCCCAACCACACCTTTACTTTATTTTAACCCATGGTAAGATCTGACATTTAAAAATGGGCAGGACTCTTTTTTCCAAGTCTGGATGGAAACATCTTGTGTTCTTCACATGACATACACTTAGATGGTAATGTCAGATCAAGGAAATGATGTTGACTCAAACACTCCGTTGAGAATTGTACAAGAAAGGCATGCAGACAGCCTTTCTACCAGGAGCCACAAACTCAAATAACAATCACAGACATTCACCGAGTGCTCGCTCTGTGCCAGGGACTCTTTCAAGGACTTTGCTTGAAGTGAATTCAGTTCATCTCTATATACTCTTATGAGGTGTGTATCATTGTTATCATATCAGAGATGAGAAAATTAAAGCAAAAGAACATGAAGTAATTTACCTAAGGTTACACCACTAGTAAATGATGGCAGAAGGATTTGCAGCCAGGGTATGTGGCACTGGAGATAATTTTGTCAACCACTACCCAGCTCTGAGACTCAAACTCTCTAGGGCCAAGGCAGGTGACAGAAATGAGCGAAATGGATGAGCCCAGCTCCTTGTTGCCATGTAGGGACACGGACCTGGAACTACCCTATCTTCTCTTATTGTAAGAGAAAACTGAAACCGGGATTGTTTATGGGAAGTTTCTTGCTTTTAAAATGTTGGGTATTAATTTTAAAATGTTTTTAAACACCATTTTGGAAAACACACTTTTTTTTTCCCAATTACTTTTATTTTTTCAGTGTTCCAAGATTCATTTCATTGTTCATGTACCACACCCAGTGCTCCATGCACTGCCTTCCTCAATACCCACCACCAGGCTCGCCCAACCCCCTACCCCCCTCCTCTCCAAAACCTTCAGTTTGTTGCTCAGAGTCCACAGTCTCCCATGGTTCATCTCCCCCTCCGATTTCACTTCTGAGGACCACAAATTTGCAATCTCTGCTTTATACACCTAGGTGGCCCATTGGAGTACAAAATAAATTTGCTTGAAAAGCTGTTCACTTATTTTAAGAACAAAATTGCAGAATTGCCGAGCTGAGGCCCACGTAACTCATCTGGGCCAATGTCCCATCCCAAGTGAGAAGTTCCTCTAGTAGAGCAGCTCATTTCATTGCATAACCACTAAAATTGTCTTTAAGAAATCTTCCTTCTATTTTATCAAAATATTGTTTTTTTGATATTTTGGTGTTTGATTCCAGTGATGTTAGTTCTGCCCTCTGGAAAAATACTCCTAAGACAAATCTTTCTTCTGCAAAATACTCTTAGATTTTTGAAAACAGCTAACATAATTTTGATTCCCTCAGTCACAAATCTTTCAATAATTTCTTCAAAAACTTTAACTACTCTTTTTTTTTCAAAGATTTTATTTATTTATTTGATAGAGAGAGAGATCACACATTGGCAGAGAGGCAGGCAGAGAGAGGGGGAAGCAGGCTCCCTGCTGAGGGGAAAGCCCGACATGGGGCTCAATCCCAAGACCCTGAGATCATGACCTGAGCCGAAGGCAGAGGCTTTAACCCACTGAGCCACTCAGGCGCCCCAACTGTAACCACTCTTTAAATAAAGGCAAACAATAACCTGTATCAAGCATCCATTATGTGCAATTCTAATGGTGTCCAAATATTTTTTTATTTATAACCCCCATCATAAAAGTATTTTGAGCACATACTGCCATATATATGTTGCTTTATACATAAACATAACATACATGTTGCTTTATATATATACATAGAGTCATATATGTTACTTTATAAATAGTTGAGATGTAGTTCTATTATTTGCTAATATCTTAAACAATACACATTTAACCAGGGTTTCTCACCCTTGGCACTACGGACATTTTGGGCCAGAAAATTCTATGTTGTAGGAGGCTGTCCTGTATATAGGAGGTTTTAAAGCAGCATCCCTGGCCTCTAACCATTAGAAGCCAGTAGCATCTCCCATTTTTGACAAATGAAAATGTCTCCAGACATCCCAACTCTTCTCTCGGGGACAGAGTTGTACCATGTTAAGAACTGCTGATTTAGGGTAGGGCAAGCTTTATCATTCAGTGTTGTAGGTATAGTATAAATCCAGTGTTCAGATGCTGTTCTTGACCATGTTGAATTTGTTGGCTAGCTTCTTGCAGATTTATTTGATCATTATTACTTTTATCTTTCAATGTAGCTAATGAGGAGCTTGGGCTGGGAACACAAGTACATGTTCTTCCATTTTGGTTTCTTTGTTCTGCCATTATTAGTGCTTCTTCTGATCTGTGCCTCCCCCCTTTTTTTTTTAAAGATTTATTTATTTATTTGAGAGGGTGGGGGAGGGGTAGAGAGAGAATCTCCAGCAGACTCCTGGCTGAGCGAGGAGCCCAACGCAGGGCTCAGTCCCAGGACCCTGAGATCATGACCTGAGCTGAAATCAAGAGCCAGATGCTTAACCAGCTGAGCCACCGAGACACCCCTGATCTGGTACCTCTTTGAGAGAACCTTGTCCTGTTACTTCCCGAACCCATCTAACTGGGCCCATTTATTTATTTATTTGTTTGTTTGTTTATTTAAAGGGTTTTTTTAAAGATTTTGTTTATTTATTTTAACAGAGAGAGAACATAAGCAGGCAGAGAGGCAGGCAGAGGCAGAGAGAGTAGCAGGCTCCCTGCTGAGCAAGGAGCCTGATGTGGGCTCAATCCCAGGACGCTGGGATCGTGACCTGAGCTGAAGGCAGCCTCTCAACCAACTGAGCCACCCAGGTGTCCCTTAAAGGTTTTATTAATTTATTTGATAGAGAGAGAGAGAGATCACAAGTAGGCAGAGAGGCAGGCAGAGAGAGAGATGGGGAAGTGGGCTCCCTGCTGAGCAGAGAGCCTGATGCGGGGCTCGATCCCAGGACCCTGAGATGAGGGCCTGAGCTGAAGGCAGAGATTCAACCCACTGAGCCACCCAGGCGCCCCTCACTGGGCCCATTTAAACTGAAGCACATCACAGCCCATCAAAAGGCCATGAGACAGTGGGCAGCAGGGTAGAACTTGAGCTCTAACCCCACCCGTAATACATAGTGTGTGACACAGCAACCCTAACCTCCCAACCTGGGGAGCACACCAGTGGCAATGCCAACTATAAAATAAATACCACTGAAGTTTGGTGGATTTACTTCTCTATACGAAATATAAGTATTCATAGCAGCTCTAATATTTTACCTTCACCCAAACATGTTAGTTTGTTCCTCCCTGGGATGCATAGATCCCACTTTGGAGACCATTGAACACAGGTACCGAACATCCAGGAACACTACCTTATTTATTCCAGACTGGAAATATCCCACTAAAGTAAAGAACCAAAACTAGGGCACAAAGGCCTTCTAATTAGCGCTGCCATCAGGAGAAACTTTATCGCTGAATGTACGCTCCAACCTCCTTCTACTGTGATATTTCGGCGATGACATGACAGGTTGGTTCACACTATTCTTACAGATAGTTAGAACCTCTTAGATTAATTTTTCTTTTCTTTATAAAATAAATTTAACCTTTAAGCCAGACTTTGTATCATTAGAATCCTTCCCTAGTTTATTAAGGTCTTTTCAACACTATGGTATGGCTGCATTGAATTTCCCTTTCTTTTGCTGGCCCAGTCTCTCTGTCCCTTCCTCATCATTATAGCCCTCCTCCCCGCTCTCTGTTCACATGCTGGACTCCAGAGAGAACACATCACCCAGGCTGGACTAATGGAACAAGAGTCTTGGAGGGACCCAAAGATGAAAACTAGTGTCGGATACACATCCTTGAGCTCTGTACCACTCAGACTGTCCATTCTTTCCTGCCATGTAGATCCCCAGAGTTTCCCTGACCTCACCCTTCCCAAGACCCGTGATTCTGTGTTTCTGATTTTGTAAGCTGCACCAAAGCTATAGTTGGAATCCTTTCCTGTAAAGAACCTAGTTGATATAAGCTTTAAATACCCTGGCTCCCTCGCAGTTTTGTGCTATCTCAAAACCTGCAACTTATATCTTCTAAATCTTCACTCAAGAAATACTGCTAGGGGCACCAGGATGACTCAGATGGTTAAGTGTCTGCCTTTAGCTCAGGTCATAATCTCCAGGTCCTGGGATCAAGCCCCAACATCTGGCTCCCAGCTCATCAGGGAGCCTACTTCTCCCTCTCCCTCTGCCTCTCCCCCTGCTTGTTCTCTCTGTGTCTCTGTCTCTCTGTCTCTCTCTCTCACACAAAAGAATAAATAAAATCTTAAAAAAAAAAGAAAAGAAATACTGCTGAATCAGGATGAGTAAGCCTAGATTAGAATCCTTAGATTTCTACATCTAGACTATAAACGAACAATATTTTATAACAATTATACTAGCTTACATTAGTGTTCATTTCATGTTAGGCACTATCTCACAAGGTTTTTTTTAATACACTTTATTTTGGATTATTTTTAGATTTATGAAAAATGTGCAAACATAGAACAAAGAGTTTCATATGCCCTTCAACCAGGTACCCCCATTGTGAAATCTTATATAACCATGTGCATTTATCAAAGCTAAGAAAATGACATTGGGGCATTAATATCAACTAAACTACAGACTTTATTTGGAATTCACCAGGTTTTCCACCAATGTCCTTTTCCTATTCCAGAACCCAAACCGGCCTCCACACTACATTTAGAAGTGTGTGACTTTTAGCAGCTCATGTCATTCTCCCTGGCATCTCTGAAACAGGCACTATGATTTCCCCCATTTTACAGATGAGGAAACTGAGACATAGAGAAGTTAAGCAATTGATTAAAGTCACACAGTAAGTGGCAAAACTAGGTTCTGAACTTCTGAACCCAATAACCAGGCACCATTCTTTTTTCTTTTTTTTAAATTTTATTTATTTATTTGAAAGAGAGAGAGAGAGAAAGCATGAGCAGGGAGAAGGGGCAGAGGTAAAGGGAGAAACAGACTCCCGGCTGAGGAGGAAGCCCGATGTTGGGCTGGATCCCAGGTTCCTGGGATCATGACCTGAGCCAAAGACAGATGTTTAACAGGCATCCCCAGAACCTTTGTTCTTAACATTTATGTTGTCCTGCCCCTTTTGAGAAAAACAGAAACGGGACAAAAAGCAAACAGAAAGTACATGGTTCGCTCTCTCTTGCTTTCCCACCCCACATTTAGCTTTTAAATAGGTTTAGTTTGCTTCCTCTGTTTTTAGGGGACTTCTGCCCGTCCTAGAGGTTCCTGTAGCCCTTCAGTGTGTGTATGAGTTATCTCTTGAATAATTCCTTCTCCAGCTCTGCTGAGATTAGGCTCAAAATTCGGAATGCTTTAGTGTACAGGATTGACAAGTGTTGAAAATGAAATTATTTGCCCACCTATATCTTTCTAGAACAGAGCTTTTCAGCCATTAAGGTGTGTGCGGATCCCAGGGAATCTGGTTCAAGTGCAGGTTCTGCAGGTCGGAGATGGAGCCTGTGAACAGGTCTTCTCATCAAGATCCCAAGCTAAGTCCACGCCGCTGGCCTGTAGAGCAACACATGGGGTAGTGAAGCCCTAAACCTCTTCTCCACTTTTTCTCTGATTGGCCAGGTTTCTGTTCTTGTGCCGTTCTCTTCCTGGGTCCAGAGAAGGGAGTGGTTTGGGGCTGTTCTGTCAGATACTTTTTATCTGATTCAGACACTGGTTTTATTTAAATACAATTGGTTAGATCTTTACCATTTGGATTCCTTTTCACTGATAGGCATTCTTGAGGCAACACATCTGTTTATTAATACAGTTATTTTGTTCCCTGTCATTTGTTAATGATCCCTTTTCATGGTCTTCCCTAGCCCTCATTATCCAAATGTATTCAAAGGCATTTTAATTGTTACGAGTATTTCTGCAAGCCCTAATTTACACTGAAACATTAACTTCTTTGCCACTAGATTTGCTGAGCAAAGTTGTTTCTGTTTGTTTGTTTTGGCCCACACATTCTTCCTCCCATCTTTCATGTGAGGTGTTTTCAAATGCGAGCGGCTCCAGAGTTTCTGGGGCAGCCACATCAATTTCTTTCTAGGACACCCTCCACTCCAGGCTCCCCCAGATTTCTTTCTCTTTGGAAACATCTGCAGTTGCCATGTGTCCTTTTCTGTTCCTTTGTTCCTGGCTTGCTTACTTTAAGAATTTTCATCTCCAGTTACTTTCGAAACTCTAGCCATTTCACGTGTGTGTGTGTGTATATATATATATATATTTTTTTTTAATATTCTCTTGGAAACTTTTGAAATCTGCTTTCGTAAAGGCTCATTTGAATCTGATATACTCATTATATTCTTATT
>CM052810.1:159405496-159573023 GCA_028533885.1 Nasua narica | reverse complement strand
GTTCTCACCACTGCTTCCTTTACGTTCTGGAAGATGAAAGTGCCAGCTCTTCCTCTGGGCTAAGCATTTGCATACTTTAGATTTTTTTTTTTTAATGGAAGAAATGAAAAATCTCAGGCCACTTTCTGCAGAGCTGACCTGAGCATGATGGAGACAAGCAAGTGTGCTAGAAAAGCACTCTCTGGAGGAGGGACTGAAGGGGACCGTGTCAGTGCTGTGGGAGTGTAAGACTCTCAGCAAATACTGCGGCGCCTCTGGGCAGCCATGCTGTCACCTTCCCTGAGTCGCAGAGCCTGCCGCTGTGCTATCTGCTGCAGTTTCACTGTTCAGTTAACAGTTGTTCAGACGAAACTGCCACCGGGATTTTGGGGTCCAAGAGTACACCGTTCATAAATAACCAAGCAACTTCTGAGGTTGGGGCTTTCTGGAAAGGAGTGGGTTTCAAATCAGGAAGATAACGTGAAAAGAACTGACAGATGCATGATTTGGGGGGAACAGCTAATATCATGAGCTCATTCCCCTCCGGCAGCACATCCGAACTGTCGACGGGGTCTAGTGCAGGGGGCTGTGGGTGAGTGACCAGGTGTCTTGGTCCCAGTAGCGCCTGCTCTCTGGAGGAGGAGTGTCTATCGGGAGAGTAGCTGGGAGAAAAAGGCAACTGGGGAAAGTGTGATCAAGGGCTAGGCTCATGCATTGGTTGTGCACTTTGGTTTTCTCCTAATCGATCGGCATGCTGGTGGGCATCGCAGTTAAAAGTGAGGTATACTGTATATAGGGAGATGGAGCACTGAAGAAAGAAATGTGTCAAAGGAAAGGAGGTGGAAGGAAGAAGCAGCCCACAAATGCACTGGTCTGTGTGCTGTGAGGAGATAGTCGGGAGTCCCCCACGACCTGTCCCGCATCCTTCTACATAGCCTCCTGCCTGTGTCCTCTGCCAATACGTAGAAATCAGGTCTCTTCCCCCACCCATTTCCCATCACCGTTCTCACCCAACAGTTTGGCTCTAAGTATGTAAATAACCTAATTTCTTCCCAATGCATGCAGACACATATTTTAAAGTACGCTTAGACTTCTGTCCATCATTCCTGTTAACTTAGGTATATATTAAAAACAAGGTTTAAAAAGATTTAGCTGCAAATATAGAGACCCATTTCTAAATAGTCTATGTTTTGGTTATCTCATGGTGCAATTAAATTACCCCCAAACATTATGGTTGAAAACAATTTATTTTCTCATGATTTGGGGTCTCAAGAATGAAGCTAGGCCTCAGTGACAGAGTTCCTCTGCTCCCTGTGGTTTACAGCTGGAGTCATCCTCATTCATCTGGAGGCTAAGTCAGTCTGGGGAGTCCAAAAAGATGCCACTTGCGTATCTGCTTCCTTGTGTTTCTGTACGTGGCCTCCTTCTCTTTCTACTTGGCTAGTTCGGGTTTCCTCATTGCATGAAGGTCTCAGTAGTTAAACTTGGTTCCGGGTTTTCGTTGTTGTGTAACAAGATGATAATTTATTATTATTATTATTTTTAAGATTTTTTATTTATTTATTAGAGAGAGAGAGAGACTGAGAATGAGAGGGGAGAAGGTCAGAGGGAGAAGCAGACTTCCCGCAGAGCTGGGAGTCCAATATGGGACTCGATCCCAGGACTCCGGGATCATGACCCGAGCCGAAGGCAGTCGCCCAACCAACTGAGCCACCCAGGAGCCCGATGATAATTTATTATTATTTCTCATGGCATTAGGCTCTCTCTTGGGGTTGCTATCAAATATCTGAGGGGGTAGTTATCCAAAAGTTTGACTGGGCTAGATGCTTAAAAATCTTAGGCCCATGACCAGCAGTGGATCCTGGCTGTTGCTAGAAGCTCAGCTGTGACTGTCCCCTGGAATGAGTGCTTCCATGTGCCTTCTCCAGGGGACCTTAACTTCTTTTACGTCCTGGCAGCTGAGCTTTTAGAAAAAGCATTCCAAGAGTGAGAGTTTCAAGAGGCTCAGACCAAATGTTGCTAGACTTCTTACAACCATACCTCAAAGTCGTAGAGCAGTATTTTAGCCACTTTCCATTGGTCAAGAGCAAATCACAGGGCCAGCCCAGATCCTAGCAAAGGGAATTCCACAAGGGCATGCATGCTGAAAGGCAAGGCCCATGACATAAAGGGACATCTTCGGTGACTGCACCACAGACTTCTTACCTGAGGGGGCACATTTGAGAAACAGCATTCCAGAAGAGCAAAAGCAGCAGCTGCAGACTTCTCAAGGCTGAGGTCCAAAGTTATAGAGTATCACTTCCGCTATATCTTACTGGATAGTCAGTCTGACAGCCCACATTTGGGGAAGGGGACATAGATCTGCCCATTCCATGGCAGGAAGGGCAAGCCTTTAATCCCCCGTACTCTGCTAAAAACAGTTAGATATGGGATTGGGAAAAGTCATAGAAATATTTCAGGCCATCTCATGTTAGTTCTTTGACTGAAATGAAAATGGATATGTTATAAAAGCATGTAATTTTTATATCTAAACCATGAATATGGACCCAAATCCCTGGACTTTCTTTGTTAAAGATGAATGGTTAACTAGAAATTTTCTGAATGTGGGGATTTGATGACAGCTTTAAACCTTATGAATAAGCATAATTTTGTTGCTTATCCAACATCAAGCGAATTTTCCAAGTCTTGATTTTGAGTCATTAAGGCCTAACTAAACAGAAAATCAATTTTAAATCTCTGCTAATGAAACCATTATATTGACCAAATGCCTTAAATCATCGTTTAAAAAATAACCCTAAAAAATTGAACACTAAAAGGCCAATCAAGTGTATCATTTCCACAAACGTAAACTTGGGGGTATGGCCATCATGCCAGTTAGTAAAATAATTGAATGAATGAAGGGGCCTCAGAGTAAAGTCTCACTGAGAATGTGATGTTTGTTAAATATATTAAGTTGAACAAAATGACTCATAAAAAGGATACTAAGTTTATGGTTCTTCTACCAAAGCTTGCTGGGCTCAATGCAGCTCTAGTTAAATAGAGAAAGGCATGAGGACAAGAAATCCAAGACATAATAGCACATAAGAAAATTAACGTCTCAAAAGATCTGTAGGTGTAGCTATTAGAAATAGATAAAAAACCAATTAGTTTTTCAAGGAAGTTGTACTATCAAATGGACCATCAACCTGGATTGAAAGAAACAGACTATTTAAAACCTTAAACGGCCTGTGGGGTATGTGTGTGTGCATGTGTATACATACATATGCAATAGAATATTACTCAGCCATCAAAAAGAATGAAATCTTGCCATTTGCAACAACGTGGATGGAAATAGAGGGTATAATGCTAAGTGAAATAAGTCAGTCGGAGAAAGACAAAAACCATACGATTTCACTCATATGTGGAAATTAAGAAACAAAACAGATGAACGGAGGGAAAGGAAAGGAAAAATAAAATAGGATGAAAATAAAGAGGGGGGCAAACCATAAGAGATGCTGAACTCAAGGAAGCAAACTGAGGGTTGCTGGAGGGGCAGGGAGTGGGGAGATAGGGTAATTGGATGGTGGACATTAATTAAGAAGGGCACTTGATGTAATGAGCACTGGATGTCATATGCAACTGATGAGTCACTACACTCTACCTCTGAAACTAATCATACACTATATGTTAACTAAACTGAATTTAAGTAAAGAGTTTAAAAAATGGCCCATGGACTTCTGGTTGTCCGGGGGAAGGACATGAGCTGGAGAAGCTTCCTCAGTCATCAGGGAGAGCATATTCTTTGGCTACCCACCTCAGCTGTGAAGAAGAATGATAGAAGAGGAAGAATAGAGGCGGGGGAGGCTGAACCAGAGGCCACAGAGAATAAAAGATAGGGAGCTGCTCCCAGGAAGTGAAACCAGTGCCTAATGGAAGCAAGCCATCAAGATAGCTGAGTGGTAGGATTTTAGAATCGCTACACCCAGCCCCGTGTCTGCTGTGAGTCTTCCCATTCTCCTATATGAATGCAGCTGTTCATTGTCGTTATCTTGTCTTTGTTCCCTGGTTGGGTCCTGGGTGTCTGTGGAGAAGGACTGGCCAGGACATACAGACTCCTGTGGCAGAAACATCTGCTCCAGCCTGTCACCCAGAGATCCAGCGCTTTGAGCTCGGTGCCATGACGGAATGGCAATTCGTTGTCTCACGTAGAAAGGGACTGAGCATATTTTGCATGTGGAATGAAGAGGTGACGAGACATTTAATGACCAGACAGGCTCTTAATACTCTTCTCCGTTACGTCCAGTTCTTCCGCATCCAGGCACATCCCGCACCCCACCCCCCAACTTCTTTGAGATCAGGCTTGCTCTTGGCTTTTAGGATGTGAGCAAAAGTGATTATGTGTCACTTTTGGGTGGAAACCTTTAAGAATCAATGTGTAATTTGCCATGTCCCCTCCTTTAGCATCACCATCTGTAATACATCTGATTGTCCAGTCCTGGGCAGCCTGGGTCCCTAAGTGAGGACAATGTTGAGCAGAGTCTCCTCAGGATGAAAGTAAAGTGTGAGTGAGAAATAAACTTTTGTCATTTTAAGCCCCTGTCATTATGGAGTTGTTAGGCACTACATTTTAACAACAATGCATCCTAAGACACACACACACTAAGATGCGCTTCATTAGGTGTAGGCACCAAGCATTAAAAATTGCATTAGGGGCACCTGGGTGGCTCAGTGGATTAAAGCCTCTGCCTTCAGCTCAGGTCATGATCTCAGGGTCCTGGGATCGAGCCCCCCAGTCGGGCTCTCTGCTCAGCAGGGATCCTGCTTCCCCCTCTCTCTCTGCCTGCCTCTCTGCCTACTTGTGATCTCTCTCTCTGTCAGATAAATAAATAAAATCTTTAAAAAAATGCATTAATAGAAGAGGGTGAATAACAAATACAAATAAGAATACTGAATTTGAATTTCTAGTCATAACTATCCATAATCATTACTAGGGTAGAGTCTATATTTAAACCGTTTAGATAAGGCAAGTAGATATTATCAGAATAATGATGTATTTAGAGAGTACTAAGTTACTGAGGTCTCAAATATTTATATACTCAGACATTTATGATATTTGAGATTCTTTAAAATTTCTCTCTAATAAAAGAATATCATTAAGGTGACAAGAATATTTTAATTGCTCCCTAATAAAGAAAATTAGCAAAGGGCAAAAGCCTTAAATCTATGGTTACTCTGTTTAAACACAGTTAAATATATACAAAGAAAAATATGCCAAATTTATCTACAATATATGATTTTTTTTAACTCTTCGGAGATCTTCAATAACATGCTTGCTGATAGTGATCTAAAACATAATGTGGGTTCTGAGAATAAACCAAAACACTACTTTGGCAAGATCATCTATTACAGATTTGATGTCCTGTCTGTCACTCAGGAAATACTCTGTATTTCGGAAGGCAGGCTGTTGTGTCTAAGATTTGGCACTTATCTGTGAAAAAGGAAGGAGACTGTTGAGCGTTGGGAGGAAGTATCCTGATCAGAGCCTGGAGAACGGCTGTTTAAATTGAGTGCTTTATTATGAAATCCTGGGTATTTAGCAGAATCTATTATATACAGAGAGCTCCTTTATGTTCTTTTCTCCTGGACAGAAATTCCTTCTCCATAGAATTGAAAATAGGATATTGACGAATTGTGGAAATGATAATGAAGAATCCCTCCCAGCATTTTACGGGGGCAGGGGCTAAGGAAGAATCTCCGGTTTATTATCTCGAAAAGTGGGTCAAAGCACAGGTTGGATCTTTGCTTTCTTTCACGTTCTTTAGATCCTAAGCTTTCTAGGAGGCTTAAGAAATTTGTCTTTATGTTCCAACTTTGCTATTTTAAGACAAAAATGCCAAAAGAAAAATGCTTATTTACAACATTGCTCAAAAGCTTCACTCTCTGGCTCCTAAGATCTCATGTACATTTTTGTTTTATTGTGAATACACTTTTTAAACTTCTGGAATGTGCGGAGAACTGGCCTCTAACTTGCTCTATGGTGCTGCAGTGTTGTGTTCAGAGCTAAAATTTTAAAGTGTAAAACACATATACATGCTTGACACACAGGGAGGGTCCAGTAAATATTGTCTAGTTACAATAACTACTATCTAAGCACATAGTTCATGTATGTTAGTACACAGTGATAATGGGGCTTTGAAACACTGCTACTTACTACACCCCTCCTCCTCAAATCCTGCTCATTCACATAGACTTCAGGGAAATTAATGGAGGGAGTAATTGGGACCAAATCCTTGATTAGTTGATGAGCTCAGTGCTTAATGCTCTGTGCTTAATGCAGGTAAAACAGGGGGCAGTTTTCGAATACAAAGCAGCAGCTTACCAGGTAGAAAAGAAGGGCACATGGGGCTTTGGTACAGGAAGAGAGGAGGACTATAAAAATCAATCAGAGGCATGACACTGCACAGAAGAGTTCAAGGTGAAAAGAGGTCACCAAAAGGTCAGGGTCAGGCTACTTTCAGGCTAATGACCCGTGTCAGACACACAAGCAGCACATAATAAAAGAAGCCAGAGGCTGGTCAGATCTGTTTGGGATCCTGGAATTCTCTAGGAATCTAGAGAGGGCTGAGGAGTCTCTCCGTCTTGGAAGAGGACTTAACTCAAATCTAACAGCTGGTAGCACACAGACACCTGTAACTTAGTTAGCTACAAATGCTTTTTGTTGTTTTTAGTTTTTGTTTTCCCCTTCGATTTGCATAACATTTAGTGAAGCAGGCTTTTAAGTCTTCAGAATAGTGATATAATAGTGATGTCACGAGAAATCAAAGCCTTTCTACAACTGTCCCTAGTCCCACCTGGTCTCTTGCTCTGCCTCCTTCTAACTTTGCACTCTGCTCTTGTTTTGGCCGGGGTGGAAGAGACAATCCTTCAGGTTCCAATTTTCTTACTATTTCCTTCAAATTGAGATGACATTGAACACAATGTCCTTTAGGGAGCCGAACTATTGACACTTAATATGCCCATGGGATAACTCCTGGGCACATGCTTGTTTTTTATTGGCAATTTCAGTGGACAATACCTTCCCCAAAGGGATGGATCCAATGGTAGATGTTAGATATCTTGGGCCACTCATTTCTTTTTTTTTTTTTTAATTTTATTTATTTATTAGAGAGAGAGACTGAGAATGAGAGGAGAGAAGGTCAGAGGGAGAAGCAGACATCCCGCAGAGCCGGGAGTCCGATATGGGACTCATCCCGGGACTCCGGGATCATGACCTGAGCCGAAGGCAGTCGCTCAACCAACTGAGCCACCCAGGCGCCCCCACTCATTTCTTTTAATGTGCCTGAAATTTCAACATGCAGTCATCTACTTGCTCTACTCATGTGTAGGCCACAGCCACAGAGATATGCCTCACGGTTTTGTCCTAAAGTTCCAAAATCAATCCTCCAGGCTTGCTCTGGACGCTGATCCCTCTGCGGACCTAGTAGCCAAGGCTTTGTGTGAGGGTCTCTTGGATGCTACCATTCGGAGTAACCTCATGAATCTGCATGATAGTCTTGGGCTCAGACTGGCTCAGACTGTTCTCCACGACTGTGCGATTCTGGTGTAAAAGCCATTATTGGGTATGGAGGTGATGTAAGTGAAGCCAGGATGTGGATTCTAATGGACAGGTGGAAAAACAGGAAACACTCTAAGTCTAAATTAGTATTTTAATACCATGTAACATTTCATTTTATTGGCATAAAATCCATATGCTTTGGCATTGCCTATAAAAAGCTCATTCAAATGTTGCCCACCTATTTCCCCCTGCATCATTCCTCACTGATCTCTCCAGTGCAGGTGCTCTCAACTTTGTGCCATTTCGTAGAAATGAATGTCCCTTCACAAGCCACTCTGTGGCTTAGTTGTGCTCTTCTCTATACCGAAAGGAGACTTTTCTGTCTTATTTGTAGGAAAATTTCTCTTTCTTCTCTAGATTTAAAGCTACTGTCTCTTTCTCTTTACAGGCATTTTTTCCTCTATCGTGAGTTGTCTTGTATTTACTTCCACGAATGCATATCCTGCCACCCTGTATGCACCTGGTGGGGGAGGGACTGTTTCATTCAGTTTTGTATCCTTAGCTTTTAATACAGGGTTGCCTTTCCTGAGGAAAGAAGCACAATATACGTGTGTGAAATGAATGAGTAAAGAAAAATCATGAAAAAATAAAATAGTCTTGATGATAGGAAACATTTGTCTTGACATGTGGGATAAGGTACAACACAGGGAATGAGAACGAAAAGAATGAATCTTTCATAAAATATCCTTGTTAAAAAAGTTACAGGGTATTAAAAAAGTACGAAACATTAGAGACGTTTTGGTTTAAAAACCTCCTTTGCTACAGATTACTGTTTGCCTCTTGAATAAGAGGAGACACAATCTCTAAAAGATGATTATCAGTTATTGAGCAATCAGAATTTTAAAATTACATTCAGTCCACAAGTTGGGAGATGCCTAAGTAGGTGGAATCTGTTGAGTTCTGAATAAAATTGGCATTTCCTTATTTTCTGACATTAAGGTGCTGAAATATGCTGTCAAGCATTAACATGTTTGCTGATGGTAACTTGGCTTGGCAGGACAGAAACTCCAGTGTGAGTTACACTTTTATGATTACATTTTCATTACTAAACACAGATCTCTATCTAAGGCAGTTTATTGCTTGGAGTTATTAGTCATATGCTGGTATGATGTATGAGTGTTGCTATCCTTGTTTGATTCTACCAGTGGAACTTTGCCTGGAAATTCGTTTGGTAAACAGTCTAGCCTATGTCCACAATCCCAAAGTGATGAGTGAACACATGTAAAAGAGTTAGTTAAACCACATGTTGGATATTGTAGAATTAAAAAGCCATTTAAATATAGTACCATTTTTGAAAGTATTTTAACAGTATAGTATATATAAATATGGGACACCTGGGTGGTTCAGTTGGTTAAGCCTCTGCCTTCAACTCAGGTCATATCTCGGGGTCCTGAGATCGAGCCCCGCATTGGGCTCTCTGCTCAGCAGGGAGCCTGCTTCTCCTTCTCCCTCTGCCCCTCCCCACTACTAGTGCTTTTCTCTCTCTAGCGCTCTCTCTCTTTCTCTCGCAAATAAGTAAATAAAATACTTTAACAAAAGAGTATAGTATAAATATATATTAACTGCAACATACAATATAGTTTATAGCCAACTAAAAAGTATTCTTTTGCTATTCTTTATATGTTCAGTCTATTAATCTTGTTCTTGCTAATGTATTCTGAAACTTTTTTTTAGCTAATTATAACAAAAACTTAGGTCAAACCTGCAAATTTCATGTAATAATTTCAACTAAAAGAGTATGTCAGTCACCTTGAATTTAATTAATGAAAATACTTTGATCAAGAATAAAAAGGTTTAAAAGGGGATAAGCTCTCTCCTTAACCCCACCCCCTGAAAATTAAAAAAAAAACCAACCACAACAAGATAACTCTTTACTCACATTTGCAAATTATGGCAATGGGGATTTTTAAATTGTTAGTAGATTTATAAGAACGGCATAAAGATTTCTTAAAGTCTTTACCACACTAACAAATGCCCACACGTTGTTCTAAAGTTGACTTTTGAAGTGGTTCATTAAGACCATTGTGCCAGTTCTTGAAATGCATTTATTTTTATTTATGTAATTTTCTTTAAAGATTTTATTTATTTATTTGACAGGAGAGACAGCAGGAGAGCACAGGCTAGGGGAGCAACAGAGGGAAAGGGAGAAGCAGGCTCCCTGCTGAGCAGGAAGCCCTAAGTGGAGCTCTACCCCAGGACCCTGGGATCATGACTTGAGCCAAAGGCGATTGCTTTCCCAACTGAGCCACCCAGGTGCCCCTTGAAATGCATTTTAATAAAAGGATACATTCATCTTTCTCTGGTGGGATCATTGCATTATTTTCTGTTTGCTGTCTGACCAGGTCATGAAGCCCATTGAATTTTGGCATCCAAATACTGACATCAGAATGGTTCAGAACATTGCAATGAACAATTTTCAATCCAGATTATTGTCCTTCAAAGAGCAAAATGTACTTCAGCAAGGAAAGACAAGTTCAACCAAACAATTTCTAATATAGAACTTCTTCCTATGTCACTCTTCAGTAAAGACCAAGGCTATCTGCTATTATAAAGGGAGGGAAAAAAGAAGAGAAAAAAGAAATCCCTTCTCTTATGCCCAAATTGAGTTTTAACCACCAATTAGAGGCCAAGTACACGGAGCAGTCCTCTGGGTCTTTTAGTGCCTCTCGACCACTGTTCATTGCAGTAGATTGTAATAATTAGTGCCGTAAGCATAAATATGAAAATGAGGGGGTTGCGCTAGGTGATCTCTAAGGTCCCTTCCAACATTAGAATTCTAGAAGTTTGTGAGCCTGAAATTGCTAATGTGTTTCTGAATGTACTAAATTTATGCCTAGGGACAATTTATTCATTTGAAAGATGCGTGCTTTTTTTATGTTGTTAATTTGGATCAGAATATAAGCTTAAATGAAAAGGAAGTTCTGGCTTAAACACTAGTAATAATATGTGATTCTATAGCATTTTACCTTTTACAAAGAGCTGGTGCAGGCACATCATCGCATTATGTCCACAGTAACCTTGTGAATAAGTTCTGTGACCAGGATTTTTCTCACACCTTTGGCAAATTTGGAGAAAATTTAGTATTACCGCATCATCCTTGGTTTTCTTAGTTTCTCAAAGGTGCTAAGAGCTCTCCAGTGAGAGCAGAGGAGAGAGACCTAAATTTGTCCGAGTCTGGCAACCCCTTGAGGACAAGGATCATCTCTACTTCGTTTACCATTTTATCCTTAACTTCTGACCTGGGGCCCTATTAAGGTTATGCTCCAGTGAAGGGAAGTAAAACCATACACACATAAGCAATATGCCAGGCAGTGGTAAGCACTGTGAAGAAACATAAAGGAGATCAAGAGAAGCCATGACGGGACATTTTAGATAGAAGAGGAATCCTTAAGGAGATACCCATTTGGGAGGGCAAAGTCAGGAGGGATATTTAAGGAGAGTTTTCCCGACTCAGGGAAGAGATGACACAAGGACCTGAGGTGAGTGTGTTCCATATGCTGCAAGTCCAGCAAGGCCTCCTGTGGTTGTAGTGGAAAGAGAGGAGAGTGAACAGCCTCGAGGGCTGATAGCACAGCAGGAATATTTGTGAGGGTCTGTATATTATTTAGGGCATTGGTAAGCAACACAAAAGTAGTTAAATCCACCTTCACATACAACTGCGAGGAAGCTAAAACAGAGAAAGCAGATATGATTGGATATTTTGCATCTAGGTTAGGTTGGGAACTCCACTCTAAATGTTTATGCATTTTTTTTTTAGTTCTTTTTTCTATGAAATTGAGCTCAATCCATTTCTCCATAACCTAAAAAACTTTCTTTTTCATATATCCATACTACTTACTCTGAAGGAAAGATTCTAAAATCTCCATATCAAGATTCTATTTTCTTCCCTTTTTCCCCTCATAAATGGCTCTCTAACTTCTTTCTTTCTTTTTTTATTTGTCAGAAAGAGAGGGAGAGCTCACAAGCAGAGGTGGCAGCAGGCAGATGGAGAAAGAGGCTCCCCACTGAGCAATGAGCCCTATGTGGGACTCGATCCCAGGACCCTGAGATCATGACCTGAGCCAAAGGTGGATACTTAACCAAATGAGCCATCCAGGCATTCCCTTCTCACTTCCTTTTAAAGGTGGTGCACCAAAGACCCTTACCTATAAGCTAGCCATTTTCACTGAATGCCACTTCCAGAAAAGATACTAGGTGTTCCAGAGTCAACTGATAAACATAGTCAAATGATACATATTCTATTCTTTCCCAAAATTTCACAATGCACTTGGACCAAGTACAGTCTCTGAGTCCTTCAGTTTATATAAAATAAACTCAGAATTCCCTAAGCATAGTTTGCCCTGAAGCTATTTATTTATTTCTATATTGAAATCTATTAATAATCTATGTTCTAGGAGATTCTGCATCCAAGTTAATATTGCCTTTAACCTCTTCTCCATGCACCTTCTCAGTGATCCATCTCTATCCACTCATCTATCAGACTTCATTCATTCATTCATTCATTCTTCATTCATTCATTTTTATAGTTGGACTAAAAGTTGGGAATAAAAATAATATAGAAATATGAGCCCTTAGTTCAAGGTTCTACACTCTAATGGGGAAGATAGTCACATAAAGAGATAATTCAGATTCAATGTGATAAATGCAGTGAAAGATAGATACATGATTATAGACAACTCAGAGAAGAGGGTACTTAATGATGCAAACGATTATCTAAATCGCCCCTTATTTTGAAGTCCTATAACCAAACAAAGATTAAGAATGTGTTCTAAGACAAAAAACAGGGCGCCTGGGTGACTCAGTCAGTTAAGTATCTGCCTTCGGCTCAGGTCATGATCCCAGGGTCCTGGGATCAAGTCTCATATTGGGCTCCCTGATGAGCAAGGAGTCTGCTTCTCCCTCTCCTTCTACCCCTCCTCCCTGCTCATGCTCGCTCTCTCTCTCTCTTTGTCTCTCAAATAAATAAACAAATAATCTTAAAAAAATAAAAACAAAAAAACCCCCACAAAACCATCAACAAGTTCCTCTATAATCATACTGAATTTTACTTTATTTAAAAAAATAACTCTAGAAGAACTGAATTTTAGTACTTTCTAGGACTTGCTTCTCGTTGGTAATCCTATTCAAAGTCAAAAGGAAAAATATGGTGCCAGTGTGCCCTTCTAGAAATTGCAAGATGACATTTAAAAGCACATTTAGTTACAATTTTAAAAAAGGAGTTCTGATCAGCATCCTGCCAAGTGGAGGGACACAGCTGACTACAAACCAGAATCCATCTCTAGGCTTCCCATGTGACTGATTAGTCTCCATGCTAATTCTGAGGAACTGGCTTATGATGCCTAACTTGGAGAACCCCTTTTTTAAAGTATTTTCCTGAATTGTGAGATGCTTAAATATCTGACTTGTTGACAAACGTTTTTTTGATGATAAGTGCAATATGGTATTTGAATTTTGTTTTTAACATCTTAAATAATAAACTGGGAAATGGAAGTCAGAATGAGGCAAAAATTAAGTGAAGCTTTACGAAGAAGACAGATTATCTTTCTAACATAAACCTAGCATGTTTTTAGTTAATTGTGATATGTGTGAATTGTCTCCTACCTTATAAAGGCATAGATCTATTGCATTCTGCCAGAATATGTTCTTTCCTCAAAATATCTTAGAAGAGAAGATTGTAACATACAATCTTTTCCTCAGCAAATTAAAAGAAGTGAAGATAATATTTTGGGGAGAAGCTGTTGGATAATGGCTATTTTTGAAGATAGTGTCCATGCCTGTTGCCTAAGTCTCAATGCACAAAGATAAAGGTTGGGACATTTGCTTTTTAGAGTCTATTCCAACAGGAATATTTACCCTCTGTGATTCAGTAGAGCTGAGTACATGGTAAAAAAGTTTACAGGGCACTTGAAAATATTTTTGGTCAAAATCTGATAAGATAACCTGCCTGCATGTTTTTGTTTTTGTTTTATCTACCCATGGCCCAAGATGCAACTAGAGTGGAGACTTTAGCACATATAGGCATGGTTTGAATGATTAAAAAAAAAGATTAGAGTAATACTTAATAATGGAGTAAAAATTCTTTTAGAATCTTGGTTTGACATAAACAAACAATTTATTAAATTTGCCATTTCACTTTATAGAAGATCCATTGATGGCTGGAAATAGATAACCTGAGAAGTATACTTTTTATAATAGGTGGTGAAAAAAACAAAACAAACTTATCCTTGAGAAAAGAATACCTCAGCCCTTTAAAGCAGAATCTCTCAACTCCGGTGCTAATAACTTTTGGCGGCAGATAATACTTTGTTTTGGGAGGTTGCGGGTCTGTCCCGTGCATTGTAGGCGACTTAGCAGCACCTCTGGCCTCTACTCACAAATGCCAGTAGTGAACCAACCCCCTCTTTCTGGTTGTGATAACCAAAAGGTCTCCAGACACTGTCAGATGTCCCCCGGGTGCAGGAAACTGCCCTTGGTTGAGAACCACTGCCTTAAATACAGGTCACCTGTTTGAACCCATGGTTAGAGAGAGAAGGAGAGTGCAGGATATCTGTTGGTAGTTCTCTGATATGAGGGACGGGGAAAAGAGAGAACCTGTCTTTGAGGTCTAGAGGCTGTAGGCCTCTAGGGAGTGCCAATCACTGGGCTCAGACATAGATACACCATGGAGCCAAGTAAAGTTCTGCCTCTGAAACCACAGTCCTTCTTCAAGATTTGAGCCTTGGCCATAGGGAACTGGAAAATAGAAATGTCATCCCATTGAAGACTAAGGATAGTCACACACAGTTGCCTCAGTGGATAGCCACCTTCGGAGCTATCTTAGACAAGTGGTCGGTTGCTCACACTGGTGGCTATTTTAAGAACATCAGGATCCACCGAAAAGGAACACTCTATCAAAGACAGATAACAAAATCCCTGAGTGCGGTCATGGGGTTGGTGCCCACTTTGCATACCCTCCTGAAGGTTCTCAATCTCTCTGGCCAGGATTCCACCAACCTCTTGACTGATCTCCTTTCACAGGCTGGCTGGCATCCAATCTTTTTCTACACAAGCTGTCAGAATGTTCTTTCTAAAACACAACCCTGGAATTATCTCTGCCCTGCCTAAAGTGCTTTGATGTTGCCTCTGAGATAAAGTTCAAACTCCTTAGCATGCCCTGGATGCTGACTGTGTCTTTTGTCACTTTCTCTCACACACGTCAAGTCTCCAATCCAAATATGATTGTGTTCCTTCTAGTCTCTCTATCCTTCCTCATGCAGCCTCTTCCTGTCATGGTTACTTCAACATATGCATCTGGCCTGCATTTTCATTGAAAAAAGCCAATAAAGAAGAAAGTCTGTTTTTGCTGCCCCTGCCCCCTGCCACTGCCTTTTCTTACTCTCTTTCCACAAAAGTTTTCCCCTGTGTCATTATAACTTTGATTTAATAATCTTATGGCTTCTAGTCTCTCCTCTGAATCTTCTATAATTCTTCTCCCTTTCAGTACCTTAGTTCTTCTTCCATATTGCTGACTATTCCTTCTCAATCTCTTCTGGTGATAACTCTTCTCCCTCCTTAAATGTCTGCCCTCAACAGTATTCTGACAATGACTCTCTTCTCCTTTCATTGGCCCTTCAAATACTTGCTGGGTAACTACTCCTCTGCAATAACTTGATACTTTCATGCTGGTAACTTCTACATTTGTGTCTCTGTCCTCTGGCCATCTCCTGAGCACCAGGTCCTTGGAATCAAATGTCTACCAAGAAATTCCCTGGGATATCTCACTCATACCACTACTTGAAAATGCCCTCAGCTTAGCTCCTCTTTTCCCACAGAATTGGTCCTCCTGCTGTGTTCCCTTTCTCATTGAAATGCCAACCATCCTCACCAGAAACCTGGAATTTCCCCCTGAAACCTGGAATTTCCCCTGGACTGCTTCTTCATGACCCACATTCAATCAGTGACCAAATCTAGTTAATTCTATTTCCTCAAGATCTCACTAGCCTTCTTGTTACTGACTATATTCAGCCCTTGTTGGGCAGGATGTTTCAAGTATTTACAGTCAATGTTCTGTGCCTCCAACTTGTTCTATCCAATCTGTTATCCACCTTGCTACTGACAAAGCAATTCTGGTCACAACCCATCTCTGTCCTTCAATGTTTCCCCATGCATTGCCCACAAGGAGCTCAAGCTTCTTGCCATGGTAGACCAGGGAAAGAGGAATGTCATTATATCCGAACTACAATAAAACAAAAATACCACCATAAGAGCCATCATCAAATTGATATATCTAGGGTTGCACTAAGGCCATAAATAAATCCAGAGCAAACGGCACCCCCATGTCATAAATGGCCTCTAACTTCTTTCCAGTTATATCAGTTGCCAGAACCTTTTTCTGCCCTTTTATATTCTAAGTATGCGAATTCCTTGCAGATCCCTGAGAGTGTAACACTGCCTCATGCTGCAGTGGCTTTTCTATCCCTAGAATATCCCTTCCCCCTCATCCTCCCAACACTTTCGCCTTGAATGCTTTTTCCCCTCTGCTTCCCTGGCACACACATAAACTTTCTTTAACACTTTTCTTAAATATAACTCCCTTCATGAAGCCTTGTCTGACTTGTTTCATCAGATACACTAGATTCCTCTCTTTTTCATCTGGACTGCATCCTGTAAAGATAGTACCCTTGCATTATAATTCTATGCCTCCATTGTATTATTTAATTTACTTCCTTACTTACTAGATTGTTAGGGTAAATCACTTTCAGAAAGAACTACATCTTCTTGATTCCTAACACCTGCTATAGCGCTCAGTGCATACAGACATTCAAAAATAATTTTTAAAAGAATGAAAACAAATGAATACACGAATTATAAGAATAACCAGACATGTTTAAGATTTGTTATAGTTCTTCATTTGCTGATTCTAAATAGAAGTTCAAAGCTTCTCTCTTAGTATTTAGAGATAAGGAACAAAATGCAGTTCTCTCAAGAGGGGATACATTGACTTTGATTTAAAATAAACCACGTGAAAAATGTGTAACTTGAGTTTGATGTGGACAGCATCTTAAGAACAAACTTCTGGAGGGTTGAAATACCTAACGAACGTGGCATTACTGAGGGGCAAAGGAGAAAAATGTACAAGAGAAGGGAAATGATGAGGAAAAGCACTGAGGCTATGTACTTTTCAACTACCATAGAATTTTGCCAATGGAGGGTTAAGCATGGCTGTTGTTCACTTCCCCATTACTCCATAATTATAGTCAAAGGAATAAGAAACCTGTACATCTTACCCAAACTGGCTGTCCAAAATGACAGAATTAAGTGGAAAATGTCAAACTACCCCTTTTCTTAAGTTATACACTTTGAGTTTTTGAAAAGAAGCAAAAGCATAAAATTAACAAAAGACAAAACATAGGCTAATTCTTGCTGCCAGGACAATGTCACTAAAACATTATAAATCAAAGTTTCTATTCATGTTTCTGTTGTAAGGCTCACCATGAAGTTTGCTTCCGTGAAATGCTGTGCTTTGATTATAGGTATGAAGATATCAACGACTATAATTAAGACAGAAATTTTATTTTAAGCAAATCAATGTTTAGAACTGATAATAGGAGTTTTATCATGCCCCTAAAATTCTACCTCTCAGGATGATTGGCACCACAGGATCCAACCACTCAGATGAATCAATTAATTTTTATATAACTCAGTAATTACCTATCTTGTAGACAGAAAAGAAAATTTTCAGATCATCAATTGGCAAACATTATTGGTGAGCAGAATTTTAGGATTCCATCTTAGAAAAAATCCCTAAGCCATAATATCAAGGTGCTGTCAATGACTTCTGCTCTGACTTACAGAGAAAGAATGCCATGGTGGTTCATCCCATGCCTAGATTCCATGATTTGGGCCATGCACACATGCCTGTATTGGCAGAGTATCCACAACAGCATGATGACTGAGACAGACACGGTTTCCACACAGAAGGTGGGAAAAAGATGGAGAAACAGAAGGACAAGGTCCAACTTTATTTGGGGCCAAATATTGCAAGGCTTTGGCAGAGTAATGTCTGCTTCATTCTGCTTTTTGAGAACATGGGAGGCGAGGTCTCCCACCCCTTCTGTACCACCATCTGCCTCAACTCTGCTATGGGAGCCATACGTGACAGTAATCTCTAAAATACTGCAGTATTTTGACTTTTGATATCTGCTATGTAATGGTATGGGGAAAATATTGCCAAAAATGTAACTGTTTATATATTATTTTTTAAAGCCAGCTGGGGAATGAGTTTATAATGGGAATGTCATTAGTATAAATTGCAAGATTAAAGACAAAACACCACAATAGCCATCCATTCACTGGAAATAGTTGAAATGCGTAGAATTAAGTAGGGATGAGTAGTATCTATAAGATGAACAATATTCGTGCATTGCTTAGTAGAAAACAATATGCCCCAACTAATAGTTGATGATTGCTTCTCTCAATCATAAGCCATGACCAGAAGCTGATTAAGTGATTGCTTTTTAACCACAGATTCCAACAAAAATGTTCATAGAGTTCATTTGGCCTTTTAGGTATTAACTCCTATTGTGTGGTTTTATGTATATGTTGTATCAACCTATGGCAATTGGTTTAACCCTCAGGCCTTTTAAGGTGACCACTGTTTCTGTGGTTAACCAGAAAAAATATGGCTCATATTAGTGCTCAGGACTAGGAAATCCTGACTCTAGGGTTTGGAATAATAAGAACGCTGCTATTACAAAGTTAGCATTTATAAGTACCGAATATTCTAACCAAATGTTTGTGACCCTCACATTCTGGTCATCAGAGGAATGCACCTGTATTTCATTACCTGACCCTCAGAAACCCCACAAGAAGATTTGAAAATCAGGCACATGAGGAAGACAGAGTCTTCGGATCTTTTCTATAGAACTCTTAATGTCTTTGATGGAGGGTACAAATAATAAGGAATCCCTCCTCAGTCCTGTAAGGCTCCATATATGACTGCCTGTGGACACACACACTCAGTCATGGTAAATTCAGGTTTAAAGACCCAGTGCCTTTAAGGTCAGGAACAAGATATAGCTCCTCCTGTTACTACCTCAGGTTCCTCAGCAGTTCTAAACCTTGGGTTTAGAAGGAAAGAAATTCTACCTTATTATTTCTTTTTTAAAAAAAATTTATTTATTTATTAACGTATAATGTATTATTTGCCCCAGGGATACATGTCTGTGAATCATCAGGCTTACACATTTCACAGCACTCACCATAGCACATACCCTCCCCAATGTCCATAACCCTACCCCCCTACCTCCCGGCCACCCTTAGGACCTTCCTATTTCTAAAGGAGAAGTTAGATAGGTACAAAAATCACAATTTTAAAAAAATTTTATTGAATTAAATGTGGGCTCAAGTTCTATCCCTTCCACTTACAGCTAATGCTCTCCACTTCTCAGAATCTTTGAATCCTGATCTCAGATGGAAGTAGTAATGTGCCCCACTTTTGGTGCTTTGAGAACTTATGTGATGATGTAAATTAAAATATTTAACTGTGGGTCCAAACATATCTATCTACCTATCTATCTATCTATCTATCTACCTATCAAGTGCTAGTTTTCATCATTTTCCACTCTATTGCTAAATGAAATCCAGACCACTATCATCTTCCTAATGATTAATAAAGGAATATCTTACCCCACTGGGCAGTAAACATAACTAAATTCCACCAGCAAGATACCCAGTAATCTGTTGGGTAAGTGGTAGAATCAGGGGCCACCCAACCCCAATGGAACACTCTCCTTTTTGGCAGTATGCACAGCACTTACAAGGCACGTAATCCATGGAGCAGCCCAGATAGATTCAGATGATCAAGCCTACCCTCTACTACCCAAACACCCCCAGCCCTACCCTGGCGTAAGGAACACCTACATGCATGGCACTACCTTGTAATCACTCCATCATATTATCTCAGCTTCTCTTCTCCTGGTGGTAAGGGTAGGAGGTGAACAGAGGAAGAGAGATTAGAGAGGGAAAGAGGGCCCTAAAAGAGCTTATTTTAGTCACAAACACTCCTCATAAGAGTTAGGCATAGGATGATCTTTTGAATGGCTTCATTTAAACACTGTTCAAAATGTTGGCAGAGACAGGAACAACAGTTCCGACCTCAGTTCCTCTCCTGGAGGCCGGATACCTTTCCCAGACATTGAACCGCTAATGGGAAATTAAAGGCAATAAAACAACAGCTGGAATCCCATAACTGACAAGGTTTATATTGTACTCGGAGCAATTCACACTTAAAGAATTTCCTTTCCAATCATCAAGCGTGTTTCTTTCTCTTCAGTGTTCAAGTTGATGGACCTTCTCCTGGTGACCTACTTTTCTCTTTGTGTAACCTAACAAAGCTGATTTCATCATCGCCCCCACACACAGCTCTGCCTCGGGAAATCTGAAGAGCTCTGCCCTCTCCTTGACCCCTGGCTGGCAGGTTTGGTCAGGGGAAGGGAAGGAGCATTTGAGTGCCTACTCTATGAACGATATGTATTTGACGCTCCAAGTGGTGCTATTTTTCTATATTGCCTAATGTCGTGGGCATAATTTTTCCAATTTCTGGAGTAACCGAAGTTCAGAGAAGTCTCAGGGATAACTGCTTCTGTCTCTTCACAAAAGCACTCATGTGAAGTCAGATTCTGGATGAGGAAAATAAGAGTTACTATGATCCACTGGAGGAGCAATCGATCACCTCATATCAAATGGTAGTAGTAGTAGTAATAATAATAATAATAATGGCTAAGATTTACTGGGAACGTTCACGTACCCACTATTATATGTGAATTAGTTCATTTAACTTTTCTTTTTTTTACCTACCCGAGTCCTTCATACTATTGTAATTTTCGCTTAACAGAGAAAGAAACTGGGGCTTATCAAGGTTAAATAATTGATTTTGGGTTTTGGGCAATAAGGGAAGAAACCAGGATTTTAAACCTAGGCAATCTGACTCCAGAATGAGAGCTCCAAATGACTTTTGAAATATAAATAAATTCATATGTATGTGTGCACGGACAGATCCAAGGTCATTATCGTCTGTTATTCTCACTCCTATTATAATACGCTTTCCTGACCAGGAGAGAAAAAAAAAAAATGGTGAAGTTATAGCCACCTCGTAGGGAATACCGGTGGAAATGTGTTACACTATTGAATGTCATCTGTGAAATGTGTCACATCTGAAAAAATGGTAAGATCTCTGCCTAATGGGAAAAACGGGTGGGTAAACAGATGGTCACAATGCCGTCTGTCTGGTAAGTGCTATGATGGGAGCATGTGCACAAGATCATGAGACAGCCAAGATAAGAGTTACCCACAGGAAAGTTTTCCTAGACAAGGAAGTGCTGGGGTTGTATTTCAGAGGGAGAAGAAGAGTTCACCAGGCAGAGAATGGATGGGAAAGCAACATGACAGAGGGAGACATACAAGACAAGAAATGTGCTGTGGCAGAGGGTGGGGAGGGGTGGGAGGTAGTAACATGTATTGTAAGGTGGGCTTGGGGAAAGTGAGAAGTGCATGGTTATTGTTTGTTTTCATCCAGCTGAGTTGTTTGGATTTTAACCTACAGAGTGATTGGGAGCCACTTAAACATTTAAATCTGGGGAGCGATGTGATCCTGATTGCATTTCTGCTGAATTACCATGGACAACATATGAAGGATGAACGGAGAACGGAAGAGACAGAAGATAGGAAAATCGCAACGGAAGCAGTGATTCTGAGCGACCTGCAGAAATTAGTGAAGGTGAGAGAAAGTGCAGTTCTGAGCTAAAATACTGACAGGGAGATAAAGAAGAGTTTTTTGTTTGTTTTTTGGTTTTTAGTTTAGTTGTTTGTTTTTTTGTTTGTTTTTTAAGAGAGAGAGAATGAATGCACATACAGGAGAGTGAGGATGGGCAGAGGGAGAAAGAAAAAGAGGATATTAAGCTGGCTCCACGCTCAGCATGGAGTCAGACATGGGGCTTGATCTCAGAACCCTGAGATCATGACCTGAGCCAAAATGAAGAGATGAATACTTAACCAACTGAGCCACCCAGGCGCCCCCTGCTCCCCACCCCCCTGCCCCTGGTCCTAATTTTAATTCAATCCACATAACAATCCATTCCAGCCTATGGACCACTTCTTCCCAAGTCTTCCTGTCTCTGTAGTCTTCCCACCTCCTCCCCCCAGGACATTAGAGTATTCTAGTGCATTATATATAATCAGCTTATTTAGGTCAGTTAGGAAAAATAATAGATCTTGCAAATGAAAAAAAAAATTTACATGTTGACATGTAGAAACAGACAGCATTTTATTATTGTAAGTTTTCATTTTTAACCATGCGCTGCGGAGGCATGACATGGGCCCTTGTTGGGACTGGTCAGTCACCCTTATCCAGTCAAGTTACCAGCAGAGCAAGACGATATGTTTTACACCTACTTGCTTCAGATTCCATTCTGAGAAAAACTTTGAATTTCATGGACTTGAAACCTTATCAGAATGACCAAAGTATTATAGCTTCACGCTATGGAATAAGTTGCATACATATCACTAAGTCAGCTTAAACATAAATGGGTTCAGCAGCTTACAAAGAATATTCACAAGTGAGCATGTCCTGACTGCACTGTTTATCATAGTGATTTAAGGTTGTAGTGAAAACCCAGAGGCAGGAGTGTTCATGGTGCTTTCCAGGGCTGCCCCTGGGCCTTGCTTTCTTGATGTGTCTGATGTCCAGGGTCCCAGGCCAGTCCAAGTCAGTGTGACTGCATCTGGTATTTCATGTGATATTCTCATTGTAGAGATATCTCAGACTCTCCATATGTAAGCCTTAGAGTTTAAGCCTTGATGTATAAGCTATATAGAAGCTATCATACCTATAATTCAAGGATTTGTTGTTTCTAATTCTTTTCCAAATTGCTAGTTCATTAATCCACACAGAATACCCACTACTGCCTGACATCCTTTAAATCCCTGTAAATGTCTTCTGTTCTGCACTTCAGCTATGGAAAAGGTTTTTATATAGCCATGAACTTCAAGTTAGAAAGAAAATGTTCTGAGCTTATCAGTGCAGAGAAGATTGTTTTCCATTACTCAAAAGTCCTTTTCTCTGTGGCTATTTCCTGCCTCATACTTCAAAAGCACCCTATGACAAGTTAAACAATTTGCTCATTCATTCTTTCAACAAACATTGACTGAGCATGATTTTGGGGCATGAAGTCAAGTAAAACAACTTTCCCTTCCTTTGAGGAGCTCCCTTCTAGCTGGGGAGAAAGACAAGGAGATCAATAATTACAGGACAAGGGTAAATGCCTCTAATCAGGATGGTACAGGCTGAAATGCAAGCCTGGAGAGGCATACTGATTTTAGAGAGGGGCTTCTCAGAGAAGCCAGGGTTCTACTTTGAGTATGGAAGGTGTATGGAGTCTTCAAGAAGATATGGAAGGACAGCCTCAGAGAGAAAGAGGGGAGTATGTGTTTATGCAGAGGTGCTGGGGAAAGCAGTGCTTTAGTAGAGAGATGTAAGATTTAGCATATTGTGCTTTGTGTAGTTTAGGATGCTTGGATCTTATATGATGAAAATGCATTCATATAGAAGTTGTGTGAGTATCGAAAGGAAAAATAAAACAAAATCACACAAATAGCAAAACTGCATGACATGTTTGAGGAAGTTTGTTATTACTGGAGTGAGGAACCTCCACCAGGGAGGCATTGGGCTGAGCCTGGAACAGCAAGCCAGGGTCACCCCATGCAAAAAGACCTTTCATGACAGCAAAGGAGCCTTTCGGTAGTCTCTGAAGGTGTTAAAAAGACAGTGAAAGATTTTAAAGATGAAGTGGCATTACGTAACATGATTTTTTGTAAGACCACTTAGAAAAAAACTTGGGAAGAGCAAGAGGGGGTTGATGTTGGAAGTGGAGAAACCAAACAACAATAATACAGGAGAATATGGCTAAGGGCCCAAGTTGCTATAGTGAGAGGGGGGCGAGCAGATAAGAGGGGTAAAGAGGTTGGGGCCACAGAACTGAGTGACGGATTCAATATGGCTCCCAGGGGTCTGGTTGGGTGAGGTATCGGAGAGAGACTCTCAAGTTTGTATAACTGACTGTTGTCAGTCATCAAGAAGGGGAAAATGGATGGAACACGTTTAGAAAAAAAAACAAAAGCTTATTTTGGATGGGTTGAATTTTTATGTCCTATAGCATATGCAAAGTGGAGGTGCATAGCCAAAGCTAGAATCTGGACAAAGGAGTCTGGTGCTTAGTAGAGAAGGCTGAATGCACCTCTAACCATTCATTAGTCTCATAGTTCCTTAGATTGTATTTTTTAGAAGTTGGATTAGAGCCCCAAATTAAGAGATATGGGAAAGGGTATCCAAATTCAACAAATTTTCATTGTTTGTCACCCTAAATCTCCCTCCTTTAGCCAACACAATGTATAAAAATTAGTTGCATTCACAGTGAGCTCCCTCCTTAAACAAACAAACAAAAAACTGTCAATATTTCAACAGGAGCCAAACCAATTGCTTTGGTACCATATAGCCAAAACAACTGGTTGATTGAATTGTTCACTCAGTCAATAGTTGTTTTGGCACTGTGTACATGACCAATAACAGAGTCCCTACCCAGAAGCTTCTAAGCAACAATAACAGTAACAGTGTATGTCTGAAGGGCGTGATCACAAAGTGGCTGCTATTAAATCAACTCCTATGTTAGGTAAATATTACTAGTATTTACAGTGAATAAGAAGAGCTAAGTGCATTTGGCCGGATGGAGATTGAACAATTCCTTAAAGGCAAAGAAACGGAGAAGGAACATCTGCTCTCAATCATGAGTCAGCGGTGAGCCGGGCTCCACAGGGCACAAAGCCTGTCAACAATTCTTCTATTCGCAGAATGTCACGTTAAGGAAACAATGACCAAGAAAACAGTAAAAATCGGGCAACGGCCACATTGCGAAATTCAGCTAAAATAAATGTAGAAGCCTCTAAAACAGGTTTGTATATAATGAGTGTTTTAATCACTTACCCCTGAGTCTTATAAAGGCTTGCTATATGACTCAGAAGTCTACAGGAGAGGCTTTTTGTTTAGACAGGGAAGATTAAAGGTGAAATTGCCAACTATTATTAACTTTCATTTACTTATTCAATAATCGGGGGCGTTTAATGTATGCCTGCCCTAGCAGCCACAATAGTGAGTGAATCAGATTCATCTCTTGGTATCTCATGCACACAGCCATCCCCTTTACTAGGTCTAGCCCAACTTGGTTTTTAAAACCAGGTGAATTCAGAGAGTTTGTCCAATTTTACAGAAAATAAAATTGAGACAAAGTTGTGAAGTAAATTGCCAATGTTATAAAGCTAATAACTGTCAGAGCCAGGGTTGGACTCCAAGTCAAGACTTTTTTGCAAAATAACTGCCTTAATAGCCAGAATAGGTCTCATGGAACAATTTAAGGTATTAAAATAATAAAATTTCATTCGTAGTAGTCCCAAACTGGAAACAACCTAAATATCCATCAATAGGATAGATTAATAATTTTTTTATGTATTCACAGAATGGAATATTATGTATCAATGAAAATAAATGAACCATAATCACATGCAACAACATGGATGGCAGACAACTAAGGAGTAATTACCATGCATTTCCATTTACATAAAGTCAAAGAACAGGCAAAACTAACTGATAGTGATAAAAGAACACCAGCTAACTTTGGGGAGTGATATTGACTAGGAGGGGACATGAGGAGTCCTCTGATGTGCTAAAACTGTACTTTCTCATGATCAGAGTAATAGTTACAGCTGTGTAAATATATAACACACACTGAATTGTGTATTTAAGATCGATGCCCTTTATGAACATTGTATCACAATTTAAAAATAATAAATGATAGGTGGGAAAGCATTTGGCCAGTGAAGTATATGTCAGGCAGTGTCTTTAAAGCAAATTCAGAAAAACAAAACAAAACAAGAAAAAAAACAAAAAAAAACCTAATCAAAGGTCTTGATAATTTAACCTCCAGTGGTTCCATGTTTCATTGTCCTGTGTCAGCTCAGGGCTGAACTTATTCATACCAGGGCAACTGCAATGAGCATCAGCTAACTGGTCTGTCTGCTCCCCAGTCTATGCACACAATGCTGCCAGTTATCCTTCCTAAATACTGACTTGTAGCTTCAGTGGCTTTCTATTTCCTATAAAGTCCATGATCATTCACGTGGATATGGGGTCTTCTGTAATATTTTCCTGGCCAACCTTGCCAGTATCATTTCCTGCCTATCACCCATTCTTTCTCCCTCCTTGCTTCCTTCCCTCCATCCTTACTTCCAGAAATATTTGAGAAATGCCTACTTAGGTGAGACACTCTTCCCAGTGGTTGTGAAATAAAAATGATGGGGTGCCTGGGTGGCACAGTTGATTAAGTGTCTGACTCAGATCATGATCTCAGGGTCATGGGATCAAACCCTCCGTCAGGCTCCACGCTTGGTGCAGAGTCTGCTTGGGACTCTTCTCTCTCTCTCCTCCCCTCCCCCCACCATTCCCCCCTGCTCTTTCTCTTTCTCAAATAAATAAATGAACCTTAAAAAAAATAAGAATGAATGAGAACGAATCTTATCATTATGTTGCAAACCAAAGTAGAAACAAAGAGAGCCACATAGACTTACAAAGGGAATGAGGGGCGCAGGGGCAAAAGCAGATAGATGAAAGCATCAAGTGTTCCAAAGGAGGAGTGGTAGACTCAGCCTGAGAGCAGATGACAGAAAGGTCAGCTTTGACAGAGGAACAGAAATCAACCCAGTGGATGGGAAAGATTAGCTGGGTGGTGGATTATAGCATTCTGGGCTGAGGGAATCATCTACACAAAGGTATGTGGGCATGAAAGAGCATGGAATATCTAGGAAATAAAAAAATTTAAAAGAAGTTTAGAAAGATGGAATCTTACGGTTCCAGGGTGGAGACGAGGTGTGGCAAGAAATGTAGGCTGGCAACCAGCTCATCAAGGACCTTGTGTGTCATGCTAAGGAATTTGGATTACCATCCTATAGACAACAGAGCTCCCCACGCACCCTACGCCACCGCCCTGCCAACTTCTGCAAGGCTCCACAGCCCTGCCTGTACTTTCATAACTTGGTGCTATTGTTCAGCTTGTTTCTTCAGTTCCAGATGCCAGCCCTACCTGGCAAAATGGCATTCATTGTTCTCCACTGTATGCATGACAACATAGAATTGCTTTTTATTGAACTTGGCATGGACCTCTTGCCTTCAACCCCCATGAAAGGCTGTTGTGACAATAGACCTGAGAACCTTGCTGTTGTGTGGACCTGAGTGATGTTGTTCAAAAGTATAGTTTGTCATGTTTTCCAAGTGCTGAGGGAACAGAAGGCAAGCTGAGGACAAAGCAGAAGCTGACACCCTGCAACCTCCCCCTACCTCCTGACCTTCTTCCAGGAATCTCCCATCTTATGTTAATACCTTGCTAGAGGGGGAGAGCAACCTTAACCTGACAAGGGCAAGACCTCAAGGCCTCTGGTATCTTGTAGGTCCTCTTTATCATATGAAAGTTCTTTTGAAACCTTCCTTTTCCTTACCTCCCCCAACTCCTTAGTATATAGTCAGCCACCCCTCACAACCCTGGCAGCAGCTCTTTTTGCCCTCGGGTCCTGTCCCCGTGCTTTAATAAACCACCATTTTGCACCAAAGATGTCTCAAGAATTCTTTGTCACCGGCTCCAGACTCCACTCCACTGAACCTCACATATGTTCTAAAACTTCATCACAAGGGTTCTCATTATGAGGGCACCAAGGAAGTGTCCCTTAGAACAAGGACTGGTTGAGGTCTTCTGAGAGTTGGTTTTGTTTATCTTCAGCACACTCTGATTCATTTCAGATGTTTCTTTGCTTTGCTTGAGCTCAGATCTGTGACCCACCTCTAGTAAGTGTCAGGACCTCACTCCATTCCTGCCTTGAGCCAATCTCGCCCTGTCTTCATTTTATTTTCTTTGCCCGTTTTCTCAATACCCTGATTTTCTCACTTACTTTTGTTTGGATTGCCCATAATTTGGGAATCCATCTGAAATCATTTTTTGGAATGACTTGGAGTACAAATGACTCGATGAATAAATAAACAATTATTCTTTAATGCCACCTCTTCCATGAAGCCTGCCCAGATGCTTCCAGGCACAGTTATACTCTCAGAATTCCCAGAACTCTTTATTCATACTCTTAATCTAGTCACTTGACAAAAAAACTCCTACAGGTTTGCTCATCCTATCCCTCCCCTATAATTTTCCCAGAATCTAATGCTGATGTGGAAGGACACATTGAATCCTTGGGGTATGAACAAATGAATGACTAATGATAAAACAAAAGAAACTTGGATTAACTTGGCTGTTGAGAGAGCAGGGAATGGGGTGAAAAAGAACGGTCAGGAATCCTCAAGATGAACAGCTCTGTGCAAACATTTAGACATTGAAATAGTCTTCAATACAAAGAGTGGATATTGTGCAGGATCAAAGTATAATTTCTGGACATGGAGTTGAGAAATAACAAGAAAAAGGGAGAGAGGGAGGTTGCACTTGTTCGGGTGGCAGATAAAGAGAGATAGATAGAGGACACGCGGCCACAGAAACAGAGATATGGGAAGCATTTATGGAGCTCCTACCAAATTACTTCACTGGAGGCTGTGCTTAAATGCTGCAAAAACACAGAAAAACAACCTTGAAGGGACGGGAACTCTTAATGCTCCCCCTAAGGGCTGCTAAGTGAGTTTTTTTTTTTTTTTAAAAAAAAGGCAGGATTTGTAAACTCACTTATAAAAAATTATGAAAATATTTATCGACTGCTTTTATTCCCCAGTTGAGGTGACTCATTAATAAGCATTTCGTGTATTGTTCAGTGCTTCACCATTTATTCAGCCAGCACTTTCAAGGGCATGGTACCCCTTGGTACACAAAATGTCCTTGCGGGGCCAAAAGGGCAGATGGTTTTACACCTCTCTCATAGGGTAGAGAGTCTCAGGCAGGCCAGGGCACTTTTTATGCACAAGTTCACTCATGTAGTCAATGGTTAATGGAACCAGGAAGAAGATCTTCTGACTCACAGACCAGAGCGTAATATCCAATTCATTTTGCTGCCTCAGCAAGCTTTAAACAATGCCTGCTATCAGCTTACAAGAAAGAGTGAAACCATTCTGGGAATTTCAATGCATTGATTCACTATTCCTGACTTCCTGGAGCCTCTGGGATCTGCACCAGATTCATCTGCATAGCATTCAAGGCCCTTCCCAGGTTGGCTCCACCTGCCTGGGGCAATGCCATTCTCTACAGCCTTCTCCAGAGTCATAGAATGTCATTCAGGTTCTTTCTTGACTCTTAAACAATTTGAAATCCACACAAATTTTGTCTCCATTCCACAAGATATCTATATTTTTTTATCTACAAAATATTTAAATAAACTATAAATTAATTTTCCCAAGAGTTTAGTGTCAAAGTGAAAATAAAGTCCCAGAAAGTTGCCATGTTTACCTTCTGGTTTTGGGGACTACCCCACCTGAGCCGATGGGAGTGTACCCTAAATTAAGAGACAGGGCATTTTATTACACTATGAACTCACTCAGGGCAGAAAATGCTTCATTCTTCTTTGTAACCCTAGCACGTGCCTCAGATATATTATATATCAGCCAAAAAAGTGGATAGATGGACTGTTAGATGGAGGGATGGATGAATAAATTACATGAAAACTGGGAAAGATGCAGAGCAAAGAAAAAAAAGTCTGTATTTGTCAATCATTTATTGTTTCTAAAAATGCATCCTATAATTAGCCTTATGGTCCCTCTACCTTTTACACAATGCTGCAACCCCTGTTGACATAGAGAGGAAAGTTTCATGTATAATGTGAAAATAAAGAGTGCATTCATATGACCCTTTTTGGCAAAGACCCAATGAAAAACTTCTAAATCTAAGTTACCTCATTAATCTCTCTCTGGGTATTAAAAGGAGACTTTTTTTTTTTTAACATGAATAATGTAGGAAATATTTTTTGTTCTCAAAATCTCTAGAGGCTATATATTTACTGTTTATTGATTGTACCTATTCTAAACTATGTCTTCGCTAAAATTCAAATTTCTTTCATTATCAAGTAGACAATAGATGGATTCCAGCAAAAGTGAGTATGAAATAGATTATCACTGACTTCCAGTTTAGGAAAAAAAAAAGGAAAAGGAGAAGGAGGAGAAGAAATGCATTCTCGTATAATAAATTTAAAACTATTTCTAAAATGTAGAGAACACTCAGGGAGCAAGGAGTTGCAATGGATGTCAAGGGAGGGTAAAAAAAGGAGGGAGACTAAGGGGCTGGTGGGGGGATGGTCTTTGGGTAGCAAAGCAGAGCTATTACGTTACAGATCCCTGAGGAATCTTCCAGAAAATTTCAAGTGACAAATTTCAAGTCTTTTTTCCCTCTAACAAAAATTGTGAAGAAAATTACCTAAATGAGCTAATACCCTGGTGAATGATGTTTTCCTTATTAAAATGTGTGTATATATATTATATATATGTATTATATTATATTAAATGCATATAGGGAAAAAGAGAGATACTAGGAGAGAGAGTAGGGAAGAAGGCAATGGATATATTTGGTACCACCCTCTGCCGTTTGCCATGGATAGTTTCCAATCAACATGAGATGAGCACGTCACCCTCTGCCATGCTCTATGTCTGAAACTGAAACTAGATAGGAGAAAATAAAGATACAATATTAGAATTTATGGACATTTTAAAATCTTGTTTTTTTTTCTTTTTAACAAGAACATTGGTGAAATCAAGGACATCTACAGAACTTACAAATCAAGTCATTTGATTAGCCTAAGAAAATTAGACTGCCTTACATATAATATAGTTTGCCCATAAGGAGGAATATTCAGCGAATATAGCTATATTTTAAAATAAATTATTTTTAATTTATTTATATTTATTTAATTCATATGTTTTTTAAGATTTTATTTATCTGAGAGGGAAAGAGAGAGAGAAAAAGCACAAGCAGGCAGAAGGAGAGGGAAAAGTAGGCTCCCTGTTGAGCAGGGAGCCCAATGTGGGGATATGGGGCTGGATCCCCAAGGTTCAAGACCCCAGGATCATGATCTGAGCTGAAGGTCAAGATCTGAGCTAACTGATTGAGCCACGCCAGCACCCCTTTAATTTATTTTTAAAATTATAAGAAAGAAAACATATATTTTGGGGTGCTATGAAATGTTTTACCTTTTTAAAAATTTTTCCTTTTCTCTTTGCCTTCCTTTCTGTTCCTTCTCCCCCCTCACTCCCCTAACACTCATTCCCTTTCTCTCTTTCTCTCATTTCCCCTGAACAATGTTGCACTAGAAGTAAAGATCAAGTCCAGTGCTTTCAATTAACTTGCTGTGTAAACTTAGGTGAATCACTGACTCTTTCGATAAATTAAAAGACTGGCATTTGCCCAGATCTCTCACTATATGATATTTCTGTGTATATGACATTTCTCTTCTTTCTAGATGCCCCTCTCTGTGTGTCCCCCCTGGTGGATGTGGTATAGTTCTAGACACAGATCTATACGAACAGAGGAACTAAGGAACATTGTCTGGAGGATATGAGATCTGATCTACTCAACAATAAATACGGGTAGCCGTTTCTGAGCAAACAAAGGGAGGAGAGCTCCCAGTTCAGGAGGCTAGTGGAGATCACATCCCATGGTACTTCTTAGAAAAGACAAGGATTATCTCTCACTCTATCTCCTCAGTATTTTCCTCTTCCTCCTTGCAACTATCATATCAGTTTTCTCTCCTTTACCAGCCTCTGAAATCCTCTCCTGTTTTATCTAAACCTGATGGACTTTCAAGTCTTTCTCCTTCAACTCAGCCTTGGGTCTGGCTCCATCGACCAATCTGATGCTTCCACGATTGTTTTCCACCACCAGGCACAAGGTTCAGGTCTGCTCTTTTTGCCACACAAGCTGCACATTATAATTGTTTTACATTATGCACTGTCCTGCCCCATGGTGTCAATCCCTGAATTACTGAAACAGGAAATATCCTCAAGTAAAATCATCTCTCATTCCATGCATATGGCAGACTGAGCACTGCTCTATATCATTTAACTTTGTTTCCAATTCAAGAATTCTTGTTCAGTGGATGATTCTAGCATCTCCCTGTGAAACTCTTTGTTTCACTCTTTTTCCACACCCCAACATTGCTTGTACCTTAGTCAACTATCTTCTACCAATTAAGCTTATGTAATTACACACTGAATAATTTGCAGAGAAGAGTGAGTGTCTCAATTACTTTGTTACATATTTCATGCTCCTCATTTTAGCAGACCTGTGACCTAATGAAAAGATAGCTTTTATCTCATTCTAAACTCAGGTCATCTTATCTATACTATTTGGTTTCAATGGCATGTATGAACAAAATTGTCCTACATCTGCTTGGTGGTATAAAAACAAAATCCACTAGCAATTCTCATATTTTAAGCGTGAGTTGGTACCAAGTTAATTCCAATGTGTTGCTGATTCGAAAGTGTGTCACATAAATCTGATAGTGAACAATTCGCTTTTGCTCCTGAGAGGGGGAAAGAAAAAGGCATATTGATTTAAATTCCAGCAGGACTAGAACAGTGGTCTATAAAATGACCCTGTGTGGTGTCTCAAAACTTATTTCTCTTTATATCTTTGTTCCCGGAAAATAATTTCCTCTACCTTTATTCGCCTCTCTAAAATTGCTCTTTCAAAGTTGGTCGAGAGAAATGCATCCATTTTCTTCATCAAAACCATTATAGCAGGCTGAAGTATTTAGGGAACAGTACTGCAATTCACTTGGAAATGCATCACAAAAATAAGACGGATTGATGTACAGATAGAAGATAGATAGAGGGATAGACATGTGAAAAAGAAAATGTAGTAAAATGTTAATCGTAGAAACTAGGTGGACGGTATTCAGGTGCTCACTGAAAAATTCAAACTTCGCTATACGGTTGGAGATTTTCATAATAAAATGGGAAAAAGACATTAAAAGGAAAAGAGTCATTTCCCCACTCTCCTCGTTCATTTGACAGCACCAACCCTCCAGAGTGCTGCAGGAGTTGCTCTCCACTGATGTGCAAATGGACAAGCCTTCACGTTGCAAGGGTGTAATTAGGGCGCCAGTTTAGAAATTTGGCAGTCAGTGTTAAAAGGGAACATTTTCTACTTTGTGCTGTGCTCATCAAAAGACAAGATGAAACACACTCTTTTGTCATGATATTTTTGCATCGTAACCTGATGAAGTTTAAATTCAGCTAGCTCCAGCATGCTTTTGCAGGCTGAATTCTGCTCTCAGTACCAGCAAAGCTCACCTTTGTAATAAGGAGAAACCGAACAGGAGAGAAATACTTAGTATCTATCTATCTATCTATCTATCTATCTATCTGTCTATCCTTCTTTATATCATATAAAGCCTTGATAATAAAATTGTGGGTAGAAACAAATAAATGGCAGCAGATGCCATAAAAAATCATAGTAACCAAGAAGGAAAGAAGGATGTTAAGGAACAGGAGATAAATCTGAGTGTGAATCCTATTTAGTCCAGATAGATTCATATATAATGGATTAGAAGAGGTCATTATAAAAATTCACATACTATCTAACATGATAATGACTATGCAACAATGCACCACCTTGATTCAAGCCAGAATTATTCTCCTTTCTCTGAATTTCATTTATGAAAGAACAGCTGATAGCTGGTTTGATGCCTAAGCCAGTTAGGGAAGGGAAAAAAAAAATGTCTACTTTTAATTCTAGGGTCAATTATTGGTCATCTAAGAACACATTACCTCTCCAGTTACCTTTCTGAAAGGGATATGCTTTCCCTGGCTATCTGAAAATGCTTATTGTTATCAAAGACAGTGTCTAGACAAGCAATTGACCTTCTTATCATGACCTAGAGTTGTCATTGTCATTTCTCGCACTTTACCTTGGGCAGAAATGGTATATATAAAAAGCATGTCACATTGAAAAAAAATTTTTGTGCGGAGAATATAGACCATTATTCCTTTTTTTCTCTTTTAATCTTAAAAATTATCTGAGGTTGATTCATTTTTGTGCTTTAAACATAGAATAGTTTTTATATTCTTTTTTCCAAATAAATACTATTAAAAAAAAAAAAAAAACTTGGACAAAGGTTCCAGAAACATCATGCAAAACAAGAAGAAAAATATGAAAAGGAAAATTCAAACTTGGCCAGCTTCATGGTCATATGTTAAAATGTCAAAGACATTGTGTTTGATGGACAAAATTTTGGCCTAATTTTATTTTTCTGATAAACTTTAATGATTTGTCATCCACAAGTGCCAGAATCGCTTTAGGATTTGGACAGTGTCATTTAAAAAAAGAATCTAAATTTCTCTGTATCATAGTATTTCTCTGTTTTATATGATAATTTTAATACATCTTGAAGGTGATTTTAATAAAGATATTTTCTCTAAGATTTTTCCTCTAGGTGTTACACGTATTTATTCATTATAATTTTTAGATATTTATTTGATTTTATGTACCAAGGAATTCTTAAATACTTAGCTTCAAATTTATTACATCTTACATAGAATATTTAACATCTTCATCCAAAATATTTTAACCTTAGTTAGCTCTGTCCTCCTCTTTATGAAATCCTTTTGTGTTTTTTCCCCTATGTTAGCTTCCAAAGAGAGACTAAATTCTAGGTGGTGAATGAGTTTCCTAGGTGTTCATTTGTCACAAGCAAAGCTTTCATAAGGAGTATATTTCTGATAAAAACATCACTAAAACACTGTGCAAAATCCCTATAATTCCTCTGGTGGTTTCTCAAAGGAGAACCAAAAATGGCAACACATCTTTTTTTTTTTTAATTGTTCTTAACAACATGTTACTGGGTGTCTCTCTCTCTCTGCCTTTCCTTCTCTGTCCTTTTTTTTTCTCTTTCTTTCTGCTTCTCTCCTCTTCCCTCTCTCTCTGTCTTAATCTCACTCTCTCACTTTCTCTCAATAATTTTAGAACCATCTAACAGAGTTCATGGTTGAAAATATAAGCCAGGATTGTTCTTTCATGATGAAATGACGTGTGAAAGCATCCATAATAATCCAGTAATTATGATGTGTTCTACATATGTATTTTCCCCAATTATCTAGAAAAATCAGACAGAGGCTTGAATCATCTGAGCAGTTGTATAAAATGTCCACTATGTTGCTAGTGTAGACATGCAAAGGGTACAACCTACAATTTGACAGAGACTGACACTAGTTATACTTAATATCTAAACATTCAAACATTTATTTTTTTTTCTCTAAAATGTCAATCACTTTTTTGGGGGGAAGGAGGTTGCAAAGGATAGTGGTTCTTTTGCTACTGTTTCCACATAGTTCTTCCAAAATATGTTCCTATTGTCTTAAACAGAGGAGGAGGAAGAGAAAGAGGACAAGAAAGAGGATGAGGAGGTAGAGGAGAAAGAGGAGGAGGAGAACAATTATGATCTTTAAAATAGAGTATTTGAGGGGCGCCTGGGTGGCTCAGTGGGTTAAGGCCTCTGCCTTCGACTCGGGTCGTGGTCTCAGAGTCCTGGGATCGAGTCCGCATCGGGCTCTCTGCTCAGCAAGGAGCCTGCTTCCCCCTCTCTCTCTGCCTGCCTCTCTGCCTACTTGTGATCTCTCTCTCTCTGTCAAATAAATAAATAAAATCTTTAAAAAATAAAAATAAAATAAAACGGAGTATTTGAATATCTCTTAATTATATTTAAAGGGATTTTAAGTGGAGTACCCCATGGACCCTCCAAGAAGTTTTTGAGACTTACATGCTCTGTAAAGGGCTAAAGGAAAAGTGATAGACATATGGGTATAACAAGAGCCCAGCAACATAACATTCACTTTTACACATTTCAGTTGAATTCAGCTTTGACATTATCTTAACTGGTTTTTCTACAGCATTAAGCTATGCATAACATCAATAATGATTGCAGCCTTGAATATTTGATACACAGGTATTTGCTGCGATCATTTTAGTACTTCATTTTTTGCCACATATACAGGATATTTCCAGTCTTCACAATATAGCCTGAGTCATAATTTGGAAATGGGGTTGGCACAGTCAAGAGTTGCCCACCCCCTTGCACCATTGTATCCATGGCGATCTAACATTGGCTGCTGAATGTGAGTGAACGGCGAACAGAAAGGCTCCATGGTTCCCTCTTCTCTTCTAACTGAGCTATTAGAAGATCATGACCAAGGCCACTGGCAGAGTAAACAAGGACTAAGGAACTGGCTGTAGGTGGCACCATCTGTGCTAATCTAAAACCACCCCTTAACAATCTGCTAGGCAATTATGGAGCTGGATGGGGTACACTTGTTAACAGTTCAAGTCATGAAAAATAGAATAGAGAAAAGTAATATCTATGTTATTTAAGCTGGATGGCAGTGGTTTCAAGTAAATCTTTATTCCAAATAATTTGGATACTATCATCAGTTTGGATTGTCTTTTTAGAGCCTTAGACATGATGGCATCACTTAGGACAATTTAAACTGCCATAAATCGAAGGAGGTACAGAGCAAATCAGCCCCATTCGTGTTTGCATTTTCTTTCATTAGCAACATAAAGAGATGCCAAAATAGTGTTAACTTCTCAAAGGTCATTTTGGAACTAGAGAGCCAAGATTTCTCTAATTCTATTCACTGTTTCTTCTCTGATTCAATTGTGATTTCCCTTTCATGGAAGGGAGAGGCTCTCCTCTTAGAATCTCTGAAGAATTTGTAATTCTGAGGATGGATCATAAAATGTATTTTTTTTAAGACTAAGGATAGGACACTTTTCACATTTATCTTTGACACACCTGCATGAACACAGGAGGAATTTGTCATTAGTTGATGTCTCTTTACATAACATTACTGATATATATATATTTTTAAAAAGTATAAGTTTTAATAAAATTATACTAGTGATGTGAGATAATAATAGGAAGCAACAAAAATTCTCCCAGGTCCATTGGAATAATGACTCACTATAGTTTAATTAGCCGCATTTACACCAGCAATAGACAAGAAGAAAGCAGGGCTGGTCCAGGAGGCTTAGGACTCTGCCAGGGAGTAATGGGTTGCTCCTGCTGGACACATCTCCGGTGAAGTGCTGCAGAGCAAAAGAGGACCATGGGGTTCATGCTACTGCAGAAATACTTTCCCCCACTGAGGCCTTCCCACTGGGAAGGAACAATATATATTCTCTCCCTCAACTTTGAAATCTTAACCAAGAAAGCAGAAAGCCTCTAAGCTTTTGATCTTTTCTGGGAAGATGTTAAGTCCAGAGACATCCACCCAGAGATGTGAGAAAGGTTTCAAGTCCTGGTTAATGAGCAAGGTGGGGAGTAGGAGGCAGGAGTTGGCCAGGAGCTCAAACCTTCACTTTCTCTTTCCACTGAAGTATAAACTCCTAGAGGACAAGACTGAATCTGGTTTGCTCAACACTTCATTCATTCATTCATTCATTCATTCTACATAATGTAGTTGTTGGTATGTCATAGGTACGTTAAAATATGTGATGAAAGGACAAATTGAATGGTGAATTAATTGCCTCAGCACTGAACATGTGATCTTCGGCAACTCAACGGTCCTCTGTCCCTTCACCTGATGAATCATGGGTTGGGCTCCTCACCATCTCTGAGAGACCTAAAGATTGCATATTCTGTGATTCTGCTTCCCTCATTGGCACTTGTAATTAAGAAAGGATGGTGGTGTAAAAGGAGTGAAAGGCAGTGAAAGAAAGAGAAAGGGAAGACAAATGATGAGCAGATTTTTCCCAGAAGACCACAAGCTCCAAAATACAAGATGAGATGATTACATTTATAGGAAAATTCTCACATTCTCTTTTCTGCTGTCACTGTAGGGATATGGCTCCTCGTGTTACACTATATTTACTGCAAAGTTGGTCCCCAGGGCTTCATTTCAACAGCCCCACTATACAAGAAGGAGAAGCCATGTATCTTTCTCTAAAACGTGAGCTAAATCCTAGCTCCTCTATGAATTTTTCTGGGATTGACCCAGTTCTTTTGTATCATCTTCCATGAACATGTAGATGTGTCTACCATGTTTGTCCCATTCAGCATCTGCTTCCAATACTGTCACCCAGTTTTGTTCAGGCTTTGATACCCATTAAGAGTGGCTCCCAGCACCAAGACAGCAATTCTCCACCTGTTCAATTCTGGTTGATGACAAAGCTATAAAATGAAATGCAATTAAACGATACTGTTACTTAAAGGATCCTAATATTTGTAGTATCAATTAAATGTTTACTGGAACTTTTTTTCTGATGAGAAAGGGAGAGGGGAGGATGATTGATTACCAGCTGTGGAAGGAGTTGTGTTGTGGCTGAAATGAACAGGAGTTGGAGCTAAGTCAAAAGCTGGTTTCAAATCCACGACCTTCTATTTACCAGCCATGTGACCTAGGACAGGTACTCAATCTTTGTGAGCTTTAGTTGCCTCACTTGCAATGCTAGGGTATTAATAGCTTCCCCATAACTGCTCTGCAGTGTTCTATGCCCACCATGAGTGTGCGCTCTATGTGTACTAGGCCCCTTACATCACTTCTTCCCTCCTAGAAGGAAAGAACAGCTCTTTTGGAATTCTTCTCTTGTGTTGTGGCTGTACAGGGGCTAGCATGAAGCAGAGATGTGAGAATTGAAGTAATTGAAAAGACCACCATGATTGCTGTGGAACGAGTAGAGTGTACAACAGGTGGAAAGAGAAGTGCAATTAGGTATTTAACTCCTAAAAACTCAAGATAATTTCTCATGGTATTTAAGCATCTCCCTGAAAACCAAATCTCAACAGTCTATCCAGAATACACAAAACACTTTTCACAATCTTTAATATTCCACTGATGTTTAGCTCATGTAGTTGTTAGATATCATGTTTGACACCTACCAGAGTCATTTCATTTAGAGATAACTAAAAAATTATAATCCTTACTCTAAGGGGTTCAAATGGAGAAACCTAGGAGGACACATATGCAATAAATCATGATACCATGTATTAATGGCTATCATAAAAGTATGAAAAAGTGTCATCAAAGGTTGAATTAATTTAACCTTTCAATTTCTCAGTTAAAATGACAGCTAGAAGCATAGATGCATTATGATAAAAATAACTTATACCACCAATTTGCAGAAATGTATTTGGAAATGGTAAAACCTGAGCTAGCCAGATTAATGGCCATGTAGCTGGTCAATAATGTAGGATCAACCCAAATAAAAAGGATGCTAAAGATCAGTGAGAAGCATGACTTGTGATTATGCCTAAGTCACTCCTCTTAAACATTGCTTTCACAACATTTACTAATTACTCTTTAGATATTGTGTTAAAAGTGATAAGTATCATTATCCACAAATAAGGTTTTAAAATACCAGGATTTAGGGCCTTTCACAAAAGATGCTCAATGTGAGACCTGAGTAGTTCCTCAGAGACAGGATTGCTAATCAGCTCTCGATATTATATCTTAGGAGGCCAACCTAATCAGGAACACATGGCCTGGAGTCCCAGTTTTACTTTTGTTAGTTGGGTGACCTTGGATGCGTTACTTAACTTCTCTGAGATCCAATTTCTTCTTTGATTCAAAGGTGTTGATGCATTTCCTTGAAATACTGTTTTAATGTTGGAATGAGTTAATGCTTATAAACCATTGGACAATAATAAGGGCTCAATAAACAGCAACCATTGTTGTAGTTGTTATGCTCATTTTTGGAAACATTGGCCAACGTCTGGGTAACTGCCTAAAGATGGGACCAGTTCGAAAGGCTCAGAGCAGAACTGGGAGCTACCCCTTAGGATAGAAGGAAACTACCTATGGGTTCTTGTTATGGCTGGCATTATGCTAAGTACTTTATGTTTTGAATTTTAAATTATTTTTCCATGTATTCCTCACAATAATTTTGCAAGGGAGCAACCAGGGCTAATGCCCAAGCCCAGGCTCTTTTCTCTGGAACATGGCAGCTCCCACTGCCCTGGAGCAAACACTGATAAGAAGGTGGTGGTTTAATATCCAAGAAAAGCCAAAGCAGTGATTCTCAGGAACCCAGGCTGGCAGCAGGAGGAGGTCTAGCTCCCAGAAGTCCATCAGTGAAGGTGAGATGTCAGATGTTGAGCTGGAGCTCAGGGGAGTTTCCAGGAGAGGAATGCAAAAAAAAAAACAGAACATGATCCTAATGCCAACAGGACTAGGAAGAAAGTTAAAATAGGCACTGAGACCCAGGGAACCATAGAGAAATCCAGGGATAACAGAAAGATACAAGAGCAGGAGGCAACACATCTTCTGATAAGCACAGATGTCAGAACTGAGAGGCCAGAATAGTAGCAAGGAACATTAGCAAGCCAACTGGATACCACGGAGTAGGATTTTTATTTTATTTTACTGTCAGCCACTGAACCTCTGTGTTAGTTATCAGTGTATTGCTTCTCAACTCCAAAGGCACCCTTTGATGTTTGCTCTGAGATAAACTGTGAAATTCTTTTAAATAGGTCTTTTAAGTGAGCATGATGTTAATCTTACCCAGTAATGGTGGGTGTGATGGATACCCACCCATCACACCCAGCACAATGCTGGACAGATGTGCAAGAGGAAGAGGTTTTCTGTGGTTTATGGTGCGACTGAAAGACGTGGCATGTAGGTGGAAGAACATCCAGTAGAACCCAGCCTGGGAACAGACCCTCTGAGATCTTACAGTTACTCTTAGATCATAGTTAACAACTCTTTCTATTAAACTTCTGTTTAAAAGTTTAGGTCAGTCAGACCACTGTAGGGTTTCTCTCTCCTGATTGGACCCATTCTGCTATAGCCCCTTTGTCCTTGTAAAATTTGACCTGAAACTCAATATGTTATAATAACTCATAACTCTGTATTGTAATGTATGAAGTCCATATGACCTAAATCCGACCTTCCCGTCCAACACACACTTCCTTTCCCTTCGTTCCAGAAAGCTCAGCCCAACACAGTGGTCATATGGTAGTGGTCTACTACCTACATGGAAAATTCTCTTCTTGATCTTTCTAGAAGATCTATACTGCCCCTCCCCCAGTGTAGCACCATAACGAAGGCAGCTTTTCAAAACACTGTTTACAAGTGCTTCATTAATATTCTCACAGAATCGTCACTAAAATTGTCTTGCTAATTATTTCACCCACCTGCACCTTCTACCTCCACTCCCCAGCCCCTGCCCAAAACAGTAGAGACCATGCCTGTCACCTCCAGCACGAGGAGCATTTAGTACAGTCCTGGCACATGCAGGGGTGTAGCAAACATCTGTTAGATGAATGATAAATGTGGAGCTCTGATGGAAACTTCCATGCCTAAGAGTCAGCCTTCTTCCCTCCTTCCACACTAACCTTCTGTGGCCACTAAGGCATCTTAGTAGGATCCTAGGACTCTCACGAACTGTCTTAGGGCATAGGACGAGAGCTCCTTAATCTCACTCCCTTCTTGAAATCATGATTGTTTTTTGAGGCAGGTCTCCAAAAGAGCAGCCAACTCTGGGGAAGAGAAGATGCAGAGCCTGGGGACTGGGCTGCACCAGCAAGATTCCAGGGACCATGTCGAAGGACTAGAGTCTAACTCTTGCTTCTCACTCTGGCAGATGGCCTGCTCACGGCTATAAACAAGAGATAGAGTATATGTACCATTAATTTTAATTTTATTATTTTTTTTTCAATGAGAGATTTTAAAGCAAAATACCTCTAAACCTAGAATCATAAGTTCCTAGATAAGAGGAACCTTGGCGTTGCCCAGTGCAGCCTCCTGCTTGACTTACATTTTGACTATACACTTCTAGGAACTATAATAATTACTTATTTCGAACAATAGTGGAATGGAGATCTTCACGTGACCTCTAGCCTGGCGAGGAGAAGGTGCTGATGGCTGTTCTGAGAATGGGGGGTAAAAGGGTCATTTCAATAGCGGAGGTAGCTCTGACCACAAAGAAAGTGAAAACATGAGCTGTCAGGTTGTTAGAAAGAGCAAGAAGCAGTGGAATAAAGCCATGAGCCCTTTGGGCAAGCCCCAGAGGAAGGGTTTAAAGAACCTGTAAAATCAGGGGCACCTCTTGGCCACCCCCATTCCTCTCCAGGCAGGCTCTGCGGTCTGAACCTAGAGGCAAAGTAAGAATAACAGAAAAGACTAGCCACGGTATAAAAGGCCGAGTGTGGAACCAGAGTTTTTCTGGACTAAAGCTGTGATTGCATCTTCTACCTCTCAGGAGATTTGTAGAAACTTGCAAAAGAAGACAGTGAGTTTCAGAAGTTTACAATTTATTAATCAAATATGCAATATCTGGCTGCCAATATTTTCTTGGTGACTGCAATTTCTCAGCCCCGTCGATGGACATCCATAGAAGATGAACTATGGTATTTATAATCACACAGATTTGACTTACAAATTAGATGATTATTTAAAGCATAGTAGAGAAAAGGCATTGCTTTTTTTTTTTTTCCTTCTCAACGTAGCTATTAAGTATAGCTTTAGGCCGTTCATATGAGATGCAACATGCTGTCCTTAATAGCTTTGTTTCCTTTGATGATAATGACATAATTATTCCTAATTATTAGCAATGATAGTAGCTGGCATTCACTGATCACCGCGTGCCAGACACCATACTTCACTGTTTGCACAAGAATCCAATGGAGCAGACAGTATTACTCTTACCTTTTTACAGATGAGAAAACTGAGACTTGAGGAACCTAAGTAACGTGGCCAAGGTCCCACGGCTAACAGGTGGGGCCACCGCAATGCAGACCCCATGTTGCTGCCTGTACTCTGAAACCCATTAATCTTCTTGACATACCCCGCCAGCCATGCAGTCAGGAAATGGGAATTCTAGGCACAGTGCATGCATGAGTTCAGAAATACATGAAAGCCTGGTGCAAGAAGAAGAAATTCCATATGGCTAACGAGTAATATCCAAGGAGGAGTCGTGGGAAGTAGGGGACTGAAGGGATGGTTGGAGCCAGATTTTGCAGATGTGATACATGGCATGAAAGGTGTTTAATTTTTACCCTATAGGCAATTAGGATATTTTGTATTCTGAGCAAAGCAGTGTGATATTTAAATTTTAAATTTGGAGAAGTTGCTGCATTGGAAAGGAGGGAAACTGGATGCAGGAAGTAGAGGAGTACGGGTATTGAAATGGCCCGGCTAAGAGAGTGGGAGCATAATTAAGGCAATGATTGTGGGAATGGTATTAGACCCAACACATCTGAAGGTGGTAGACTTAACCAAACTTTGTAATTGATGTGATACAGGAGAGCAAGAAAGAAAAGAATCAAGGGTAACTGGCAGATTTTCAACTTGGATGGAAGGGGGCAACAGAAGGATTTAAAGCAGTGCATTCCTTGGCAGCAAAATGGGAAGTTGGTAAGTTCTGCTTGGGACATATGAGTGTTGGATGTTTATTTCCTCCAGATCAGTGAGGACAGAAAAATGTGATCTAATATTAGTATCACAAAAGTGGGGAGCTGTTGATGTCCACATGAACAAATGTGGTATCAATAGGTATTAGATTTGCATTCTGTTTTCAGAAAATGTCCATGTCCCTAAAACTGCATGTAGTTTTAAAAAACTGGATGAGAAAGCAAACCTCTGAAAAGCAAAATAACCTTGTAATATAGTAAACAACTTGTTCTAACTTAAATGAAAACAAGCAAAAGGTTAGAAATAATCCTGCTGTGCACCCCTCAACAAGTCACAGCAAGCAGAATGCATTTTGTCATAGTGGGGTGGCAGTGAAGTGTTCAAAAGCACCATAAAAGTAGAATTCTCCAAAAAGTAATGCAGGTGTCTAGGTCAAATGCAAATAAAGAAGTATGCAAATTGAGCTATACTTGACTACAAAATCAGATGCTTAAGAACATTTCAGGAAAGTGAAGTTTAGTCTCACAAAATTCACCCGGTCCTCATTATAATACGTTTCCCATTTGTGCCATTCATTCAATGTACTAAATGCATGATGGGGCTCCAGTTAAGTAGATTTAGAAGCTGATTATGCTGCATTAAATGTATTCACTTCAATTTTAGCAAGATTTTTTTTTCCTTTTAAAGGATTATTAAACCAAGAAAAATAGAAAGAAAGACAGAAAATAAAATACCCTTTGGTGATGCTGTAATAAGATGAGCAAATAGAATGGCTTCATGATATCATGTAAGAACATATGTCCTCACTCACTTGATTTATTTTTTATTTCACTGTTTTTTTTTAATATTTTATTTATTCCTTTAAGAGAGAGAGCAGGAGTGGGTGGGAGGGTCAGTGGGAGAGAGAGAAGCATACTCTTCCCTGAGCAAGAGGCCCAGTACTGGGCTCCATCCCAGACCCTGGGATCTTGCCCTGAGCTGAAGGCAGACCTTAACTGACTGAGCCACACCGGTGACCTCTCACTCACTTGATTTAAATAACTGAATAGTACATTTCAGTTTCATTAATTGTTCTGGTGCTAAACACCTTCTGTATACCTCAGTTCCTCCCCTGAGACTGTATTTTTTTTGAAATATCTACTTTTGTTATAAATTTATGTGTTGTTCCCTTTTAGAATATATAGGACACTCAACAATTAAGAAAAAAAATTATCAGAAAGAACACTCTTGCAGGTGTTTTAGAAGAGTTGGCTCTGCCATTAAGAATGAATGTCATCAAGGAATGCCTTAATTAATACCCTGATCTCAAAAATGAAGATATTGAATTACATTAGATGATCTCTAAGTCTCTCCTAGCTCTGAAAAATACATGCTTCTGGGAAAAGCTAGTTGGATGCTATTATTTGATCCTGTCTTTGACCAGTTTCTATTTAAAGTTGGAAAAAACAAAATGTGGAGATGGACATTATCAAATTATCTATCTGAACTTACTTATGACTTTGTTTTAGATGAATTATATTGTATGCTCATAAAGATTACCTAAAGTTTAGTAGTTTATAATATAGTATGTCTCATTTGTTTCTAAATGAGCCCAAAGGTGAAGTAGCCAAAGAGAATGATTAACAAAAAAAGAAAATTTCAACCACATATCAACTCTGTCATAATTTTATGTGTCATGAATAGCCTGGCCTAACCTATGTACTTGTAGAGTGTCCTTTTCACAGAATTTTTTTTTTTTAATTAGAAAGCACATTCTTTTCAATAGGACCTAGGACCATCTGCTCGCTTTCATGATGGGTTGAAAAGAATTTGTACATATGGCCCACTGTTTTAAAACTTAATACAAATCACTATAGCAATGATGATATTTTATAGTATACTATGTCCTATTTTATAACAATCCTTGAATTTAAAAGGGCACTTATAATAAATGCAAAAGCATTTGTAAAATATACAGAACAAGCAACATACCTAAGCTCACATTGCTCCTAAACAGTCAAAATTTGCACATTTTCCCAATTTTCAAATGTTGATGGACACCTCCAGACACATGGACACTTTCTCCTCTTCCTCTCTCTTCATTATCTTCTTCTGAAACAATCTAACTAACCTTCAATTTATGGATATTTTTTTCTCTCATATTTTCTGACTCTTTATGTTCTACATTTTGGGATTTTTATTTGTTTTTAAACATTTTCGAACTTTCTGTTGACTTCTTTCTGTTTTGACAAGTAAATTTTAAAAATCCAAGAGCTCCTTTTTGTTTTCCGATGACTTTACATTAAAACACAGTAAATAAACAGTGTGTTTTACTTTATAGGTATAAAATTTCCTTCAAGTTTTATATATATTGAGTAGACTCTTTTACATTGTCTGGTCCTGCACCACCCCATTTCCCTTTTTATAAGATTTTCTATTTGTGCGGATTATTTCCTCAAAGGCCTGATGATCCTTTGTTATCTTTTCATATTTGAAATCTAGGCAAAAGAAAGGCTTAGTGAGGACTCTGTAGGCTTGGGTGCAGTTTATTTGCTGGATGCTTTAAGTTAGCTTAAATGGGTCTGAGTTCACCATTACACCCTCCCTGAGATGGTAGAACGTGAAGGGTTTTTCTGTAGGTCACTGACATTCATACTATTTACATTATTTTCTTCAAATAATACCTTCCACTTCTACAGGAAAATAAACAAAAACCAAAACCTGTATTTCATTTGTTGGTTGTTTTGACTGGGAAATAAACATTTAGCGATCAGGTAATTTTCATACAGGTATAGGAAAGAGGGCTATCAACCAATCCATATGCAGACCTGTTATTAATACATCTGATTTTTTACCTACTTCTCAGTTGTCTGCCAGTCCTGGTTCTCTGATAGCCAGGTGCATTTCCTGTTCTGACCACAGCAATCTCACTGTTGATGCTCTAATGATGTTCTTATACTTTGTTTCTCATGTAATATTCTTCCATCTTTGTTTTATCTTCCAAGAACTGGTTGAAATATGTAGGTAGATAGTATCTACCTCTTGCTTTTAGGATTGTACCCTTTTTATAAAACTTATATTTATTTTAATGGACACAGACTGTGTATTAAGACCAGTTCTGCTTTAGGTATAACCTCCTTCTGTAAGCCAACTTCCTGCAGAATAAAGGGGCCTCCGTGTAGGTGCCGAATGTTGGAAATGGGCCCCAACACTTAGGTCTGCAATCTGCCATATGCAGTGAAGGAAGTGGGTTGCTTCCTGATTTAAGTCTTGTACTTCCTGTTGAAGTTCCAAATAATTTCTACAATAGTCCAGGTAAGTATTGTGTTTTCAGGTTACTTGCAGTACAAAGATGATTGACATACCCTGAGACCAGGGTAAGTTCAAGTTTTTCCAAGTGCTTTTATATTCTCTCCTCAAAATTAACTCTTCTGTTCATAAAGGAATACATCTCCAGAAGTCTAATATGCAATCCTATGATTTTTATTTGAAGCAAGATATACATTAGACAGTATACTTTATGATTCTGTTTTATCTCTTTTGTTGGCTTGCTAGCTATAACTCTTCACTTTAAAATAATGGTTGCCGGGCAACTGGCTGGGTCAGTCAGAAGAGCATGTGACTCTTGATCTTGGAGTGGTGAGTTCAAGTCACATGTTGGATGTAGAGATTACATACATATATATGTACATACATACATAAATATCTTTAAAAACTATGTAAAATTAATTAATTAACTAATTAATTAATTAGTTGTTGCTTTAGAGTTTATAATATGTATTTTAACTTGTCATAGTCTACCTTCATGTGTTATATACCACTTTACATCTTATATAAGAACCTTAACAATAACGTCCATTTCTTCCTTCTGACCTTTATGTTAGTATTGTCATATTTTTACTTTCACATATGCTATACAACTTTTTTTATTACTGATTAAAGCATTAGTTATCTTTGAAGAGGTTTAAATAAGAAACTTTTATGATATTCTTTCCTACAAAATTACTAGTTTTGGGTTTTTTCCATTTCTTTGGATAGATCCGTATTTACATCTGGTAAAACTTTCTTTTCTAAGGATTTCTTTTAACATTCTTTATAATGCAGATCTGCTGGTGATAGAGATTTTTCAACCATTTATATATATAAATCTTTATTTCAATGTTGTTTTTTAAAAATATTTTCACTCACTCTTGAATTCTAAATTGACAGGGTTTTTTTCATTCAGTACTTTGAAAAATGTTGTTCTAAGATTTTCTCTTTACTCTTTCATATGATAAATCTTCTATAATCCTATCTTTGTTCCTCTGTACATTGTGTCATTCTCCCCTCATTACTTATAAGATTTTTCTCTTTATCATTGATTTTGAACCATTTGATTGTTATGCACCTTAATGTAGCTTTTTTCGTATATCTTGTGATTGGAATTCGCCACGCTTCTTAGATCTGTGGGCTTAGAGTTTTAACCAAATTTAGAAATTTTTTCAATCATTATTTCTTCAGATTTATTTTCTGCACCTCACTCCTTCAGAGATTCCAATTACATATACATTGAACCACTAGAAATTGCCCCATGGCTTACAAATGTTCTTTTTGATTCTTCTTTCTTTCTTTCTTTCTTTTTGATTCTTCTTTCTTTGTTTCATTTGAATTGTTCTTATTGTTATGCTTTCAAGCTCATTGATCTTTCTTTTACAACTTCTAATCTGCCATTAATATCATCCAATGTATTTTTCATCTCGGACATTATAGATTTCAAATAGCAAAAGTTTTATTTTGCTCTTTCTTACACTCTTCATGTGTTAACTTTTTGCATATATGGAATACAGATATAATTCTGTTTAGGTTTTTATCTGCTAATTCTACCACCTATGTCAGTACTGGGTTGGTTTTGGTTGATTAATATTCCTACTTCTTTCATAAGTACTAATTTTTTAATCGTATGACAAATACTGTGAGTGTTATGTTGTTGGAGCTAGGTAATCTTGTATTTTTAAAAATATTCCAGAGCTTTTAATGAAATTAAAGTATTTGGAAGTAGTTTGGGCCTTTGTGTCTTGAATTTGAAATTTCTTATATGAGATAAGAGCAACATTCAGTCTAGGACTATTTTTTTCCCACTGCTAAACAAGATCTCCCTAAGACTCTACCCATTACCTATGAATCTTGAGGTTTTTCTAGTATGGCTGATGGGAACAAGCACTAGCCCAACTGTGTTTGACTTCTGAGCACTGTTATGTCTAGTCCTTTCAGATGATTCTTTTCACAGCTTTGGACAGTTCCTAACATCCATACACATATCAGTATTCAGTTAAATTCTAGAGGAGAACCATCTACAGTTCTACGGAATTTTTTTTCTGTGAAGTTCTCTCCTTTCCAGAGTTCTGTCCTGCAAACTCTAGCTGCTTTGGTTTCCCAGACCCTCAGATCTATCTCCTCAACCCAGGGAGTACACCAGGCTCTGCCAGGATCCTCCTTCCCTATGCTGTGGACTAGATCCTCTCTCCCGACAGTAAGCTGGAGTAATCATAGGACTCACATTGTTTCTTCTCAGGGACTACTGAAAGTCAATGCCTGATTTCCAGTGTCCCACAAAGTGTTGTTTTATGTACTTTATCCATCTTTTTGCTGTTGGTTCAGGCAGGAAGGTAAATATGATCTTCATTACTCTATCTTGAGCAATCAAATTATGTGTTTCATGGTACGCAGAAGTAATGGAAGTCCCTAGAGAGAATGACAGTGTAATACACAGCACAAGAGCAGCAGAAGTTGGGGACATAAAGAAATCAAAAGGACTGTGATGAAGGTGACTTTGAATTAAAGTCATGCAGATGTATGACTAACGGCCTGAGAAGTCTAAGGAGTGGAGAAAACTACAAAATGTGGAATTTAAGGACATCTAAATTTTCTGGAATCCTAGAAAGATGGTGCTCACAGTCTAAACAGGTTTCTTGGGGTGTTTGGGTGGTTCAGTCAGTTAAGCTACTGACTCTTTATTTCAGCTCAGGTCATGATTTCAGAGGCCTGGGATCTCCGGCTTCCCACTCAGTAAGGAGGCTGCTTCAGGATTCTCTCTTTCTTTCGGCCCTACCCCCCACCCCAGGCTCTCTCTCTATATATATCTCTAAAATAAATAAATTAATATTTAAAAAGAGAAAGAAAGAAAGAAAGAAAGAAAGAAAGAAAGAAAATAGGTTTCTTTGTGCAAAATAAGAACAAATGCTCCTTGATGACAGCACTTTTAATTAAAGTATGAAGCATGATAGATATAGAGACAGAGAGAGAGAGAGAGAAAAATAGTTAACATTTATAGAGTTCTTAGCTGGGCATTTTAACAAATGTTAACTCATTTAATCTTTTCAACAAACCTATGATATAGGAACTAATATTATTCGGATTGTGTATATGAGAAACCTAAAGTGCAAAGATTAAAATTTTGCCCACATTCACATGACTTTTGAATAGAAGAAGCCAATTTGAACTCAAGCAGTGTAGCTCCAGAGCCTAGATTCTTAGCCTCCACACACTCTACCAACTCTCTAGCTAGACGAAGAGAGAAAAATAAGAACACACCGCTATGTTCTAAGAGAAGAAACTAATTTTCCACATCACATCCTGGGTATTCTGCAGTAGGATAATAGTGTTCTGCTTTTACTTAGTTTCTACTTCCTATCCCTTTGTGGAATCTTCACTTTTAAGAAGCAGACATGCTGATCAGGTTCAAAGTGAGAAAGAAACTCAGAAACCTCAGAAGTGATGATTTCAAAATGCAGCAGCAAGTGGACATATAAGAAGTCTATTTTCTAGAAGACAAGGTCAAGATTTCCTGAAAATGTCTTTATGATGTGTGTTCTGAAAGTCTATGTCAAAGTGATTCGCACTATTTTAAAGTTATAAGATCCTATCATTTTATTTGAATCTCAGAGCACTGTGCAACATTAAAAAACTTAAGGGATATAAAATTAAAGATCTTACTAAGAAATTAGAGGAGGGTACCTTTTGAGATAATTGATGGCACACTATGGTTTTGGGATCACTGGAATTTAAATTATTTATTAAAATCAGAACATCCTTAGGAGATAATTGCAATGAAATTCATCTACTTAATGATAACTCATATCTGTATTTGGAGGAATAGAATTTAAATATGACTTCCTGACACTGATTAACACACTTCTTACTCTAGCTATCCAGCCCAAAATCAGCAGGAGTTTTAAAATTTATAATGGTGTCTCTCCATCCAGATAAGATTACACCAGTGAGCACCACGGATGGGACTTCGAGAGAGTAGGTTGCAGAGGAGTTGTATCAATGATTATGTTCATGAACTCTGAACGCTCTCATGCTCAGTCCTCCAGTTTCTTCTCTTCTTTATCTCTGCTCAGCCCCAGGGCAATACCATCCAATCTCATGGCACCAATAACAATTTTATATTGAAAATTCTCCAAAGTTTATCTTTTGTCAAGACCTCTCCTTGACTCTTATATCAAACTGCCTCAGTCACGTTCCATTTGGATACACAACACACATCTCAAACTTGACATGTCCTAACTAAATGCTTGAGCTTCTGTCCAAATCCACTCTCTCTCATCTTCTCCATCTCAGCGAAAGACAACTGAGTCTTAACAGGTTCTCAGGACAAACAATCTTGAGGAATAATTCTCAGTTTCTCTCTTTCTCTCATATTCCACTTTGAATACATCAGAAGATCCTCTGTATCTGACCACTTCTCACCTGCTATGCTGCTACCCAAGCCAGGAACATCTCTATCCTGGATTATTGTAAAGCCATTCAAGGGATCTCTTTGATTTCACCCTTGTTCTCCTACAGCCTATAAAAGAGTAGCCAGAGTGATCCTGTTATAAAAATGGCAGAATATACCTATTTTCTGCTCAAACCCTTTAATGGCTTCCCTCTCACTTAGAGCAAATGCAAAAGTCTTTACAATGGCCTACAAAGCCATTAAAAAAATGGGCCTTCTATCCCCTTTCATATTTTATCCTCCATAGCAGCGCTTCCAGCGAAATATAATTGAGCCACATGAAAGCCACAAGTACAATTTAAAATTTTCTGGAAAAAGTTAAAAGAAGCAGATAAAATTAATTTTAATAATATATTTTATTTGATACAATATATCCAAAATATTATCTTTTCTACAGGTAATCAACAAAAAATTATGTATGAGATGTTTTACATTCCTTTTTTTATGCAGATTCTGAAACACAGTGTGTATTTAATGCTTACAATTCATCTCAATTCAGACTAGCCACATTCCAAGTGTTTAACAGCTGCATAAGGGGCTGACAAAGGGGCTGACAAAGGGGACAGTTCTACCACTTTTTCTTCTCATTCATTGTGTTCCCATTACACCTGGCATGTTCCTACGGCACTTGCCGGTTTCACTTCCACCTAATATAAATTTTTAGTGACCTTAACGTAAGTAAAAAATCCTGAGTGTCTAAAGGAGTACAAGGTTTGTGCTGGGGTCGTCAGAGTGGACAGTGGACAGGGTTTCCAGGCAAATTTTACCAGAGAAACCCATCATTCAAAAGCCTGATTAACCCCCTGGGCTGGATGGAGAAGGATGGGAGTAAAAGTACAACAAGAACAGTATCTATTAATATAATGAAATCTTGACACAATCATAATAAGAATTTTAGAAAATTCTAGGATATTTTCAAATGTATTTTTGGTCCATGTTATCAGGAAGGCCTCTTCATTTTTAAGGCCTTATTTTTTTTCCTTCTTTATATTTAATACTATGCTTGAGGAAGTCAATCAATAACCATCAGTGAATACATGAGAATAAAAGAACACTTGTGCATAAGTATATGTACATTCTATATCCCCTTTGTCCAAACTGTAAAATTTGACAGTAACAGCCTGTAAACATAAGCAATATTCATAACACAAATATGCACGGCAATTCAGGAATTGTGACCTCTTAAAGGCAATGTCCCCTCATAGGGTACTATGAGCTAATCAGCCAAGTGAAATCTGTGGATTCTGAACAAATTGAACATGTGCATGAAAAACATTTCTAATTTTTGTATTATTAAGATTTTATAAGACACATAATGATTCTTTGGCATACTTTGTTACAATGCTCATTATAAAATCTGCAGAAAAAGGATTAAAATAAATCTCAGATGTCAACACAATCTCCTGGGCAATTCTTCACTAGACCAAATGATGCCATCCACGACTGCATTATCTATGAAGCTGAGAAAGGCTAATGAGGCCCATCTATTGTGATAGAACCTGGGCTATGCTGAAAGGTTTTTTTTTTTCTCTCTTCCTAGCTAAGGGCTGTAGTCACTCACGCCTGTGGAGAAAACCTGGCTTTTACAGTTAAAGGCAACGGTGAGAAGAGCCAGTGTGTTCTAGGACCAGAAAATTTCAAACTTAAAAGAGCCTCTAAGCTGTATGGACAATCTTTACAGTCCAGTGTCAGCTCCCTGAGGGCAGGAATCTGTGTCCTTTCTGTCCGCTGATATTTCCCAGGACAGTACCTGACACACAGTAAGAGCTCAAAAAATACATACAGATGAATATACATACTTGGATATACACATATGCATATATATACTAATACCGTTTAGATAAATATTAAAATCATGTTTATGCCACCAAAAACCACCACATGCATCTCCTAATCCTTGCACTACCTGAACATTATGTTTGTCATTTCTTGGAAAACATTAAACAGTATGATTTTAAATACCATTTTTAGATCCTGTATTTGGTGACTTGTTTATTCTGCTACTTTCAGCCTCCTACTATGGTTTCAGATGTCTCTAAATAGCATCCCAGTTATTTGTGTTTTCATCTATAATTATTTTCTCAACAAGGATTTCTTAAATCCCTGTGTAGTTTTTAAAGAAAAAAAAAAAAAACAGCCTTTGAAAAACGTGATTTCTCTTTCCCTATCTGGAAAATTCTGTGATGTGTCCTTAGAAACCAGTAAGATGTGAATATATCACTAAGAATATGGAGGCAGAGTGTTTCAAAGACAGCAGAAAAGAGCGAGCATTAATTTTGGTTCTGCTGCTAACTCTCTGAGTCAGTCTAGGCAAAGTTTTTAATATTGGTGGTGGTGGTATATTTGTTTGTTAGTTGTCTTCCTGGTCCTCCGTTTCTTACAACTACATGTAGAGAACAGGGTGTTGGGTGGGTGCCCTACCATTTTTTCAAACTGAATTTTCAGGATCCTGGGAAACTTATCTTAACGGAATATATGCTGGTGTGACTAGCTTTAGATAACCTCAACTAGCAATTGACAATGGGTCTGACTACAAGGAAGACTGGCAGAGTGTGCAAGGCTCCACTTTTCTTATGAGTGAATACACCTGTGTGATCAAGAGTACAGCTAAGTAAATCCCTCTTCTACCACATAACAGCTATGAGGTCAAAAGTCACGTTGTCTCCTCGGTCATTCGTAAGATTGAAATAACTTAAAGTATTTGCAACCATACCCAGAACATTGCAGAATCCAACTGCTAGCTTTTACTAGTGTTATTATCAGAAAGCCTCTAAAGTCAAATGATAGAATAAAGCCAACAAATAACTCTTGTCACGGGAAAAGAGACTTACCAAAAGGAGAGAATTGGTCCAAGTTGAACAAATGGCTATTGATGTCCTCTTCAGACTAAATTGTTGTTGAAATATGCTGAGACTTAAATCACTGTTCACAAGATCTGACCCCAAGTAGTTGTTTTCATGCCATTCCAAGTAGTAGAATGGAGACCTTCAAAACAAATACATTGACAGACAGCCCCATTGTTCTATACCATCCATGTTATTCTTCTCAATAAAAGAGTGTTTGGGGACAAAAGGTACCCTTAGTTCCATGTTAAGACAACTATCCATATTCCAGTTTATTTCCTAAATAAAGAGCATGGTTATTTTTCTACCATCATGGTCTCAAAGGCAAATCCTTTCAGAGGTTGAATGGGTTATTTCCTGAAATGCCTGATTACATGCCTTGCATATCTAAGCATATTGACAATTTCATTTTACTGAGTGCAATAATCCATATCAACAGCTCATCCCTGTTTTGAATTATAAAATGCAGTTATTTAAAAAGCCAGGTATAAGCAAATTTATCTTCTTTTAGTCCTTCAGGGATTGGAGTAGGTCCAAAATTAAGCAAGATGCAGAGCAGCTTCTTAAATTTAAGCACTTCTTAAATTGTCTTTTCACCAAAATGAGGCCACCTAAAAGATTAAGAGTTCTTTCCTTTTCTTCCTAAAGAGAAAGAAGAAAGGAAGGGAAGAGAAGGGAAGGGAAGGGAAGGGAAGGGAAGGGAAGGGAAGGGAAGGGAAGGGAGGGGAAGGGAAGGGAAAGGAGGGGAGGAAAAGAAGAAAGAAAAAGAAAGAAAGAAGGAAAGAAAAAGAAAAGAAAGAAAGAAAGAAAGAAAGAGACAAAGAAGGAAAGAAAGGATTTGAACACATAATTACATTCTAATTTAAAACTCTAGTTGAATGCTCTTGAATGCATAAGATGTTCCACTTTTCTTAAGGTACAATATTCTTATTAGTCACACAAGCTGTTCAATCATTTAAGGGTAAGGCTTCTTCAAACCATATACCTTTGCTGCGAAGCAAATGAGGGTGCAATTCTGTCTTTTTTCTTCCCAAGTGCATCTCAATAATGTGCTTACATAAGCAATAATCAAATACTGAGGTTGAAAAATGATACCTCTTGACTAGAGCAAGCCTAAAGATAATTTAGGTTAAGTCTGTCTATATTTTATAAGTTAGTATGCCTCCTGATCTAAATCCAGAGACTGATAAAAATGAAAAACAAACACACAAACAAACAAACAAAAACAAGGGTACTCATGATGTTAGGAAAGTAGAAGGGCACGTGATTGAACACATTGATTCTGGAACCCTGGAGAGCCATGTTTGATCTTAGGTGGGTAACCTAAATCTCTGGGCCTATCTCTCAAATGGAAATAATAACAGAATCTCTGAGGATTACATGAGATAATATGTCTAAGTGCTTTCAACTATTCATACCGAATAATCAATAAGTATTTGATATAATCATCATTGGTATGATGAAGGAATAATTTTGCAAGCATGAGACATACTACATTTAAACTTCTAGTCTCCCTTTCTCTCTCTATTCAAAAGCCTAAAGGGAAAAGGGGAAGGAAACTACCATTCTCAGAGTAACTGCCATTTTCCAGGTACTCTACATAGATTATCTCAACTAGTCATCACAGCATCCATGTAAGGTAGAAGGTATTGTGTCCACTTTAATAAGAAAGCTGGCTCGGAGAGAAGGAGATGGATGTAAAAATTCTGATGAAAGTCATCTGAAGAGAAAGAGGTAGTGACAGCACAAAACTGCCCAACCCATATTTCCCTACTGCAAAAAGTTCATGTGCGAGCGCTCGCATGTGCACACACACACACACACACCAGTTTCTGAAACAATTGGGAGATTTATTAGGGGGTACTCACAGGCTTCCACAACCTAAGCATGGTTGCTTCTTCATTGAATCCTCAGAACAGTTCTGTGAGGTACCATCATTATTTCTATTTCATAAATGAGGAAATTGAAGGTCAGAACATAAGTAATGTACAAAGCCAAAAGCTAGTAAGTGGTAGATTAGGGATTAAAACGGAGGTCTGTTTAATGCCATGGTCCATATTATTTCTCCCGTACTGGGACACCTTCTGGCAAAAAGTAAGGGTTTTTAAAGAGAAATCCTTCATTAAAATGCATAAAAACTTTACTTTTTAGTCTCTTAAGTTACGTAAGATTTTACTTTCTCTTGGAAAAATGAGCTGCCTCGTGGTGAAATTTTTCTTGTTGAATAAAAGTGATGAGAACTGGTTCTCTTTGAGCCCGGTGAAATGGATGAGTAACTCAGACGTGGGCATCCTGCTGGCTTATTTCTCCTGTATTAAGGCATCCAACAAAGGGGAAAGGTCCTATTTGATTTTAGCAGAATGTGGGATCCGTGCTGCTCATTTGTCAGCTTGCTTCCTGTAGCAGCTCTCTTCCACACAGCGAGGTCACGGTGCTGGCGATCCGAATGCTCGTGACCCGCAAGGTGAACTTTAATATACCACATGTTTCAACTAGGAAATTTCAAATGAAGCCTGCTCTTGGCTTTGTGTTTCCAAGCAGCTCAGAGATCTTTGTCTGAAAGCACTGGGTATAGAAGTGAGTTCACAATGATATCTCAATAAATGGCCACAGAACCAAAGAGCAAAGCGGGAGGTTCTCTGATTGACATTCTAACAGAGCGAGCAAGACTCCCTAAAAGGCTCCCCTACCCCTTGGAGCACCTTTAAGGAACCATAGCTGTGATTCTATTGCTTGCAAAAAAGTATAATCATAAATACCAACTGTCATCAGCTCTTGAACTAGCATGTTGGTGACCAAGTAGGTTAGACTAAAGCCATCTTACAGAGATTTCAACTACTCACAAATTTTTTAAAACAAGATTTTGGGAGAATAAATTGAGATAAAAATATGCAGATTAGCATCAGCCCATACAACGATTCTTTTTTTTTTTTAATCAGAAGCTATCAATTAAGGGTACAAAGAGAAAAAAGCCACCTTTAGCTAAATATCCAAACACTAATTGGCTTTTTAAAGTTCTAGCCTCTTGAAGCTTTGTAATTTTAAAGATTTTAAATTGAAAATTATTTTGATTTTTTAAAAGCTATGCCTAAAGGTATTAACTAGAAAGCATTATCTTGGTTCTATATTTAAAGCTTGTCAGAGGAAACAAAGCTAATTATACACAGTATGCTGAAAAGTATGTCTCAACCAAGAATCTGTCGTTTAAATGGAAGAAATACAAGTCTTCAAAGTGTCATTTTTCCAATCCTAAATCCCAATTAGAATTCCTAGCAGTTCTGGATTCTTCTTCCCAAAACACCACCAAAACTGCTTAAACACATATACAGGCACACACCATGCACACACCACACGTAGGTATATTAAGAGAGAACATATGTTCTTCAATGTATATATGAGAAACTCAGTAGTAAAGAAGAATATAAAGAACAAATGGTACCTCTGAAGCACCAGCATTCATTCTAATGGCAATAGTTTTTGTTTAACAGACTCAGGCTCAGTGTAGGTATAGATCCCTGCCCAAGTTCTGGTGTTATCACCTGTTAACATGGATAGTAGCAACTACCTCTGGTCCCTCTTCCTTGCTGCTGGCCCTCCAACCTGCTGCAAGAGATAACCTCCTAAGATTCAAGCTATTTGTGATGGCCCTCTCCTTAGAAGCTTTTCATCGGTTGCCCTTGTTGGCAGAATTATGTCCCATCTCGACTTTGTGGAATTTATGGACCTTGAAGAGACATTATAATAATAGTATATTTCAGTATCCTTCAAAACATACATTGCCTAGAAAATCCAGGCAGTACATCCTCATGAGAAGTTGTGTTGTATCAAACCCAGGGATACTTCCAGCCGTCCCTATTGCTGCCGTGGGGTCATGGCTTGTGATTAGGTTGCTGAATGTGGAAGCCAAAGCTTGTAATCATGGCTGAAAGTATTCCATCTGTATTTCATTAATTTCTCAGAATCATCTATGGCGCTATTAAAAATATGGATTCCCAGGTTCTGACTCCTCTCCCAAAGGTTCTGATTTGTTAGGTCTTGGATAAGATCCAGGGACCTGCATTTTAGAGTCCCAGATCATCCTGATGCAACCCAGCCACAAATTCACATTTGGAATCACTCAGAATTTATTGTCCTCGTTTTACAGATGTAAAAACTGAGCCTGAGAGTAGTAAAGGAATTTTCAAATGTTCAGGCAGAAATCTGTTGCAAACCAGAACTGGAGCCCAGCTCTGCCAAATTCTAGTTCTTGCCGGGCTATGAGGCTGCCTGTGCTAGAGCCGTGGGGCTTCCCTGCTGGAGTCGCTGTGCTGCTTCCGATAGCTCTTCCCCCATCCCACGAGGAATCTGTCACCGCCAATCCACTTCTTCATGAGGACAGAATTTCACAGAAAATCCTATCACAGGTCAACACCACAAAGTCATTTCACAAGAAACCTTTTTTCAAGCTCATCTAATTCATCAATGTTCTCTGCCTCGTTCTTTCTATCTGCAGAGTGGAACGTGAAATGGCTCTCTTTGAATGGTCTGTTAGCATTATCCAAAGAATAGACCATGATAAGAAATTCCTTCTCACCACTCAACCTGCTTTGTGACAGATAATGTAAATAACAATATATGGGTTCATTTCCATTGCAGCATTCGCCTCGAAGACAAAATTGAAAAATCAGGTTGTCAGTTCATAATTTAGCATCCTCATGAGAGAAGTTTATGCATGTCATATAAATGCCTCACAAGTTGACATTTATGTTTTGGGCCAGCTGAGATACATTTACCCTTAACTTGAGCTGAAATGTATACTTGGAAATGAATTTGATCCTCGTATGAGTTTCTTTCTCTGGTTAACCTTCTTGGGAAAAAAAAAACTTGACATGTTTGATAGATTCATTAATTCATTCTGGATGAAACTAGTTTTATGTGCTCAAACAGAAACATCTTAAATACTCCTCTGCTTGACTTAACTAATTTTATGTAGCTCCATTTACTTCCATAGAATAGTCTAAGTACCAGGGGAATTGGATTCATGGTCTGTTTCACAATAAGAAAATGTGCTTGGTAGGAAAAAAAGTCTTTAAAGACCATTTCTAGCTCTGGATTATAAAATTAGTGCTTTTATCACAAATAGGTCAACTTATTCAAGTAAGACTTAATTATTAATTCATCCATTCAACAAATATATATTGAGCTTTTACTATGGACTCAAAAGTGCTGGGCACTGGGACATAACAGTGAGTAAAAACACATTTCCCTTGCTCAGTGGATATACAGGAGCTTCCAAGGGAGTATACGCATTAAGCATATAACCATACAGAAAGGAAATTCATCATTCAAGGAGAGCATAGATTGCAGTGGTATCAGCAAAGTCAGAGAAATCTTTTGAGAGGTACCAACAACCCAGCTGAGACTGGAGGAGTGAGTGCTTTCTAACTAACGCAAGGAGGGAAAGAATGTGTATGCATGATGCAGGAACATCATCACCAAGGAACATACAGCCCAGTTCTAAAGAAACACTAAGAGCTCCTCAGTCTAATAATGAGGTATTTTTGTTTTTGGTCTCAAAGCCAGACTTGAGGCTTGAACCAACTCTGTAGGTCCTTGATCACGTGTTGTGGTTGAATGGACAGAGTACTTGAGAAGAAGACGACCTGGGGAGATTGCTTTAATCTCCATGGTTCTGAGCCTCTACCTCTGCGAAGTGAGGTCAATAGAGCTGAGGGTCATAGGAGGATTAAATGAGATCAGGTGTGTGCAGAGATTTATGAACTGAAAAGTAATATATAAAAATAAAGGATTATAAAAGATTACAGTGACTAATTCTTCCAGTATATAAACTAATCTCTGGTAAAAATTAAATTGGATATCATTAAGGTAACTCTGTGATGTGTTATACAACAAGCATATTATTTTCTCATGGTACCACACCAACTAGGACACTAGTTCTCCACACCGTAATCTAAAGTCTGTCAGGGACTTAAGGACAAAACCCTGGCTTCAACACAAAATGGCTGTGTAACATCTGTCCAGCCCTAATAGTCACCATGTAAAGATCACAGAGCTCTGGAGAACACAGGTTTTGCTTAACACGACAAGGGTAACCACAAATATTTCCTGAAGCTTCTTACCCACAAGTCTTTGGACTGACTGGCAAAATTCTGTTGTTACCCTCACTCAGAATCTCTTTATTCCTTCCAGGTCTTCTCCAGGCCACTGTAAGACCCAAGGGAAATTATATTGCACAAGAATGTTTTAACAAAGTTATAGTGTGGTTATAAAATTAACATCAAGGAAATTCTTTACTAATTAATCTAATTAGAGATTGAAATTTTCAAGAAGAGTAGTAGACAGAAGGTAGAAGAAAGGAAAGTTGATATATCTAAAGAACAACATGTGGCTTGAGGGTTTTTAGGGAAAGGGGGATGGTCACTCTGGTCAGGAATTCAATAAAGGGAAGCTAGCGAATTATGGCTGCAGTTATGTTAGCTCAATCTAGATAGAGTGAATGGATCACTTGGTGAAAACAGATACTTAAAAGTGGTGCAGAGGGTTAGAAATTCTTCTTTCTTGAGAGAATGTATTCCTGCCCTTGTTTATTTTCTCTAGGAGCCACATTACTGCCCTCAGGAAGTAGAGTTTTTTTAAGAATCAGAGGGGCAAAGCTTAACTTTTACAGAAATTCCAGTCACAGGAAGAGCCTCACTTGCCCTCGTTTTACCAGGCACCAATGACTCTAGGAAGAAACAGCTATTGATTAGTCAGGGCAACCTGCTATTCCTTGAGGAGTTTCTCTGTTCTACTGACCAGGGTCAGCCAGGGAGGGTCACTCTACAGTAGCCCAGTAGGAGTCATAACAATAAACTCATCTATAAACATTATTAAAGCATCCAAAGAGGGGCATCTGCGTGGCTCAGTTAGTTAAGTGTCCAACTCTTGATTTTGGCTTAGGTTATGATCTCAGGGTCACAAGATCAAGCTCTACAGCAGGCTACGATCTCAGGGTCATGAGATCAAGCCCCACACCAGGCTCTGCGCTCAGCATGGAGTCTGCTTGTCCTTCTCCCTCTTCTGCTCCACCCCCCCAACAAATAAATAAATAAAATCCTTTTTTAAAAAGCATCCAAAGATGTCTCTGTTTGTTGTGAATAGATAGAAGAAAGAAGTTTGGGTTGCCTTTGCTTAGTACGAACATAACTTGCGTAATCAGACACAGCTGCATCTCAACATCATTTTAAAGTGGTGGTGATTCCAAGGCAAAGCCAATTCCCTGTCTTTCATTCCTGGGTTGAAGAACATCCAGATTCTTATTAATTCAGTTTTTCTACTACACATCACACTACACATTTGTGCATGTACATGCATGTGTGTGTGTGTGTGTTCATGTGCACACAGATCTTATCTTCATGCTTCACTGTTTCTGCTGGAGAGCCACTGTTTCTGATCACATTCATTATTCATGTGTCTATGAAATGGTTTGTCAATATAGCCTAGGTCAATCTCGCAGCTATTCTACATCAAATTCTGGAAACTCCTAGGCATAGCACCAATATAATGAAGATAGAACTCTACTTCATATGGGGAATTTTTGACTATTCCAAAGAATAGGAAAGGTTTCCCTTCCTGTGAGCAGAAAAGCTTTCAGTGGTACTTCCTGACATTGTATTTGCTATAAACACCCTATTAACTTCCCACAGAACCTTTTGTTCACTTCTTGTGTTTGCTTTCTCATGGAATAACTTTACAGCCCTCTCCGTGCCACTCTGCTGGAAAATCTGATGTATTCCTCATTTCGTTTTTCTCAATCCTTATATCTAATTGACTTACGATTTCTATCAATTGTACATTCCAAGTGACTCTTCTATCTATGACTTTCCTCCAATTACTACATCTGATGCCTTAGTTTGTACGCTTTTGATCTCTTTCTGAACTCTTACAATGACTTTTAACAGGCCCCTGCCTCTGATCTGTCACTTTGTCAACCCATCCTTTACACTTTCCCCAGGTTTATCTTTGTAAACCAGAGTTTTGATCATGTTACTATTTTTTAAACTATTTGACAAGTCTAAATGTCTGTACCTATAGTATAAAGACAAAAATCTTTCAAGGCTTTCATTGTCTGACCCCAATTCAACTTTGCAATACATCTCCTCTTCCATCCATCTTAGAAAACAACTAGAGAAGGTTATTTGCTATTTTCCGTGGAGCCTACTTTCTTTTCACACTTCTGTTTTTTGTTTGCTGTTCTTTTAAGCAAGAATACCACTGCAAGTCCATCATTGCTCCCCATTACTAACATGGAAAATGCATTTTTAGCCTTCAAATTCTAACTCCAATGGCAATAGCTCTGTAAAAGCCCTATTATTCTCAGTTTTAATTAATTGCTTCTTCATGTGATCCCATTTTCCTTGTATATCTATTTTCCACTTGTTTCATTATAACTTTGTGTTTAAACAGGTTCTCAATTATATTAAGAGCTTTATGACAGTCTTAGATGTCTTCTACTCATTTTTGTATTCCCTAAGAAGTATCTAGAGCATAGCAAATACTCAATTAGATCTGAAGAGTTTAATAAAATGAGGAAGGAAATCTAATAATTTGATATATCACATTAGTATGAAAAATAATAAAACAAGATATTCCAAAAGATTTTCTAAAAGACATTGACATTTCTAATTTTAAAAACTTTTAGAAAATTAAAAACAAAAGAACCTTGTCGCATCTTAAAAGATTCCATCTTAAATAGGCAACTAACAGCACTCAAAAAAAAAAGCAATTAATATGATAGTCTTGGTTCTCTATGATTTATTGCCTTACCTCCTGAGACCATATTGAAATGAAACCAATTTTTAAAGGAAGTTTAAATGCAAAAGGGGCTATTCTAGAAATTAGTATTTCTAGAAGAATGAAATCATGGAGATGGAGAAATGGCATCTAAGAAGTTAGGCAAAAGGGTGTAAAGATGAAAATACTTAAATTAGAAAGATACAGTGAGAAACTGTCATTCTACTCTCCAAAGTCACAGAAAGATTTGAGATTCAGAAACACTAGGTATAATGGAGAGAAGGAACAAGACATGAAACTGAGAGCAAGAGGGAAGAATTAGAAATTTGCATAGTTAATTCCATATGTACCCTTTATACAAAACTGCTAGAAAGCTGGCCAATGTTTCTAAATAAAGTGATCAAAAAGAACAGAAAGCTAGATATATTGAAAGACTCTAATTTCTGACATTCAAGGATCCCATAACATCATGAAAATTTCTTCACCCAATCACTCTACAATAAAGTCCAACGATCAAAAAGCCTCATCTATTTGCAAAAGTGTCCAAGGAGATTTTTATTGCTACACTCCTAAAAATAGACAACTAAGGATTACCTGACAATAGGAAAAATACGAATGTCAAAAAGTCGAAGATAAACAAAAAGAAAACTTGTCCTTAAAAAAAACAAAGATAATTTAGGGGAAAAAGAAAATTTTGACAATGTGAGATCTTTTTTACTCTTGGGAATAAGACTAAGACACCTTCCCTAATTAATATTATTGAATTGGTTTTTGAGAGTCCAGCCAAAGCAACAAGAGTTGGAAATAATGTGCTTATTGAAGGGATGAGTGAAAAGTAAAATTATTTGTAGCTTATAATATTTATGAATGGAAAATAAAAGATTTACAAAAGAACATTTTAAAACTAATGCGTGAGTATTAAGGTGCCAAATGCAAAATAAATGTACTTACCAGGAGGCTTCATTAAGCACTTCCCATGTGCCAGGCAATTCTGCTACAAGTTTTATATACATTACTTAAGCCAGAATGTTGGATTTAAAGACATAATGTGAGAAAGGAATCCCAATTTATAATAGCAGACAAAAATATAAAACAACCAAAAAAAGAATTTTAAAATCATGCACAAGATTTGAAGAAAACTAGAAAAACGTCACTGTAGTATTTAATTTTATGTGTCATTGGGTGAGATTAACATTAAAATTGGTGAACTTTGAGTGAGAAGATTGCCCTTTATTATGTCTGTGAGTCTCATCCTAGCGAAAGAAATCTTGACTAGGACAAAAAGACTGGTCTTCCTGAGTGAGAGAGAATTCTCCTATAGACTGCCTTCTGACTTTATCTGTACCAAAGCCAAAAGTCCCTCACCTCCCAAGTCTCCAGCCTGCTGGCCCACACTGCAGATTTGGACTTGCTAGCCTCCATAATCTTGAGAGCCAATTCCTTATAATAAGTCCCTTTCTACATATATACACATCCTATTGATTCTGTTTCTCTGGAGAACTCTAAAATATTTTACTAAGACACTTGAATAAACGAAGACAAATACCTACATGCACCAGAGTGAAAAGATAAAACTTTACAAGTGACCATTCTTTCTAATACAATGGGTTCAACTTAGATCTCAGTAATACCTTGTTGTGATGGTTCTGAAACTAAAGCTATTCTTAATGCATATTTAAAAATTAGGATCATTTGAATAAAGATTAAGAATTTGAACATCTTACCAAATATAAAAACTGACAATAAAAATACTATGATGGAAACATGTTCTTTTGATGCACAATTTGAATGATGGACAAATGGAAGACAACATACTTCCCATTTCTCTTGTTGTCTTGTTGGAATAGGAGGCCCATTATCTATTCTGTACACTTATTATGAACAAAGCAAAATAAAGCAAAACATAACCTGGAAGTGCCTCTTAATCTATAAGTTGTTAATTTATGGAGAAGGAATGAAAGGACTAATTACTCAACAAATTATTCCGACAAAGTCAATGAAGCAGTTTTGTGTGTGTGTTGCTTTGTTTGGTTTTTATCAAGTGAGATGTCATCTCAGAACTTATATCAAGAAAAATTTCCAGTGAACTGAGAGCAATCCACCAGCATTCCTTGTAAATTCAGCTGGTTCAAGAATATAGGACAGGGCATCGGTGGTGTGTGTTGCACCATTCCTAGAGAAAACGAATTATTATCTTCAAAAACTCATTCAAAGACCTCTTATGAACCATTATGGAAATCATTACTACTCTACAAGACAAAACACACAAAGAAATCATTGAGCCCTGGGCAAAACTGTAGTTCAGATAAATATATGCATATTAGGTAGACAGCAGGAAGAAAGGGGAGAGGATGAAAGATTTCTGGAAGGATATAGTGCACAGAGACAGTTCTTTTCATCAGTGAGGAAGGAGCCTGGGATGAGGGCCAGAGTAGCACTAGGGCCTGAAACCTTACAGGGAAGATTCCTCCAGCTCTGGGTCCAACTACTCCCCAGATAGCCCTGTAGAAGGGGATGTGCATTTAACCACATTATCAGAGACACAAATAAACATCAGGCCTCTTCAACCTACTGCTGCCTCTTATCAAAACAAAGAAGTGAGGTGTGCCTAGATAAGAAAAGCCATTTTCTTGGCAGCAGGAGAGAATTGTAAGTGTACGAAATCCAGACTCAAGTGGCCCCAGCAGAGAGATAAGATACCCCAAGATGTGTCTCAGTCATGTGGCTGCTGTTCATGGGGGGCGCTGGAGGGGCGGGGCCAAGTTTGTTCCTGGCTTAAGGTGCAGCATTGCCACAACTAGGGAGAAGACCGAGGGCAGGGTCTGCAGTCTGCTAAGGAAGAAGCCTTTATATTTCACAGGAAGGCAAGGGAAAGAAGTCCCAAGTCTTACCATTTGAAAATCAAGAGCTGCTCATCCAGCTCAGTTAGTAATAATATTAGCAATTCCTTCATTAGGCTCCAGAAAACTTTAGATTCCAGAGGAACTCTGTGTTACAAAAAAGAAAAGTAATGACTCCAAGGATGAAGGATGAGATAAAGCAGGCACTTCTTAGGTTTTTCGTAGGCAGCGTTGTAAGGGAAGAACAAGAATAATTAACAGCTCAGTTGTCATTTGTCCTCCCTTAGTGAATTCAAAACTTCATTAGTCACACATATTATTTGCTTGAATCAGGTTAGTAGATTTATGCGGTAGGTTCTCACATAAATATTACCAACCTCAGAATTATAGCTCTAGACAGCCTGGCAGGATCCTCCACCTTCCACAGCAGTACTGAGAAATGAGCAGTGTAAAGCACTTTGATAAACCAAATACTCATGTCAGTGCGGGCATTCTAAGGCCAATGTCTAAGCTGGCATCGATTCTCTCCAAAGGTGTTCTCTTAGTTTCGTCCCAACTATTTGTCATGATCCTTTCTGCCTCAACTTTTATGCAAGTACAAGGGGGGAAAAATGAATTTAGGGGGAAGTATGCCCCAGTTTAAAAACATTTTCTCTTCATAATAATCATGGAAAACAGGTCTTTTTTTTAAAGATTTTATTGATTAGGCAGAGAGAGACACAGCGAGGGAGGGAACACAAGCAGGGGGAGTGGGAGAGGGAGAAGCATGCCTCCCACTAAGCAGGGAGCCCTATGCAGGGCTCAGTCCCAGGACCCCGCGACCATGACCCAAGTTGAAGGCAGACGTCCAACGACTGAGCCTCTGGGGTGCCCCCAAAACAGGCCATCTTGAAAGAACATTCAGTATTATCTATCTACTTGCTGTGTTTTGCTATTTTGTTGTTGTTGTTGTTTTATCTCTCAAGATTTCTCCACAGACATTATGTTTTTAAAGAAAATCCAAACTTGACAGCTAGCAAACTATCACTTCAATAAATTTCCCTTGTATAATAACTTAATGAGTATTGCCAAAATACATAAAAAATTACTCACCATTTTTTTTATTACTTATCAATGGAATATGCTTTTTTCAAGTTCTGTTGACAACATATGTTTATTTAGTTTAGCCAGAGATATGCTGAAATATAATTTTTTTTTTTAGTTTTCCCATTTTTTTCCCATGGGTAGAATAAGAAAATTTTCAACTCTAAGTCTACAAGAGTATTTCTATACATGCTCAAAAAAAAAAGATCATTCTACAGCTAACCAGAAAGCTCTCTGAAATAATCAATCTGGATTGTGTGATCTATCTGGCAGGATACAAAGGACTTTATCAAGATGAAGGACTATGGCAGCCCACTACTTTGTCCTGCTACACAGAGATGTGTCTCTTAGGCACATATTCATGGACTTAGAACATTAGGGCTAGACAAATCCTTAGACACTCTCTATTCTTCATTTTACAGAAGATGGCCCCATAACCTAGAAAGGGAAAGTGATTTTTCTAGAACCCATGAGAAAGTTAGAGAAAGAGCCAGAACAAAAATCACTATCTTTGGGAGAAGGTATTTTCTGGCAGAGATAACTGACAATGGATTTGTATCTAAAATACATGAGAAAACAAAAAATACTCTTAGAAATCAATGACAAAAAAAACCAATTAAAAATGGGAAAAAGTTATTTTAATGAGATGGATTTCTGCTACCTATAGAAATTTAGAGAGATTTAAGCCAATATGTGCTGGTTTTCCTCACAAAACCGGAGGTCAAGAAGGAGGTCATCTGGGTGGGCACAGCCACCTGAAAAAAACCTCAGGGACACAGCTCCTTTATTGTCTAATAGACTTACTTCTTACATATCACAGGCTACTTCCCCTTCTCCAGGCATAGCCTGCGTTCCAGACAAACACAGAAGGGAAGTTCCAGGGACAAAATATAAAAAATACATCTTCTAGAAAGTTTGTCTGGAAGGCCCGGTGACCTTCACTTACTTCTCATTGGCCAAAGTTAGGTAACATGACCATCTCCAGCCTCACAGGAAAATTAAAAAATTTGCTTAACTGGTTATGTTGAGATCTCAGTCAGAGTCTATTGGTAAAGAAGTGAAAATGGATAGGAAGAAGATGATTAAGAGCTCCTGCCAAAGAAAGATTGAGGCAATACACAGAAAAGAAACCCTAATGACCAATGTGTTTTTTAAAGGTTGCCCAATCTCACCAGTAATCGGCAAAAAAATTTAAAAAAAGATAAAAATAAATAAATGTATACATAAAACAGTAAGATAACATTCCATACCCAAACAGAATGATAATATCATTTGTTCACAAAAAGGAGGGTAAAGGAGATCTTCCATGCATTGAAAATCAAAACAGGGGCACCTGAGCGGCACAGTGGGTTAAGGCCTCTGCCTTCAGCTCAGGTCATGATCTCAGGGTCCTGGGATCGAGCCCCGCATCAGGCTCTCTGCTCAGCAGGGAGCCTACTTCCCCCTCTCTCTCTGCCTGCCCCTCTGCCTACTTGTGATTTCTCTCTCTGTGTCAAATAAGTAAATAAAATCTTTAAAAAAAAAAGAAAAGAAAATCAAAACATACATTTATACTGTGTGTTGGAACACACCATGAACTGTTACTTTGGAGGGGAATTGGAGAATATATCATAAATCTCCCAAGAACCCAAACTGGTACTTCTAGGTACATTCTTTAGAGAAGCTCTGTGTGATCAAGGAGACATGTATAAGTGTCCTTTGCAGCACTGATTATACTGGAGAAACACTGGCAAGAACTGAGTTATCTCCACTGGGGCATGGTTAAGCGAACTGATTGGTGTACTCATTCAACGAAAGGAATAGATCTGTAGGTATCAACATGGACTGAGTCTTAGGCTGATACTCCACAGCTCTCCTAACTCTGGCTTTTGCATCTCTAGGCACTAGTCAGTTGTACCCCATGTCTATTAATGACCATAAAAATTTCTTTGGCCTCTCCAACAATTTCCACACACACACACAAAAATAATCCTCCCACTAAGATTTTTGAGAGCATGAAGAATTTGCTGAAGATTTTGGGGAGATATGAAGGAGTCAAACTGGAAGCCGTTGGCCTATTTCTATTCTATAGTCTTTTCTTAGCATCTTTTCCTGCTTCTTCGCTGTCCCCAGGACTATCTCACCCCAAGCTCCAAATTCTCTTTTTTTGTTCATATGCAGAGTTTCATCAGCCCTCCATGCCCAATCCCCGCAACACACACACACACACACACACACACACACACACACACAAACACAGAATCCACTCCAGAAGGTTTGATGCCTTCTAAGACCCATATAAACTGGATTGTTGAGCAACAATTCAAAGTCTTCAACAAAGTAGTTTACCAACCAAGATATCTCTATCCCTCAGAAAAATTCTGGTTCCAACTCATAACTGAAGAATGTATTTGCTATTTCATTACCAATCAACATTACTCTTTTGAAATTGATTCCTTCTCAACCCTCATGAAGATTATTATTAATAACGATTATGACAATCAGGAGGAGGATTATTGGAGGTGCATCAAATAATCAAAAGCATCTTAGCACTCAGGAAGTATAACAAATGAATAATGTAGTCAAATGATACTTTGCTGAAAGTGAGAAGTGTCAACAAAAAACAGTAAAAGATTCTTTCACAGTAAATGATAGCTATGATAGCAAGCTGTCCTTTTGAAGGCCCACACTTACCCACTTTTATGGGTTGTAATGATAAAACCATAACAAAAAAAATGTATTTGGGATAAAGAATATAACCCAGTTGGAAGTGCTTGCCCTTTAGATATTTAAAACATCTAAATAGTAATGAATAACTCCCTCGTAGTCATAGATGTATTTGCTTAAAATACATATTTTATAAGCAGAATGGCATATAACAACCATATGGCTAATAATTTACACAATCTGTAAATCATAGCTGAACCCAGGCATTTACTTTGTTATAAAGAAATATGGCAATTTATGTAATGATTGAGGAGAATTATGTGTAAAGAAAAGAGAGCTTCATGTTTTGATTATGTAGGCAAGGAACGAAATTAAAGTGGCTTGTGTTGATTTATGGCTAAGCATTCTGTGACTACATAGTCAGACCTAGGAAATGTATGTTAGCTTTATTTATACCCAAGCATTTTCAAAGTGCCACCATCAGCCCTAAAGAAGATGTACTATCGATTTGTTTATTGGAGAGCCATCTCAAATCAGTAGAAACTATCCATATGAGTAATTTTAAATTCTGAAATATGAATTTTGCTTTCAGATTTTCATAAATGCCCTACATGGTCCATAAAACATTCCATGTTATTCGGCCAGAATTGACACTGCTTTTCCTTGAAGCTCTTTCTTTCCCCTTCCTGCAGTGATGTCCACTATCGGTGATGACACAGGTTGCACAGCAGAATTGCTGCACCTTCATTATTTCCAACATTAATGTTACAGTCCTCGGTACAGCCTGTATTCATATATTTACTACAGACAGTGTAGAAAATGGGACTGCGGGGGGGAGTAAGGATGGGAGGGCCGTAATAATATATGTGGGCAGGGGTCTGTACAAATGTGATCAGATAAATCTAAAACACCTAGATAGAATTAAAATCTTTAAGTCCCTTTCGTAAGCCTGATAACCCATCCAGTCATCTTAGTGGTTGGGTGTCAACATTATAAGAATTCAGGATAGGATAATAATATATTCTGAAAGGACAGATGTAATAGCATTATTTGTCCTTATCTAAGTCTGAAAGTAATAGAAGGTAGCATGTAATAATACGTAGCTAATCATCTATACAGTATAAGTTAACATTAAATATTAAGCCGTATGGCATGCTGGAAGTGTATAATCTGATCCATAATCAAGACCAGTACTGTCCCTTAGAACTTTCTATAATGATGGAAATATTCTGTATCTGTGCTTTTCGGTACAGTAAACAACAGAGACATGTGGTTAGTGTGACTAAGGGATGGAATTTTTAACTTTATTTAATCTCTATTAAGTTAAATTTAAATAGCCACATGTGGGTACCATACTAGACAGTGCAGATCCAGACTATAAATATTTTCTCTAGTTGAGCACTAAATTTAGGTCTGCTTCCTAATAGCTTAAGGGAAAAGAAAAATGCATTGAGCAAAACTAACTGGTCAAAAAAAGGATCCTGGTGTTTCAGGGGAAGCAGTCACTTATTCCGTCCCAATATCTAACACGAATATATTTCATGGGCCTCATGCAAGCAGTGAATGATGCCTTGATGCGATAGTTTTATTGAGGACACAGCAATGTTATCCATGTTGCTATTTTTTAATGTAGACTCCTAATCATTGTTGCAGAGATAATATCAAACCATGATTCAGGAGTGACACCTTCACAGGGAATTAAAATGTGTGGTTTGATAATCTGACTTGTTACAGGAATGAAACTGAGAAAATCTGGAGGAGAAGGTAGAGAGCAGGTACATCTCTCTCTCTCTCTCTCACACACACACACACACACACACACACACACTATACCATCTCTGAAACAAAGGAGGAAAAGTTGTATTTAGTATTACATTGCATATCCATAGACAGAAAAACATAGCTATTAAAATTACATTTTTGATTATGATTAATAATGTCAAGCAAAAATGTTAACTATGAAATTTTAAATAAAGGAAAGCATAAAACTGTATGGCAAAATCTATGTTTTGTAAAAATAAACAATAACAATGTTATATATCATACATAACATTAGCCTGGGAGCAAATACATCAATATGTGAAACTCAAGAAGTTCTTTATTGTGGTAGGGTCATAACTGATCTGTTTCTTTATTGTATTTTCAATATTTTTAAATATTCTAAGTTAAATATTTTCAAGTGGTATCAATAAAAATCAATGAATGTGGTGATAGAACAATAAATATTTGTCTCTACCAGGCTACAATTTTATACAACCACCATGGAACTTATATGTGATAAAATAATTTAAATTGTATCAGAAATCCTTGGTTAATCTAGAGTTTGAAGACCATGGCACAAGCATGGATGTCCTAACAGCTTTGACACCACCAGGGGCACCAAGCTTCCTAAGTCTAAGATTGTGAGATGGGCTTCCATTGGCTTCTAATCCTGCAAAACTGTGACTTACTTACACCCTAAATAAAAGAGAAAAGATAAATGAGAATAATCCAGATCTAACGGCTTGCAGAAAGAGGGACTAAGTGAGATGAATTAAGTAAATCATATAGTATGGTGATTAGCATATATGGAAGCTAAAATACATATTAATCATTCTTTCCTCCTTGCTTTTTTATAAAGATGGGAAAATGTTCCCTAGAAATCCCTAAGGCCTATTTACAAATACTTGATTTGCCATAGACAGTAAGTATTCCTTATACTATTATGAAGTATTACCTCCCTTTGAACATTTTATGATGATTATGACATTATGGTCTGTCATTCCAACTTCTTATTTAGAATAAAAATAGTTCTGGACTCTACTGACTCTTCCTTATAAAAATAGGCCACATCTGATACTTTGATTAAAAACAAGAATTAAGATGCTTCTTGGAACCATTCAGCAATTTGTCATGTCAAGTGAACCTTCAATGACACAGACATGTATTAAAGGACTCTTCTTTCAGAAAAAAAAAGTCTTATTTACTAAGACCCAAAGGCTTGTATTAACTTTAAAAATAGGTTAACTATTTCCTAAATTTAAGAAAAGAATAATAAAGACAGGAAAACAAAGATCTCAAATGAGCAAATTTTAAGTGTTGATTGAATTCTTTTTGTTTGCAAACCATGCAGGAATTTTAATGGAATTTATCTAAATCTCTTGCATGCACCCAAATTGTTTACACAGAATCTGATGAACAGATAATTGGAAGTTAGGAAGAGGCAGGAAGAGAGAGAAAAAGGAGAAGCCAGAGGTAAGAGATGAAAGCAATCTGCAGGATGCTGTTTCTGTGTGCTGTGTATCACATGGTTCCTTAATGAAAGCTAGGAATCAAGGAGTGCTGACTTAATTGTGGGAGAGAGTGAGAGACACGGCACTTGTCAGAAGATTTGAGAAATAGCATTCCATTAAAGATGTATAGACCCTCTGTTCTCACCAATTGTGACCAACTGCAAAATGCAAACTTGTTTTTCTCAGCGGGAATAATTTCATTATGGAAGCATATGTATGCAGGGAAATAACCCACTTGGTGTTCCATCATTTTATTTTAAGCATATTGGTGGATATGTCAGAAGCAATCACATTTAAAAGGGTAAAACAATCAGATGCAAAGTTATGACCAATTTTAAAGACTAAAAATCTTTTTAAGCTAAAATATGGAAAAATAAATATGTAGGAAAATAGTCTTTACTTTTAATAAGATTCAACTGTGTTAAAAATATATATTTTTATAATGCTAATGACCCGTTTGTGTCACAAACTTGGGCTGTGTCTATGCTATAGAAAATACACTATAAATATAATATCCTCAATATCTTGTGCAAATTGGGGGAAAGAATCTGTCAAGTAGACATATGCTCATGGTTGGGGCTTTTCACCACATGCTTCTTGTCCTCCTTCAAAGCAACCCCTTTAAAGTCAGGCACAGTCTTATGACTTGCTCCGACCAATAAAATCTGAGCAAAGCTGACAGATGGTACCTCCAGGTAGACGGTTTAAGAGCCAGCTTATGCTTTGATACCTTTCTTCTTTCCCTGTGCCATGGTGATCGTTGTTGCTCCAGAATGGGAAGAATCTGTTAATCTGGGTCCCAGAAGAAAGAGAACACCGACCAAGCCCCCAACAACCCACAGTGGTGATAGAACATTTTTGAAAAGTAAACCTTGTTTTAAACCAGAGAGTTAGCGTAGCTTAACTTAGCCTGATTAACACTGGCAATGAACTTTTATTTTTAACTTTACATGTAGTTATCTTTTTTTCATTTTTTAAGATTTTATTTATTTATTTGGGACAGAGAGACAAAGAAAGAGTATGAGCAGAGGGAAGAGGCAGGAGAAGCAGACTCCCCGTTGAGTGGGGAGCCTGAGGCAGGTCTCCATCCCAGGGCCCTGAGATCATGACCTGATTTGAAAGCAGACACTCAACCCACTGAGCCACCCAGGTACCCCTTCATGTAGTTATCTTAATGCTGCACAGAGGCAGCAAATATTCATGCACTCGCTCAGTCAATCATTCACTAATCAAATATTATTGAGTCCTACTCTGCTAAGTCCTGGGGACACCACAGGAGGCAGGGCAAACTCTGTTCTCCGGGAGTTTGTATTCTAGTAGGAAGAGGTGAACAGTACATAGATGAATGCCTCTAAAAGATCATTGCAGATTATAAAATTCCATATAAGAAACAGGATAAAATGTAGGAAAACAATTAGGACTGGGGTTAAGGTACAGGAAAGGAGGTGATTTCTAGGCTCGAGTTTGAATACCTAGAAGGAGCTTGCCACAGAAATAATCAGGGAACGTATAATCCAAGGAAAGGAAACAGGATGTACAAAGGCAATAAGTTAGACCTGTCTGAGGTACAGAAAGAACACAGAGTTTAGTGGGGCAGGGGGGCGGGAGTAGAGATTAGAAAGGTAGGCAAGGGGGCGCCTGGGTGGCTCAGTGGGTTAAAGCCCCTGCCTTAGTCTCAGGTCATGATCTCAGGGTCATAGGATCGAGCCCCACATCGGGCTCTCCCCTCAGCAGGGAGCCTGCTTCCCCCTCTCTTTCTGCCTCTCTGCCTACCTGTGATCTCTCTCTGTCAAATAAATAAACAAAATTTTTTAAAAAGAATAAAGAAAGAAAGAAAGTGAGAAAGAAAGAAAAAGAAGAAAGAAAGAAAGAAAGAAAGAAAGAAAGAAAGAAAGAAAGAAAGAAAGAAAGAAAGAAAGAAAGAAAGAAGGAAAGAAAGAAAGAAAGAAAGGTAGGCGAGGCTTGGGTATTGGTGTTACCCTTAACATTTGTGGGTTCAGGGACGGAAGATCACAACTGGAGATCTTTGGCCCCAACCAGCCCTTCGTTTTTTTCTGTCCCATTCTGCAAAGGACCTTATGCATATGTGTGAGAACATCCCAGACCACATATACATGGCAGAGTTGCCTCTCAAATACTTTCCCCTTGGCATCACTTGGGCCTAAGAATATTCATAGTGGTGGCTCAGTCTCCCCTCAGATGATGAACCAGAAGCAGAGAATAGGCATGAGTGAAAGAGAAGTACTAGGATGGTGATGAACGGGAGAGTGTATGTCCTTTTTCAATATAACTGCCATCTTGATGAAGTCCCAGAAGTTCATTTTCACTTTTGTTTCCTTTGCCTTTGGAGACATGTTCTGAAAGAAGTTGCTGTGGACGATGTCAGAGAGGCTACTGCTTATGTTCTCCTGAAGGATTTTGATAGATTCCCCCAGCTTTGTTTTTTCTTTTTCAACATTTCCTTAGCAATTTGGGGTCTTTTCTGGTTCCATACAAATTTTGAGATTGTTTGTTCTAGCTCTTTGAAAAAAGCTGGTGGAATTTTGATTGGGATGGCATTGAAAGTATATATTTCTCTGGGCAGTATAGACATTTTAACAATGTTAATTCTTCCGATCCATGAGCATGGAATGCTTTTCCACCTTTTTCTGCCTTCTTCAATTTCTTGCATGAGTGTTCTGTAGTTCCTTGAATACAGATCCTTTACTTCCTTGGTTAGGTTTATTCTCAGTTATCTTATGGTACTTGGTGCTACAGTAAATGGAATCGATTCTCTAATTTCCCTTTCCATATTTTCATTGTTAGTGTATAAGAAAGCAACTGATTTCTGTGCACTGATTTTGTATCCTGCCACATTACTGAGTTGCTGTATGAGTTCTAGTAATTTGGGGGTGGAGTCTTTTGGGTTTTCCATATAAAGTATCATGTCATCTGTGAAGAGAGAGAGTTTGACTTGTTCTTTGCCAATTTGAATACCTTTAATTTCTTTTTGTTGTCTGATTGCTGTTGCTAGGACTTCTAGTACTATGTTGAACAAGAGTGGTGAGAGTGGGCATCCTTGTTGTGTTCCTGATCTCAAAGGGAAGGCTGTCACCTTTTCCCCATTGAGAATAATATTTGCTATAGGCTTTTCATAGATGGATTTTGTGAAGTTGAGGAATGCTCCCTCTATCCCTATATTTTGAAGGGTTTTAATCAGGAACAGATGCTGGATTTTGTCAAATGCTTTTTCTGCATCAAGCGAGAGGACCATGTTGTTCATCTCTCTTCTCTTATTGATTTGTTCTATTACATTGATTGATTTGTGTATGTTGGACCACCCGTGCATCTCAGGGATAAATCCCACCTGGTCATGATGGATAATCTTTTTTTTTTTTTTATGAAACAACCTTTTATTTCCCCCATATCTCTTTTTATTTTTCCCAAATACTTTTATTTTATTTTTTCAGTGTTACAAGATTAATTGTTCATGCACCACACCCAGTGCTCCATGCAATATGTGCCCTCCTCAATACCCACCACCAGGCTCATCCAACCCCTACCCCCTACCCTCCCAAACCCTCAGTTTGTTGCTCAGGTCCACAGTCTCTCATGATTCATCTCCACCTCCGATTTCTCCCCATTCACCCTTCCTTTCCTTATCACAATGTCCTCCATGTTTTTCCTTATGCTCCATACATGAGACCATAAGATAATTGACCCTCTTCGCTTGACAAGCAGATAATCTTTTTAATGGGCTGTTGGATCCTATTAGCTAGGATCTTGTTGAGAATCTTAGCATCCATATTCATCAGGGATATTGGTCTGAAATTCTCCTTTTTGATTGGTTCTTTGCCTGCTTTGGGGATCAAGGTAATGCTGGCTTCATAGAAAAAGTCTGAAAGTTTTCCTTCTGTTTCTATTTTTTTGAAAAAGCTTTAGAAGAATAGGCATTATTTCTTCTTTGAATGTTGGTAGAATTCCCTAGGGAATCTGTCAGGTTTTTTAGGAGGTTTTTAATCACTGCTTCAATCTCGTTACTAGATATTGATCTATTCAGGTTGTCAATTTCTTCTTGTTTCAGTCTTGGAAGTTTATAGGTTTCCAGGAATGCATCTATTTCTTCTAGGTTGCTTAACTTATTGGCATATAGCTGTTGGTAATAGTTTCTGGTGATTGTTTCTATTTCCTTGGTGTTAGTCATGATCTCTCCCCTTTTATTCATAATTTTATTAATTTGGGTCCTCTCTCTTTTCTTTTGGATTAGTTTGGCCAGTAGTTTGTAGAACTTATTGATTCTTTCAAAAAACCAACTTCTGGTTTCATTGATGTATTCTACTGTATCTCTAGTTTCTAACTCATTGATCTCTGCTCTATTCTTGATTATTTCCCTTCTTGTGCATGGGGTTGGCTTAACTTGTTGTTGATTTTCCAGTTCTTTAAGGTGTAAAGAGAGCTGGCGTATTCGGGATTTTTCAATCTTTTTGAGTGAGGCTTGGATGATTGATGTAGTGCAAAGAAGGGCCACATACCCCAATTTTCACCTCAACAATGGCCACAATAGCCAAACTGTGGAAGGAGCCAAGATGCCCTCTAACAGATGATTGGATAAAGAAGATATGGTTTATATATACAATGGAATATTATGCCTCCATCAGAAAGAATGAATACCCAACTTTTATATCAACATGGATAAGACTGGACGAGATTATGTTGAGTAAAATAAGTCAAGCAAAGAGAGTCAATTATCACATGGTTTCACTTAACATGTGGAACATAAGGAAAAACATGGAGGACATTGGGAGAAGGAAAGGAAGAGTGAATTGGGAGAAAATGGAGGGGGAGATGAACCATGAGAGACTGTGGACTCTGAGAAACAAACTGAGGGTTTGGGAGGGGAGGGGTGTGGGGGATTGGGTGAGCCTGGTGGTGGGTATTGAGGAGGGCACATATTGCATGGAGCACTGTGTGTGGTACATGAACAATGAATCTTGGAACACTGAAAAAATATAAATACATACATACATACATACATACATACATACATACATACATAAAACTGCCATTTAGTTCCAGATGCTTGAGCCTGTGGTGTGGTCAGACATTCTCAACTTTTCAAGAGAATCCAGATATCTAAGTTTATATGGTAAATTTCCCAAATTCAAAAATATAAGGAGAAAATAAAAGGAATTTTAAACCCTAGACAGACAGACATGACTATGGACCAGATTGCAACTGTAGGTGACTGAGTTGTAACATTTATAGAAGATCAAAATCTACATGAACAAATATTCAGGCACGAGTTAGTGCTGAAATAAATAGATTTTAGTGTTCCACTCAAGAGTGGGATTCAAAATAGCCTACACATGGGCACCTGGGTGGCTCAGTGGGTTAAAGCCTCTGCCTTCGGCTCAGGTCATGATCTCAGGGTCCTGGGATCAAGCCCCACATTGGGCTCTCTGCTCAGCAGAGAGCCTGCTTCCTCCTCTTTCTCTGTCATCTCTCTCTGTGTCAAATAAATAAATAAAATCTTAAAAAAAAATAACCTACACTTACATGCTATATTGATCTTTATTTGTTTATTTACCATTATATTTCCTGACTGCACCTTTCAAACCTGTGTTCTCAGGGACACCTGGGTGGCTCAGTCAATTCAGCATCTGACTATTTATTTCAGCTCAGGTCATGATTTGGGGGTCATGAGATAGAGCTCTGTGTTGGGCTCCAAGCTCAAACTGGAGTATTCTTGAGCTTCCCTCTCCCTCTTCCCTTCCCTGCCCCTCTACAAATACATAAATAAAACCTTAAATAAAATAAAATAAAATAAAATAAAATAAAATAAAATAAAATAAAATAAAATAAAATAAAATAAAATAAAATAAAATAAAATAAAATAAAATAAAATAAATAAAATAAAATGCTGGGTTCTATTCCCTAGCTGTTATTCCTTGAGGTTCTAGGTCACATGCTGCCCTTGAAGTCTCAGCTACATGGACTAAATAAACTTACCCATAGACAAAATACATTGATGTGAATTTGGAAATTCTCCTGACCCCAAAACTTGTCACCAGATGGCAAAAGCTTACAGCTAGTAATATGGATTAAGAAATAATCTTTAAGGGAGAAAAATTATGAACTTAGATCCACACTAAGAACTTTGCCTGAGAGTGTATCTCTGGAGAGGAAATTAGAAGCCAACATAGGAGGCCTGAGTGTGAATGCCTTACAAATTAACACCTTATGTTTCTATCATGTGTTATAAATTTCAAAGCATGTTCACATATTTTCTATTTTATCTCATTTGATCCTAAAATCGTTGTCACCTGGTCTTGAGATTTCAATGTCCTTTTTACAAACTTATCTTCAATTTTGTTTATAAAATTTAAGAGCAGAAATTTCATAACTTAGTATTTTCTCTTACATTTATTTAATGTGTTGTTGGTTCATAGAAACACACCTAGGGAGTTTCCCAGGTGTCATCTAAATTTGGCCACTGTACTCAAGAGAGCAGGGAGAGATAGGAAAAAAGAGGCAGGTCGCTCCAGACTGGTAGGTGGGAGGTTTAACAAGCAAGAGAACTCACATACCAGGCATGTCTTGGGTGGCCACAAGACAAGTATATAGATCTCAGCACTGCCCACCACATTTTTAAAAGTTCATGGAGAGGTCTTAACTGTGTTCAGTCACATGTACCACACAGTTGTTTTCAACACACATCACTATCTTAAGACTGTCATTGGACCAGCCTCTGGGAGTGGGGAAGGCAACCAGAACCCACATTCCAAGGATAAGGGAGGAAGAGAAGAGCCTCTAATTGCCAAGTCCAGTTCCTGGGTAAACCAGAAGTCCCATCTTTTCCATGATTTCCCCAACATAGTTACTCCTACATATGTTTATACTGGAACATGTATATTGTTCTGGTCTGAATTATGTCCCCTTCAAAATGCATATGTTGAAGCCCTAACTTCCATGTGACTATATTTGGAGATGGGCCTATAAGGAGGTAATTAAGGCTAAGTGAGTCATCAGGTGGGGAGTTCTAACTCAACATGACTAGTGTCCTCACAAGAAGAGAGAGAGAGACACCAGGGATGTGTGTGCCCAGAGAAGAGGTCATGTGTGGATGCAATGATAAGCCTGCAAGCTAATGAGAGAGGCCTTAGGAGAAACTAAACCTGCTGATACCTTGATTGATCTTCCAGCCTCCGGAAATGTGAGAAGAAAAATTTTGTTGTCTAAACTATTCAACCTATGGTATTTTATATGGCAGCCCTAGAAAGTTAATACAAAGATACAAAGTATAAACTTGATTTTCTTGTTTTCTCATGTATGTGAGTTCAGTCTTTCTATAGAGTATGGGTTCAATCAATGTTTATTGAGCAACCATCATTCAATGAAATTGACTACACAGTGACCCAAATTAACTATTAGAATGGCCTGAAACATGAGAGCAGCTATTTCTCAATTTAGTGATCTATGACTAGAGATCATATCTACATATAATCAACCTTATCTCTTATTCTGAAATATGGTCAAATTGTTGTAGACTCTATTAGCAATTAAATCAAATAGATCCTATGCTGAACCAATTAATTGTTAAGAAATCAACTAAATCTATCTCAAAATAATTACTGAGTCTGTGCAGGCTAGCATTAATCATATTCTATGGAACTTTACAATAAATCCCATTATAGCTTCATAAAATTATAAATTGTAAAATATACTTTATTAAGCTTTTCCCTGCAAGTTTCTATCATCATAGTTCTTCTGTGGAAGCACTAAAATCATAATGAGTTCTCCACATAGTTTCTAATGTGCTCATCATAATATAGTGAACAATCAAGGTCTCAAAAACCTGAATGTGTGAAACAAGGCAAGTTCATATAGAAATTCATTGTGTGAGGGAGTAATTTGTGGAAGAATTACAGCATATATGGAAGATTTGAAATAAGAAAAAGAACAAAAATTTCACAGATGTTACTTGAAGTTGGCATGATATTGAAAGATAATTCTAAAACCATAGCAAAATGAATAACAGGGAAAAGATTTTTTTAAAAGTTTGCAATTTGCTTCTTGCAGAAAGAAATCATAAAATTTAACTTTCCTAAAAAAATAAAATAGAAAAGCATATATTAGCATATTTCTGGTTCTGGATTTGACAGAGAAAAGGGTATCACATTTGACTTCCACCCTGTAAATCCAATCTCAAATTGGATGAGAATACATGAAGCAATTGTTTTTATGGATTGAAAAACAGAGACTGCAGGTCTGTAACCCTTGAGAGAAAATAGACGTAAAAGGTGAATGTCACATTTATCTGAGCTTTCTGCCTGGGACCACTTTCCAAACACTGGTACAAGGATGTGCAGCCAAACAGGTAGCAATAATCTCACCACTCGGAGAAAACTGAGACTAGAGTTTCAAATCTAGTGAGGCAGTTGGAATTAATAGAGCAGGAGAACAGAGGAAAAAGTTGTACAGAGAAGACACTCCAGGTATCCAAGTACAAGGTATGCCCTCTACCTTTGGCCAGATACTAAGTTAGATACACAGTGCAAGAAACTCTTCAAGACTTCTGATGGCTGTGAGCAGAAGGGAGATTTTAGAGCTCATGTGGCACAGGGAAATATTAGAGTTTGACCAATTAGAGAGAAATAGCCTTACTAAGATAATCATCCTTCACCTAAAACATTAGAAAGGCCATTCTTTTTTTTTTTTTTTCACCATGATTAAGTAGAATTTATTCCAAGCGTGCAAGGATGGTTCAGTATCCACAATCAATCAACATGACACATCACATTAACAAAATGAAGGATAAAAAACATGATCATCTCAATAGATACAGAAAAGGCAGTTGACAAAACTCAACATCAGTTCATGATAAAAACTCAACAAAGTGGAGTTTGAAGGTACATATGTCAATATATTTAAAGCCGTATATGAAAAACCAAAAGCTGATATCATTTTCATTGGTGAAGAACTAAGAGCTTTTCCACTAAGATCAGAAAAGAGACAAGTACATTTACCACTTTTATTCACCATAGTACTAGAAGTCCTAGCCTCAGCAATCAGAGAAGAAAACGAAATAAGAGACATTCAAAATGTACCCTACACAATCCATTCCTTAGGAACAAAGTCCATACCCTATAGGAAAGATTCTATCAGACCCCACCTAACAAAGCCTAGAAACCAAGCCCTGATATGATCATCCTGATCCAACAGTAAATTAATTGCCTGATAAAACTTAACTCTCTAAAAACAATAAAATTCAGAATTATCATGAAAAATCATCAATAATTCCTAGCATTCAAAATTTTAAAAAAAATTTGTAAATAAGCATGAAAATATGACCCACAACTGCAAAAAAATCACCCAGATGGTAATATTAACATGTAACATTAATGTGTTAGTATATGTATGTACATAGTGTGTGTGCATTTTAAAATGTAAGTTTTAATATTAGTTATGACACAAGACTACAGATTAGGAGACACCTGTCATTGAAAATACAGTTTGTTACACTCATAGATCCCAAGAAACGGACATGCCATGCCATGGGTAGTCACATGGGAAAGTATCAGGACATGACAGGAGGCAAAGAGAGAAGTTGAGCTATCTTTATTCATAGACATGATTGTTGATGTGGAAAACTCTAAAGAATCTTCAAAAAAATTACTAAATTAATAAGTGAACTTAGATAAAGAATATAAAGTCAATTAATATCCAATTGCAAATCTACATAATTCTAATTAACAATTAGAAAACAGAATTTAAAACAGTGTTATCTACAATAGCATCATAAAATGAAAAAATATCTAGGGATAAACTTAACAAAATATAGATCAGTATAACTGAAAAGTACAAAACATTTGCTAAGAGAAATTAAAGACCCATATAAAAAATGAGGAAATATATTAGATTTATGAATTGGAATACTCAGTATTGTTAAAAGATCATTCTCTCCAAATTGATCTGAAGACTGATCACGTTTCAATATCAAATAGGCCATTTTGTAGAAATCAACCAGTTGATTTTAAAATATATAGAATCTAACGACCTAAAGTATAAAGAAAACCTCAAATAACCTAAAATTTTAAAAAAAATAAAAGTTGGAGGATCCATAATACCTGATTTCAACACTTCATATAAATCCATAGTAATTAAGGGAATTAGATATTAATATAAGGTGAACTAGCTAATTGAATAGAATAAAGAGTCCAGAATTAGACCCACACTCAGGTGGTCAATTGTTTTTCAACAGAGGTGCCAAAGAAATTCAATGGGTAAAGAAACTTGTTTTATAAATAATGCTGGAACAATGGGATACCTATAAGGAGTAAACTGTATTTCAATCCCTAATCTTCACCGTACACAAATATTAAGCTGAAATAATTAATAGCTTCAATATAAAATCTAAAGCAGTAAGATTTCTAGAGAAAGCATATTAAACCATCTATGTTAATTTGAAATAGGTAAAGATTTATTGGAACACAGAAAGTACTACTAAAAAAATTATAAATAGGACTTTTTCAAAAATTTTTGATTATCAAAAAGTACCTGGGTGGTTCAGTCTGTTAAGTGTCTGACTCTTGGTTTTGGCTCAGGTCATGATCTCGGGGTCCTGTTCCAGCCTGGGCTGGGCTGCACTGAGAGCAGAGTCTTCTAGTCCCTTTCCCTCCCTCCCTGCCTCTCCCCACCCCAACCATTCATGCTCTCTCTCTCTCTCCAAAATAAGTGAATCTTAAAAAAAAAAAAAAAGTTACCATATGAGGGATGTCGAAAGAGGGGAAGGCTGAGTGTGAGAGGGGACAGACGTAATACAGTAACTCTCCACTTTCATTCAACTATGCTGTGAACCTAAAAGTGCTCTAAAAATTAAATTTATTAATTTAAAAGGGGGGCATTATAAAGAAAAATAATGAAGCCACAACCCATACATACTAAAATTCTCTCCTAGGTTGTGGTTTGATAAATGGATATATAGCAAAGGATTTATGTCAAGAATATGTAAAGAGCTCCTACAAGTCAATAATAAACAGACAAAAAAACAAAAAAACAAAAAAAAGGCCCTAAGACTTAGACAGTTTACAAAGGAAGATATGGAGAGAGCCAATAAGTACATGAAATACTGCTTATAAAGATTAGTCATAAGAGAAAACGGTGAAACATGACTTCTATCAAAATGGCTAAAATTAAAAAGATTGTGGATACAAATATTGGCGAGGATTTGGAACAACTAGACCCCCCCCATACTTTGTTGATGGAAGTATAAAATGTTATAATACCTTCAAACAACGGTCAATTCTATTTCATGAAGTTAAACTTAATAAGTGATTCTACTGGATGTTATCTACCCAGGAGTGATGGAAATACATGTTCACCCAAAGACTTACATGAGATCATGTTCATAGGAGCTATAGTCGTAACAATGCAAAAGTAGAAACAACTCAACATGTTTACATCAAGAGTTCAGCTGATATGCAGATTATGCTATATTCATACAATGGGAGATGACCAGTGCTATGCTGGCCCCAGATCATGCTGGGTCACAAGGACTGAGAGTTCAATTTTTGGGAATTTTTCAAAGCGACCAAAGACATGTTAGTAGCATGAAATTTGCTACTTTCGGAGCGTTTAAAGAAAAAAAATTGACAAATGCTAGCATTCAGCTTTTTGTTTTGTTTTGTTTTTATTTTTAAAAAGCTGGTTGTTAAACACTTATCAGCATATCACCACATATCAAAAATAAAAAAGAACAACTAGTATTCTGGGGTGTCTGAGTGGCTCAGTAGGTTAAACATTAGACTCTTGCTTTCAGCTCAGGACATGATTTCAGGATCCTGAGCTCCATCCCCTCATCTGGCTCGGAGCTGGGCATGGAGCCTTCTTAAGATTTTCTCTCCCTCTTCCCCCCTCCTCCAATCACATGTGGGTGTGCATGCTCTCTTCCTCTCTCTGCAACAAAACAAAATAAAATAAAACAAAACTACTAGTACCTTAACAACATAGTTGAATCTCAAAAGTATTATGTGGAATAAATGAAGCCAGCCACAAAAGAGTACAATTTTTTTCATATTCTATTCATATAAGAAGTTCCAGAATAAGAAAAGGTAATATCTGATCATAAACTGTAGAACGTTTATTGTCTACAGTGGTGGTTCAGGAACTTTCTGGGATGATGGAAATATGCTATTCTTGATGTTGCTATAAGTTACATAGATATATGCAGTTGCCAAAATGCATTGATTACCTTTCTCTTGATTATGCTGTGAAACAAAAACTGCTCTAAAATAATAAAATCTTTTCAAAAAGTGCATGGAACAATACATTTAATATCTGTGCACTTTGTTGTATGTAAATTGTACCTAAATAAAAATATAATGCAAAAAATATACATTGGAACTCGTAATAAAATATAACTCAAAGAGATCAGTAATATAGCCAGCTGAATAAACAACAAATGCAGTGATTTATTTTTGAAGTGGTACTCTAGTACAATTCCTCCTGTTGCTGCTACTCTCTTCGTACTGTCACTGTTACTCTACTATACTGAACATGGTATATCGCCTCTAAATCACCTTGGCACAGATTTTCTCAAATAAATTAACAAGTTCATTGACCAATATGCCAAGTGATCTACATGAATTTCTTAGCAAAGTATTAACATGTTTTTGGATGGAGATACTTTTTCTTTTGTTTTTCAAAATACCATCTTTGAGCCCAAACTTGGCACGTTATCTAATACGTATATTATAGTAAAACTCCAAAGTTGTGTGAAATGAGAATGTGAAATACTGGGGAAAATTCAGTGATTTTGTGTGTGTGTGTGTCATTTTGTTTATCAAATTGCTTGGAATAGTTCTCACTAAAAGTCATAGCGAAACGAAGTTTTCCTTCTTCCTCTCTCAGAGAACACTGTTTATACCTCAACCAAGGATTTTTTATTATTATTTTGCACTTTTTTATGGATACTTTATACCTTGTTTTATATCTCCATGAAATCAGTTGCACCTTCAGGGCAAGGACTATGCCCTGTTCATATTTGTGTCTTCAACCACACACATAACATATGGGTTTATACAGGATTCAGGTGTCATTTGGTGTCTGATAAATTGACCTGATTTCTTTCCAGAATCATTTTATATAACATCAGTAACTTTCCTGCATGGGAGAGGTTTTAGCCATCAGTTTATACGGTATCAACTCATGTCGGCTTATAAAATAGATCATAAACTTCTATTCCCTTCCCAAATGCATTCTACTAGACTTCCACCATTCCTGGGTGTCCAAAAAAAAAGGAAATCTACAGTTTCAGAGAGACCAGGGAAAGGCAAGAAAAGGAAGGAGAGAAGAAACTATTGACTAACTTTAGTTAAGAAATGTACTGGACATTATGCCCTTTCCTATCATCTTATCTGATTTTCACAACAAGCCTGTAAGTAGTCTAATTTGGATGTAAAAGAAAACTGTGTCTCAGATAAATAGGAGATGCTCAAGGTGACAAAGCTTTTAGGTCACAAAACCAGATCTAACTAAATTCATATTTTAATTAAAGGAAGCAATTTCACAGAAAGGTGCAGGTAAAAATCTATTCCACTGATGACATTGATACTACCCAATGCTACTTAGAAAGAAAGACAGATGGGGAAACCCAGGAAGCTCATTTTCCTGTTGTAATTGAAGAACCATATGCAGGAGAAAAGGAGCAGCACGTACTCAATGATAACATATTTCATCAGTGACCCATGCAAAATAGCATCTAAGAAACTTAATTTTTTGCAGTCACATGGCTAAACTTCTTATTGGCATTGTCATTTAGAATCATCACTTGTTTTTATACACTTCTACCCCTCTATAGTAATTATGTGGGTAGTAAACAAAGTGATTTCATCAAACGGTCATTGGAAGCATATATCAAAATATCTGAACTCTCTTAGTCAGAATAGTTCATAGGTACACATGAGATTGGATTGAATAATCAAAATATGATGTCAATCAGAAAATCATAACTTTTGAAAAATTTTGCAAATGCCACAATAAAAATAGAATATTAGCGTGTATAAAAAGATAACCAAGGTCTCTTTTTGACAGATAAAAGAGGATATCAATGATTACTTGACTTAAAAATACATGAAAAAATATTTATGATGGATTCACATTATGTAATGAATTACTACCATATTTTATTTTATTTTTTAATAAAGATTTTATGTATTTATTTGACAGAGAGAGATCACAAGTAGGCAGAGAGGCAGGCAGAGAGAGAGGGGGATGCAGGCTCCCTACTGAGCAGAGAGCCTGATGCGGGGCTCGATCCCAGGACCCTGAGATCATGACCTGAGCTGAAGGCAGAGGCTTTAACCCACTGAGCCACCCAGGCGCCCCTATTACCATATTTTAAAGTGTTAATACCTATTGATCTTGTGGAAATTGCCCACAGTGTCTGCCTTTGAATAAACCTTGTTCATAGAAACCTTTTACAAAAGCTTTCATATCAATTTTCACCTTAATCTTCTCCTTTGAAGTTTTGCAACAATCCTACTAGAGTTTCATAATACAATATTTGAGGTTAGTTTCTGTGTATTCCAGTTGTACTACATGCTTGCCAGAGCCTGGTAGTGTCAGTAGGCTTCATTTTAGCTATTCTAATGAGCGTGCCGTGATATATCATTGTGGTTTTAATTTACATTTCCCTAATGACAAATAATGCTGAGCATCTTGCACATGTTTATTTTTCATCTATATATCTTCTTTGGTGAAGTCTCTGTTCAGATCTTTTGCCTATTTGTTTCCTTGTTAAGTTTTAAGTGTTCTTTATATAATCTGGATACCAGTCCTTTATCAGACATGAGATTTGCAAATATTTTCTCTCTGCCTACGCTTTATCTTTTCATTCTCCAACTATTGTCATTTTCTGAGGATAAGTTTTTAATTTTGGTAAACTATAACTTAGTTTTTCTTTTATGAATCATGCTTTTGGTGCCATATCTAAAAAACTCTTTGACAGGAGCACCTGGGTGGCTCAGTGGGTTAAGGCCTCTGCCTTTGGCTCAGGTCATGATCTCAGGGTCCTGGGATCGAGCCCCACATCGGGCTCTCTGCTCGGTAGGGAGCCTGCTTCCCCCTCTCTCTCTGCCTGCCTTTCTGCCTACTTGTGATCTCTCTCTCTCAAATAAATAAATAAAATCTTTTAAAAAAATAAATAAAAAATAAAAAAATAAAAACTCTTTGACAAATCAAAGGTCGTGCAGATTTTCTCCTATGTTTTTTTCCAGAGGTTTAATTTTTAATGTTTACATGTAGATTCATGATCTTTTCTGAGTTAATTTTTGTATCAGGGGTAAAGTAGGTGTTGAGATTCATTCTTGCATGTGAGTTTTAATTGTTACAACATTTATTAAATGTTTATTAAGAACATTTTCCTTTCTTCATTAAATTGCCATTTATTAAAAATATTTATTAAAAACATTTTCCTTTCTTCATTAAATTGCCTTTGTACCCTTGTAAAAAATCAGTTGATATGGGGTGCCTGGGTGGCTCAGTGGGTTAAAACCTCTGCCTTTGGCTCAGGTCATGATCCCAGGCTACTGGGATAGAGCCCCATATAGGGCTCTCTCCTCAGCAGGGAGCCTGCTTCCCCCTTCTCTCTCTGCCTGCCTCTCTGCTTACTTGTGATCTCTCTCTCTCTATCAAGTGAATAAATAAAATCTTAAAAAAAATCAGTTGATATATTTTTTACAGGTAAATTTCTGGGCTAGCTATTTTGTTTCATTGATCTTATATCTACCATTTGCCAACACCACTTTGTCTTGATTACTACAGTTTATGGTATATCTTGAAATTAAGTAATGTGAGTCTTCCATCTTTGTTCTTTTTTTCAGACTTGTTTTGGCTATTCTAGTTCCTTTGTCTTTCTACATAAATTTTAAAATCAGAGTATTGGTACTTGTAAAATAAACTAACCAGATGTTCAATGGAAATATCTCAATCTACAGATCAAACTGGGGAGAATTAAGCTCTTGGCAATATTAAGTCTCTAATCAATGAACATATTATTTCTCTATGTTTATTTAGATATTCTTGGAATTATTTCATCAGTGTTCTATAGTTTTCAAAATACAGATCTTGCGTGCACTCTGTTAGATTCATACGTAAGCACTCCTTTTTAAAATGTTTTATAAATTTTTTTTAATTTCAAATTCTGTTACTTACCACTAGTTTATAGATATATACTCACTCTACTTTTGCCTATTGAGCTTCTGTCTTACAAATATGCAAGATTCACTTGTTAAATATAGAAGTTCTCATTAGATTTTTAGGGATTTTCTAATTTAAGCAATTATTTAGTCTGCAGATTGAGGCTATTGTATTTCTTCCTTTCTAATCAATGTGCTCATTTGTTTTATTTTTTCCTTGTCTTACTGTACAAGATAGCAATTCCAAGATAAATTTGAATGGGGTAAAAGATAATACAACCTTTATTTTATTTATTCTTAATTTTATGGGAAAACATGCAGTCTTTCACCATGAAGTACAATGTTAGCATAGATTTTTCCGATTCCTTTTTATTAGGTTTAGTGAGTTTCCTTTTATTCTTAGTTTGTGGAGAGTTTTTATTGTGAATGGACATTGTATTGTGTCTAATTCTTTGTTCTGCATCAACTGAGATGATTATATGGTTTTTCTTCATTAGCTTATTAATATGGTGAGTTACACTGAATGTTGAACCTTTTACATTCTGAGATGAACCCCACTGTTATATTATCTTTTTTATATATTGCCACATTTGAATTGGATTGGAAATTTTTGTCTGTGTTCATGATGGGATATTGGTATTTAGCTTAATTGTCTGGTTTTTATATTAGTTCAGTGTATTTTTTCTCCTAAATTTTGGAAAAGATTATATAGAAATATTACATCTTCTTAAATGTTGGGTAGAATCCAGCAAAGAAACCACCTAAGCCTTGAGTTTTCAGTTTTGGAACAAATTTTTTTATCTACACATTCAATTTCTTTAATAGATTTAGAACTGCTGAAGTTACACACACACACACGCACACACACACTCACACACATACACACACATCTTCATAAGTTTTGATAGTGTACATTTCAAAGAAATGGTAAATTTCATCCTAGCTCTTATATAGGTATATTATTGTTTATAGTATGTCCTTATTTTTCCAGTGTTTGTGGAATCAGTAGTGCTGTCATTTCATTCCTGATACTGGTAATTTTTGTCTTCTCTGTCTTTTTTTTTTCTTTGTCAATCTGACTAGAGGTTTATCAATTTTATTGATCTTCTTAAAGAACCAGCTTTTGGTTTCAATGACTTTCCCTACTGTTTTTGTTTTCAGCTTTATTGATTTCTATCTAATCTTTTTTTATGTCTTTTCTTTCTTTCCTTTGTGTTTAATTTGTTGTTGGTAGTGGTTTTTTTCTATGTCCTTAACGTGGAAGCTTAGGTTACTGATTTGAGAATTTTTTTTTTTCCTTTCTAATATAAGCATTTAACATAATGTCCCTGTAAGCATTAGTTTAGCTGAATCCTCCAAATTTTGATACATTGTCATCTTTACTCATTTGATTTTCTTTGAGATTTCCTCATGGACCTTACATTGTTAAAAGTTTCTCATTGAATATCCCAGCATTTGGGGGATTTTCCAGAAATATTTTTGTTATTGATTTCTATTCTAATTGTAATATAGTCTGAGAACATGTCTTTTTTTTTTTAATTTTATAAGGTTTGTTTTATGGTATATACTGTTGAATATTTCCCAACACCCACTTCTCTCATTTTCTGATAGAACTGTTCTGAAGTGAGGCTTGGATAATATTATTTTAAAAAAATTCTTCAGACTATTTTTACATATAGTGTTGAGAACCACTAATAAATATGAAGTTCTTCCATCTTTAGTTCACAGACGTTGCTACATAAGGGAATTTTTTTTCATTCTTATGTACTTTATTGAGTTGAAGAGTAAAGTACGGTGTCTTAAACTACACTATAAACATCTTGAAGATTACAAAAATCATTACGTTCCGGCCACAAGAAAAAAATGAGGCTGCAAAGCAATGTTGAGATCCCTATTACACTCATCCTTGAACAATGAAGCAATTGGAGAAAACATATCAAGATACCATTTTCAAGCTTGTGTTAAAGAAGGGGCACCTGGGTGGCTCAGTCGGTTAAGGGTCTGCCTTTGGCCAGGTCCTGATCCCGGGGTCCTGGGATCAAGCCTCACATTGGAATCCCTGCTCAACAAGGAGGCTACTTCTCCATCTATCCCTTCCCCTACTTGTGCTCTCTTTCTCTCTCAGATAAATAAATACAATCTTAAAAAAAATGTTAAAGAAGAAAAGTATTTTTTTTACATATAAGAACTAATAACAGAAAACCAAAATATTGCACACATATAAAACTATGGACAGAAAGAAGAAAATTAACTAGGAGGGAAAAATGAACTCTCCCTGAAAGAGGAAAAATTTCAGAAGCAAATTGAATAAATATCCAGATAAAATATTTATCTATGTAATATTTATGATTCTAGTTAAATGTAATTGATAAATTTAAATTACATTTTTTATCAAACTTCTGCTTTTTTCCTAAAGAATAACTATTTGCTATTATTTTATGTATGTATATACCATCTTCATTTTTGGAGAAATACAAAGCCATCTGGAAACTATTAAATGTTGAATGAAAAATTGTTATTAAATTATACTTGATATTATTGATGACTTCATTTATTTTTACAGTTTATCTGAGAACAGAAGAGTTTGCCGTATTTATAAATTTTTGGCTTGACAATTTGTATTCCGCATATGTTCCAAACCACTAGGAAATGATGTTTGTACCCTTAACTAAATGCATACACCATTAAAATTTCTCCTTATATATATCCAATGTCAGTCACTATGTTTCAGAGAGGATATCTTCCTTATATTTAAGTTAGAAATACTCTGCATCCTATTTCTGTTAGCAATTTATCACTTGTATTGGAAAGAAAAGGGAAAAAAATCTTGTATTTGGTTTGCCATTTAGCTCATTTCAATTTCCCTCACCATATGTTATGCTGTGTTTTGCAGCAAATACTGAGTCTGCCGTCTTGTAGAACTGCATTAGAAATGATGAAAGGTAGGAGAAATTCTAAACTCTATTCTCTTCTAATTCAATTCTTTGTTCTTGACCAGCCTATCTGCTTTCACTTGCTCTGTCCTGAGTTGCCCTCCAATAAGACAATTTTAACAATCCTTTTCCTCATCTCTCTCTCATTACCTGGTGATCTCATTAAGAGAAGGGAATTGTATAGACAAAAAGTTGTTTGTAAAATACAGTTGTTCACCTATGATTTCAGCACTATGCTCTGTATCAGACTTCCAGGTGGGTGTCCAGTTGGCACATTTGTTATAGAGTTATAGAGCAGGCACAACTGTCATGTTCGGCTATGAAGTTGCTTCCATATTTCAGCTCTACCTCCAAGGGAGTTTAGTCCACCACTCACTTCAGTATGGACCAAGGGCTTTGCTTGCCATTTCAGACCGTGCCAAGAGATTGCAGTTGGGATGGTGTATCAAGTCAGCATCTTAAGTTCAGAAAAACAACGCTATCTTAAAGCATCTTCAGATCAAACACACACACACACACACACACAAGAGTATGGCATTGGCTTAGTTACTTATATCTTCATCTTTAGAATAGCTTTCTCCAGGTACAAATAAGAGCATCTTCTTACATTATTTCTCCCAATGCTGAGAAGAGACTATGATGTGGAAGAACAAGCATCTATCAAAACCTCCTCAACTACTTAGGAGACAAAGCTGCGAATTAAAAAAATAATAATAATAAGCTAATGACATGGTACAGTACTTTTCAACTTTTCTTTTTTGTTGTTCAATTACTTTTACTTTTTTCATTTTTTAACTTAAATTCAATTAGCCAACTTATAGTATATCATTAGTTTCAGATGTAGTGTTCAATAATTTATCAGTTCAATTACTTTTGAATATATACACAGAAGTATAATCACAAGATAAACTATTATTCCTGGTAGTTTCTTTTGGAGATGGAAGTATATTACTTTGAAGGTTACATATAACTAAGCCTTTTAAGATTTGGCAAATAAAAATATAGAATCACCAGTTAAATTTGAATTTCAGATAAACAGGAATAATTTTTTGAGTATATTTCCCAAATATTTCCTGGACATACTTCTACTAATTCCCACTGGAATTAAAATAGAGCTCTAGTTTTAGGAACAGGGGATTTAGAATCAGGATCTAGGAGCAGAAATTAGAAGGAATTTCTTGACCATAGGGAAATTTTTATAGAGCATTGCTAGCTCTAGTGCTGGTAAGGAAATAGGAGCTAAGTCAATCAACACAATTTGGAGAGGGTCACATCTTTTGTGTTAAGGTAATAGTGAATCTTTGCCTCTGTCTGATAAAACATTGAGTGATCTTAGTATGTTTTCAGGTTGGTTTTGAGCAACTTACTGACCTAAAAGACATAAGCTATGATATAGGGGAAGACAAGGAACATTTATTTAATTATCCAGCAGTATTTATATCCTTCAAAAGCCAGGAAGACCCAGGTATGACACCAGAGAGAACTCCTGTGTCACAGAGAGGGACTTCACAAGATGTGAGGAACACTTAACTACATTATCCAATGTCCCCTAACTGCCGGATGGAACTTCAGGCCAAATGGTTAATGGGGCAATGCAGAAGAGTGAGAACAAAGTGAGTAACAATCAGCACAGAAGAGCTGAAAATGTGGGGCTATGACAGTAACTTGCACCTTGAGAGCCATAAACATGCACTTGTCATTCCCACATACTCTTTGATCACCACAGCAGTAGATGAGGCTTGGTTTCTGCTGACACACGTGTTGGTTCCAAGATGATAAGTGATTAATGAAACCTTAATTTACAAAAGATTGGCTTTTGAATAGAGTCATCTTATCCTAAACAAAGAAGAAATTATCCTCGTACCTCAAGTGGCACTTGTTCAACTCGTGGCTTCTGTCTGTGCTCTCCCAAAGGTTACCTCCTGTAAACCTTGTATCTCAGTTCTGCCTCATTCCAAAGCCCACGCTCTTTCTTCAGTGCCATGCCGTGAATCATTCCTTCCTTCATTTGTTTCATTTAATATGTACAAGATAGTCTAATATTCACACACCATTAAACCTACAGGCACAGGGGATGCCTAGGTGGCTCAATAGGCTGAGCATCGAACTCTGGATTTCAGCTCAGGTCATGATCTCGGGGTCAAAAATTAGGGTGCTAACTAAATGAGCTTGGGAGGATATTTGCAATAACAACGTCGCTACCCCCTAAACGGAGCAAAAATAATGATAACAACGGAGGTCTCAAAAGAGACACAGCTCACAGGAGAAGTTGAGATACAACTTTTTTGTTTTTTTCAGTCTGTTGTCATGGTGCAGAAGCCTAGGAGGGCAACAGGAAGCAAAAAGAAAAGTCAGCAGGATAAATGATGCACAAAGGAAGAAACTGGCACCGAATAAATGAAAGTTGGCTTGATGGAGAGCAGAGCGGACAAGAGAGCAATGGCTCTGCCTGAACGAATGATCCAGGAGCTGTCCCACGTGAGGCCAAGGCAATGAAAAGGCATGAGGGCAGGCCAGGGGAAAAGCAAGCACTCTCCGGAACCGAACACACTGATTAGTATTTCCCCTGCACATTTTCTAGCGACTGGGTAGACACAAGCTAGGTTACTGCTTATAAAGGTATACAGAAAACTTTCAAATATATTCAGTGTGGGCATGTTTCTTCCTTGTCCAGAATCAGAAGGATAAGTGCTTTGACAGCAAAGGTGAGAGAGCAGGGAAGATTCAGCACAGCTTCATGAGCCAAGAGAATTTTGGATTGGCAGAGCCCCAATTCTTCAATCACGCAAGCCCTGGTAGACTTTTTCTTTACTAAAATGTGTGGATAATGCCACTGATTTATGACATATCCCCTCTACTGAATGTGGAGAGGCAGTGACGTTCAGACGTCTGACGAGGGGGGGGATCCAGCCAAAGCATCTCTTCACCCTCCCTTGATTTCCCTTGCGTTTTTCTACGGGTCACAGAGTGACACTCTGTATGTTTGGGGCAGAAGCTTCTGCAGAAGGTCAGGTTTTTAATTTCGCAGTGTTCAGCCTGACCGCTTCGCTGTGTAAACTCGAACTAAATACAGTGTACGTTGTTACCACTGAAAATATATTGCTCATGGATATGTAATGCAGAAAATTCCCGTGTAAATTTCCTAGAGCTTGAAGTGTTGAAACCCTAGCCCAGTTTATCAAAAACACAGCTGCCTTCCTTGGGGTTTCGGAAGGCTCATAACAATTTTTTTCTTTATGAACTTGTGAGAACACCCTGAGGAAAACAGCTGCATTATTGCAGAGATGAAGAAATCTCAGATGAGTGTGAAGTATTGTGATTTAAATAAGAGCGCTATTTTCAGGCCTTTTCATTTTAAGATCATTTCATTATTTTATTTTCCCCTAAACAAGTTATCTGGGAAAATAAGAGAGCAATTACTCTAGGGACTATAGGCACTAGAGCAGGCAAATTAAGGGTTTTAATTGAGAATATCAAATGTTGTACTACATGATTAATAGAAATATGATACCAGTATTTACATATGTGAAATATTTACCATATTCACTTTGTTCCATTTGAATATGAAACCAAAAGCAAGGGAAAAATAACAGATTTTGTTGATTTTAAAATTTTCTTGGACTGCACTGTCTATTCCAATCTGCTCATGTCACTCATCATAAATGCATAAATCTCATGCTACTGTTTGTAAACCATACACATTTTATAAATGAATATAAACATACTACTGTTCACAAAACAAACCGCAGAACGAGAAAGAAGCCTTGATGTTTGAAAACTTTTACAGAAATTTTATCTGTAGTTGAGTTGTCTGCTGAACATGCTTTATCCCAATTCAAAAAACTTAGTTGATCTGACTGGCCATGTATAAGACGAGTACGCTGAAAAAGACATATATTTTTTATGTTGCATGTCTTCTTTTAATTAAAGACAAATGCTAGTACTTGTATCTTGAACCTTAATAAGCTGATTCATTCCCTCAAAAAAATTTCTTTTAAAGATTTTATCCGTTTATTTGACAGAGAGAGAGAGATCACAAGTAGGCAGAGAGGCAGGCAGGGCAGGGGGAAGCAGGCTCCCTGCTCAACAGGCAGCCCGATGAGGGGCTCGATCCCAGGACCCTGAGGTCATGACCTGAGCTTTAACCCAGTGAGCCACTCAGGTGCCCCATCCCTCAAATTTTTATTCAGTAAACATTGGGGTATAAATGAGAGAAACTCAACTTAAACTGGTTCAATTTTAATTATGTATTTTTTTCATGTAACTAAACACTTTATGCAAGGATATGGCCTGAGAAATTTTAAATCCAGTACTGAAAACTGATACTAAATCACTCCCTAACTGTCTTCCCCAGCCTTTCTCCCTGTCTCTGTCTCTCTGTCTCTCCCTGTCTCTCTCTGTCTCTCTCCCTCTTGTTTTCAATTTTTCCATTTTTGTCTTGGACTCTTTTCTCCTCTGCAAACAAATTCTTCCAAGTGACCATAAGGAAAAAAGCCACAAGTAACTTCTGCATACATTTTTTTTTTTTAATCACAAAAGAAGATAACCACCTCTTTCATGGCTTTTATGTCAAATATCTGACAAGTCTGTTTGGGGAAGGTGCCAGCTCTACACTGATCACCATGTCCGGGAAGCTGGATTATTCTGCTTGACCAGGTCCCTACATGCGTCTTCACCAGGAGCTGGGGAAAGAGTGGAGAGGAAGAATCATGGCTCCCTGAACTAATTAAATTGGAAGAAAGAAGAAAGGAAGTAGAGGAAGAACAGATACTGGAGAGAAAAATGTGTTTACTTTTGCTGATATGATTATAAAGAAGGGGCAGAAATGAATAGAATGAAAAGAGGAACAAAGGGGACGCCTGGGTGGCTCAGTTGGTTGAGCAGCTGCCTTCGGCTCAGGTCATGATCCCGGCGTCCTGGGATCGAGTCCCGCATCAGGCTCCTTGCTGGGCAGGGAGCCTGTTCCTCTCTCTGCCTCTGCCTGCCTCTCTGCCTGCTTGTGTTCTCTCTCTGTTAAATGAATAAATAAAATCTTTAAAAAAAAAGAAAAGAGGAAAAAGAAAGAGGAAGAAGAGAAAGAAGAGGAGGAAGAAGGGCAAGAAGAGGACATAATAAGGAGGGAGAAGAATTGTTGATATATTACCAATCTATCTAATCCACATCTCAAAACAGGTCCTTAAAAGAAAAAAAAAGTTAGATATTGGAAGAATCTGTTGTGACTTACTAAGTCTTGCATGCATTTGCCTGATGGGGCCATTTTTAGCTCTGGATGCAGTCATGGAATAAGCACTACACTTCGTAGGGACTGGAAGTTTTTATTCTGATTTATTTACATGCATACAAATATAACTCAATTAAAAATTTTTAAACACCAGATTTTCACTAGAAAATATTCCATTGTTTAAAATGTAGAAGGGCTCAGGGCAATTGGGTGGCTCAGTTGATTCAGTAACCAACTCTTGGTTTTGGCTCAGGTCACGATCTCAGGGTCATGAGATCAAGCCCCAAGTCAGGCCCTGTGCTCAAGGAAGAGTCTGCTTGAGATTCTCTCTCTCTCCCCCGTCTCTGCCCCTCCCCCCATGACATGTGTTCTCGAAATTAATTATTTAATTTAATTTAATTTAATTTAATATAGAAGGGCTCCATTTCATCAGTATCGCCTTCCTCCCTCCTCCTCCTCTTCCTTCATCATCATCATCTTCATCCTCACCATGGTCACCTCTAACAGGTTTAAAATACTTCCCAGGTGCTAGGGTCTCTGCTTAGCACTGCCATGAACCAGCCCATTTCATCCTGACAACAATTCTCCATTGTAAGTAGTCGTACTCTCCATTTACAGATAAGGAAACTGAAGTCCAGAGAGATCAGGTAAACAATTTCATAACTTAATGTGCCATATATACATTTTTAAAAAAATCCACTCCCCAAAGAAAAACAAAATAGCAAACAAGCCAAAAGACCAAACAAACAGGACACTTCCCAGGGAACTCCTTAGTATCTTTTAGATCCAATACATGGGAAAGAAATCACCTATATCTTTAATCCCACTGTGTTTGATATTACAGCAACATCTTTCAGCTGTGGAACTCCTTTATCCAAATTGGTTTCATGATTCCCTATTTTCTGTTCCATAATTCATAAAAGCCCTTCTCTCAAACTACAAAGAGAACCCTGATACTTCACTACCCCAAACATTAGTCAAATGTTCAGGAAATCTTATGACTTCTGCAAAAGATCCAAAAACATACATACATAAAAATTTAATTTAAAAATATAGAATCTGAATCTGAAATAATTTATTACTTCCCAGCAGGAAGCTAAAATTCAGAGAGATAAAGCAACTTCCCACAAACTGTACAGGTACTCAATTGAGTTGCCTGACCAAAAGCCTAGGTCTCCTGAATCCTTATTTTAGGCTATTTATTTTCATCTAAAGCATTTTTGTCTATTTTAGGCAATAATTATAAGATGAGCACATATTTACAACATATGTTAACTAAGAGCCACCAGTGTATCCTTCCTTGATCACAGTTTCCACAGTATGCCCCAAAGTTGACCATTAACCTGAATTTTGATTATTTGCTAGTATTATAGTTTTACCACCTATTTGATTTTCCAAACAATATATTATTTAGCTTTGACCCTTTGGGGGGAATATGTGTGTATATATACATGTAGACATAGTCTCTACATTTCCTTTTGGTTCTCTATAGTCAGTGAGTGTCCTTTTAAGCAAAATTCCATGTCAGCAAAGCTGTTTGGGAAGACAATACCAACATCTTTGTAAGATCTGGTCCAGCTTTTCTGGCCTTCCTTTCCACTCTTTTCTGCCATTTCTCAGCTGCAGCCTACGTCCTAGCCAAAGTGAAACCTCCACATATTTGTTTGCTCCTTTGATAACAGTCTCTCCTTTACTGCTGTTTTTGATGGCCATCTGAAGCCCAGGACTAATGTCCCTGGGCTGTAGAAATGGCGCAAGAGTGGCAAATGGGTGAATCAAGGGAGACGTGGCATTTGTACAGAAGGTATCTCCTTCACTTCCTGCCATTTCCTAACACTCGGTTAGAATCTGGCATGTATAACTTTTTACTGGTATTATTATTAACCTATTTCTTCTACTGGACTAGAGAGAATAAAATGGTCCAAGATATGGACATGATCTGAAAAACCTACAGCTGAGGCATAAACTTCTGGGTACAGATGGAGTAGCTAGTTCCACTGGGTGGATTAGGATGTTGAGAGCCAGTTTGGCTTGTGAAACTCACCTCGGCCCTATGGTACACCCAAGTCAAAGTCTTCAGGCCCTATGAACATAACATATACTCGAGCTCCCTACTAATCTTTTCCATCCCCTCTGTGACTATTTGATTTTTAGTTGAGAACATGGTGCTGGAGCAAAGACTACATATCCCAGCTTCCCTTGCAAAACACATACACATGATCATGTCTAGACGAATGATAAGTGAGCACAAATGAGGTGGGGGACTTCCCCACCATGTCCTTAAAAACAAAGCATGTGTCCTCCCTTTGCCCTTTCCTTTTTATAAGTAGCTGAAATCTAGATATGTGCTAGCCAAGGATGAAGGGCATTATAAAGGAGCTTGGACTTCTGAGAACCGTGCACTTTAGCAGAGCTTCCCTACCACCCTGGATTTTAAGGAGAACAATAAACTCATTTTTAGCTTACTTAACTCATTGTTAATTTGGTCTTTCTCACAGTACCAAATCTTATATCCTAGCTAATGCAGGCCCTCTGGGACTGTGCCACAGATCACTTTTCCTGAAACAAAAGCTCGTGATTACATGCATGTAAGTGCAAGGCTATTCTTGGGGCCTTGGTTTACTGCAGTGTTTGTAATGTGACCTGTGACATTGTCACCCTGGAGCTTTGAGGAAAGTGGGCTCTTTATCCCCCAATCAGTTCCAGAAAGAGTAAATTTTCATATCGTGGATATTTGGTATTACATTACAAAAAGCCATTTAAAAAAATAAACAGTGACCTTTGTGCTGTAATTCTTTTGGTTTTTGAAGTTATTAAGAACTCATTTATGATTAGAACAGATCCACTAACTAGGGGAAAGCCACTAATGAATAGGAAGCTAAATTCATGAACTGTGAAGATTTTATTTGGGTGGATGACTGCAGCTGTGATATTGAGGTTTTTATTTTGTAATTACACCTAATTTCTTCAAGATTTAAGTAGTTTCAAGTCCTCTCTCCTCTCCCTTCCTTGAGTCTTTTTTCACAACTTGCATACCTCGTTTAGCGGCTAGCACACCCATGATTTCTATCTATTCAGTCCCCCTGCCCACATCTGAGAAGAGGCTTGGGATATGATTCTGAAGTATAAAGAGAGGAAAAGAAAAAAACAGATGCTTCCATGTCATCCCGCAATGACTTGGGATGGAAAGAAGACAATCTCTCTCCTCTTCAAGGCAAGGCTGAATGAGGACCTACTCCTTAAGGGAGACAAGCAGCCTTTGGACATAAACCAGGAAAGCCTCACATTATGCCCCAGACCCATACCACCACTCAGTCACACTCAACTTCATTGTGGTTGGTCATGTCTAGAGTAAGTTGGATGGTATAAAGTAGTATGGGGGAGTTTTCCCAGAGTCTTATACACCAGCTTTGCTTCTTATTTCTATTAAATATAAAACTCCCATTATATCAGGCTGGTTTTCACCCTCATCCTTTACCTGAAAATCATCCCAAATTTAACAAGGCCTTGAGCAAATGACCCTGTGCTCAGAGCACAGTGATAGTAAAAGCTCATATTTGTTGAGCAGTTCCAATGTGCCAGGTGGTTGACATACATTATCTTCCAATTAATAAGGGAGAACCTGAGGCTGAGAGAAGTTAAGTATTTTTAAGTAACTTTCCTAAAAGCATGTACCTTACAAGTGCCAGAGCCTATAGTCAAGTCAGATAGTCTGATATGAGCAAATAAACTACTAAACACTATACTATCTGTTGTCATACATTCATTCATTTTTATATAACCAATGTTCATAGAAGGCCAATAAGTGCTGTGCACTCTACTAAGCACTGTCACATATTCCCTTATTTAATTACATTAGTAACCCTGTGACTTGCCCTGTGTACAGATGAGGGAACTGAGCAGAGCGAAGTTAAATCACTTTCCTATGTAGGAAGTGAAGAGTGGCTGAGTGGTGAGCCCAGGTTAAGACTTAGAAGAGAAAGAAACACAAACATGAAGCATGAGGCATCCATAGGCATCGCTCACAATGGATGATGATCTGGTGCGAGCCACTGTTTCTAGGAGATGGAAATGCACTTACATGCTCCAGAATGATGTGGATTCCCCAAATGAAGAGGACAAAGAGGATGTTGGATGTATAAGGATACAATTTCTGGCATTTGGGGCATTTAGTGACCAGATTGGTTTAATAAACTATGGTTGTTTTTAAGGCAATGGTTGTTTTTAAGTGTCCATTACTTGAACACTTACTGTTTGTTAGACACTCTGCTTGGTGCGTTCCTCACTTGTACAGTAGAAATTAGGATCATCTTCCCTTTATAGAAGCTTAGAGAGAGGACCAAGAACCTCACTCAAGATCATTCAACTTCTAGGTGGCGATGTTAGAGCAGGGAGCCCCAAATTGTTGAATTTGATAGACCTGCTTATCCTACTAGGTCATAGTGTCTTATTATGAAGACACTTCATAATAGGGCTGGGGAAGGACTGGTAAGTAGAGTAAGGCTATTTCCAGTTGTAATAGCCTTATTAGAGTTTATGATAAGTAACTAGCATCCTCCCAAAGTATCCATGCAATTGTCATAGACCCTGCCCATCATAATATCCTACTCATTCCTACTTAAATATATGCTTATCATCCTCTCTATGGTGTATCTGCCATCTTAATTCTGACCTCCTTTGGTGGACAATGCATTTAGCAGTAGTTCTGCATAACTAGCGACCAGTTCTTACCTCTATCATCCATCCACTCTTGACCAAATTCCCTAAGGCTTGTCAGGGCCAACCACAACCACCTCCCCTATATCATGTCTCCTTCTGATCTAACATCACCATCCTTCCTGAACTAGCCTTTTCTCTTTTAAAGAAAGCAGAAAGTGGATTTTTTACTACCAACATGGGACTCAAAATAAGAAGTAGTTCGAAAAATTAGAAAAAGTATGAATTAAAACTCATTAAGCTGTTCCAAAAATTGACAAGGAAAAAAAAAAAGCAGAGACAAGACAAGCCAATTTTACAGAGGAATAAAAAGGCAAACATGCGTGCTATAGGAAATCAAAAGTCACAAGATTGTCAATAATACAATAAACAAAGAAACCAATGATAGAAGATAGAGACCAGGCCCATGGCCACACATACATGGGTACTTAATACATGAAAGAATTATGTTTTCTATATGGCGAGAGGAGCAGCTGGTCAAAACTAACAATAGCCACCTTAATACCTATACTGTAACACACATAAAAATAAAATCCAAATTGACCAAGGTCCCAAATATAATAAGTAAATCTTCAAAATTTTTACAAGAAAATGTAAGAGACTATTTTAGTGATGCTGAAATATGAAAAAAAAAAAATCCAAAGTAAGACACTGAATGCAAACCCTGAGAAAGGAAAATTATAAATCTGACTCCATTGAAGTTAAAAACTTCTTTTAACGAAGTAAAAAAAGACCAAGAAAAGACAACCTGGAAAATTATTTGCAACCCACATAAATAACAAAGGATTAATAATCAGAACATGTAAAGGGCTCTCTTAAATCAAAATGAAAAATCAATAGCCAAATGGAAATTTGGACAATATTTATGATTCAACAGGTCACAGAAGAGGAAATATGAATGGCCACTAAATATAAGAAAATTGCTCAATTCCACTATGACTGAGGAAATAGAAAGGAATGCCATTTCATACTCATTAGAACGGCAAAAATTAAAAAGTGAAAATTCTAAGTACAGCAAGGATTTATGAAAATCGAAAGCATTGTCAATGGGGATATGAACTGAAGTTGCTATTTTGAGAACAATTACCCAATATCTAGTAACAGGTGGATGTCTATAATCAAGCACCCTGTGATTTCCTTCTGAGATCTATATGCTAGAGAAATGTTTGCCATACACTTAAGGAAATACATGCAGATCTTTTCTACAGCACTGCATAGAGTAACAGAATAATTAGCAACAACAGAAATGTCTATAGATTGCAGAATGGACAAATAAACTGTACTACATTCACACAATGGAAGAATACAAAACAATAGAGATAAATGAACAAAAGCTAACATGCATCGACTGTAATTAATCTTGAAACACAATATTGAGTGAAGATGTAAATTGCGGAACACTACATTCCTTTTTTAAAAATCAAAGGCATTCAAAACAATACTATATGCTATTTTTAGGAACATGTATACTTGTAAACATACTAAGACCAACATGAAAAGTACATGCTAATTTCAGGATAGTAGTTATTCTTTTTTTTTTAGATTTTATTTATTTATTTATTTATTTGAGAGAGAGAGCATAAAGAAGGGAGAAGCAGAGGTAAAGGGAGAAGCAGGCCTCCCCCTGAGCAAGAAGCCCTATGCAGGACTTGATCCCACAACCCTGTGATCATGACCTGAGTCAAAGGCAGACACTTACAGACACTTAAACAACTGAGCCATCCAGACATCCAGGATACTAGTTATTCTTGAGAGGGACGAGAGAAGAATGAGATCTGGGAAGGGTTAAATGTGGCTTTAAGTCTGTTGGTCTTTATTCTATAAAAAAAAGCAAATACAGAAAATGGTAGCATTTCTTAAATTTGGGTGGCTGATGTTGATAACTTATATACATATGTGTGTATATATATATACATATATATGAAATATTCATTGGGTAGGCTTTGGGGTCAGCAACTCCTGGGTTGGAACTTTGGCTCTGCCTCTTCCTGGCTTTACAACCTAAGAAAATTATTTCACCAGAATGACCTCAATTCCTTCTTCTTTCATAATATATATTTCAAAGGGTTGTTCTAAAGATTAAATTTAAAATACATTTATATAGCATAAAATATATATAGCATATTAGTGCAATACCTGGCACAGAGTAGACATCAATAAAACACTACTATTTTTTATTCCTTCAATAAATATTACATCTTGTGTATTGCCAAGCTTGTAAAAATAAATTATCTGAAGCCAAATATAACGTTTTATCAATAGCTTTAGCATCATGTGCAATAGAATTGAGTGCTACTCTTTAGACAGTTTATAGATATGATTCCAAAGTGGCCTGAAGCAGTTCTCATCTGGAAATTCCTTTAAAAAGTTTTCTGAAGCAGTGAGGGCCAATAGAACTTTCCGCACTAATGGAAATGTTTTCTGCGTTGCTCAATACAGTAAGCCACTAGCCACATATGAACTAGTAAGGCCTTGAAATGTGAGTAATGTGACTGAGAAACTGAATTTTTAATCTTATTTAATTTTAATTAATTTAACTTTAAGTAACTCCATTTGGCTAATGCCTACTGTATAGGACACCTCAGATCTAAAGTAATACAATTTATTTTTCAACAAGAACTCATTGGACATCTACCGTATGCAAAGCCTCATGTTGGACCACGTAGGAGAAACACGAGGTAGTCTGTGCCTTCAAATTTATAACCCATGAAAGGAAAATAGCCGTACATCAGACATTTCAATGACAAGAGGCAGCAGCGATTGAACTTTTACATATGGTGAGTATTTGTTAGATCATCTTGGACAGCTGTAATAAAGGAAGGCTGCCTGGCTATGGCAGGCTGTAATCAGGACTGAAGGGATAGACAGGTTTTGTAGGAGTGGACATATAGGGGCAGATACACCCGACACCCAATATAAGCTGAAGCAGATCGGAGGCAGGAATGACTGAGCTGCTGGAGATGTGCCTGGTAAGGAAGACACTACTGTGAATGCAGGTGGACGTAATATGACTTTCCTTGATCGGTCCACATCTCCAGCTTCTTCTCCTTCTACTGTTTGCCCTCAACCTTCCTTCCAGCAGCTCTGAGCTATGTTTGGTTCACCTGCACGTGCCCCCCTGCATGCCTTAACTGATGCTGCCCTGACTGCTCAGGGGCATTGCTTGGATAACTTCTACTTATCCTTCAAGACTCAGCTTGAGCATCACGCTTGACCTCCCACTCCCACCTGGGGCATATTAGATGCCTTATCTGTGTTTCCAAAAGACCCCACGCAGGCTTCTGGCATTGATCTTATTACATGCTCGCATAATTAAGTCCATCTTCTGTAACTGATCAAGTGCTCCTCAGAAGCATAAGTCACAAAACTTGTATTTTTTATCCCCAGCTTTTATTATATTCTGCATTAAAAAAAAAGGAATGACTTTGTCACGGAACAAATGGAGATTTCCTGAAGATTTTTGAACATGAATGTGGCATGATCTTTGTAGTACTTCAGGAAGCACGATTTGATAATAATATTCAGCCTGGATATATCTGCCTAAAACAAAGCATCACCTTTTAGAACCAGTGATGACCAAGTAACAGGGATATTTTGAAAAATATTAACATGCATTTCCATTTCTAATTTTTATATGACCTTCTCTAGCATGACCTTCTCCCAGATGATCCATATGGCTTGGTCTTCAGCTTCCCTCAGGTCTTGTTCAAATGTCACATTTAAAGTGACTCCCAGCATTCCATCTCCAGCACTTGCTATCCTCTCTTCATTTTCCTTCATACCACATAACATCAGCTCATGTATTTCTTTTACTTATTCATTTGGCTTATTACCTGTCACCTTCCACCTTCCACTAGAATGACAGCTCTTTGGAAGCAGAAGTTTTGTCTGTTTCTTTTACAATAGCATCCCTAGCACCTAGAAGAATTTCTGATACACAGTGTGTATGTCTCGGGGGGGGGGGGCGACTGTGTATGTGTTGAGGGGGGGTGTATTTGAATTCTTATAGTTAAAAGAGAAAAAAATAGTCAATTCTCTGCTTCTGGTATTCAAAATAAAAGTTCGCAATATGACAATGGTTTCTGAAGCTTTGTTGAGAAATATTTATCTAAAGGATAAAGCATTTTTGCATATCAAGAACCAAACTTGGAGGCTATGATCTTAAGTGTCTACTGTGGCATATCTAAGATGACCCTTTCACCCCTGACAACCAGACCATAGGTTTGTGCCAAGAATAGAAGAATGTGCTATAAAGTAAAGACAAATCAAGCCTGCCTTTCACAGTTTCTGGGGCTGAGGCAGTAGTGAGGCAGGAGGGTCCAGTCTCCTCTCTCCAGACTCGGACTCAGAGATGAGGAGATGTTTTCAATAAACAGAGGAAAAATTCAATAGCAAGGGACTTGAGAAAAGATGCCGTAACAGATTACCACTGCATTATCCCAGTGAGTAAGTGAGAATAGGTTGTGCAATGAAAGATAATTAACAACTCCAGCACGGTAACCAGAGGAATGGCCAGTATGCGACTTTCTTGGACCTCTCTTAGTTCTGGTATCATGCAGGCAGGACCGAGAATTTCCTGTTGGTTTGTGAAAGATGCAAGGCAGTTGAGTTGAGAAATAATATGCCCCATTGATGGTTAGGAGAGAGGGGACTCCAAGTCAGAACAGTCAGGGGCGGAAGGGGAATTTAGCTGATAGCCAAAGTAGACCACAAAGAACCAGGAGAGGTCAATTTGCAGGGGGGGACTCCCAAACTTAACGGGGCAAAAGCAAACCCCACATCACGAATTCTAGTAGGGACCAGGTAGAGAAGGATATCACTCACAGAGCAGAGGAGCCATGGGATTCTGCTTAGAGCTTAGAACCCACCACTCCTCCATCTCAGGGTCCCAGAAACCACTTTTGGGGGTCTTGGGGAGTAAATTATAGGAATCAAGTGACTTAGCATTTTTGCCTATAGGCTAAGAAACTTAAAGGGATAGTTGTGATTACTGGATCTGATTCAGATTATCAAACTGATCTTTCACTACAACTCAGCTGGGGGTGATCGTAAAGAAAAACAGGTCAGTTACAGATACAGTAGACAGACTTCATCTGCCCTGCACATCTGAGCAGACTGTGAGTACTAACCCAACAAAACAGCCAGTGCCCCCAGCCGAAGCTCCATGGTTTTGTTAGTAGGCAAAATCCAGAAAATTTTCAAAAACTTGGGGTCTTCTTGGCCACTGGCACACCCCCTAGGTATATCACCAAGTTGTGAAACAACTGTTCTGCTTCATTCTAGTAATGCATAAGAAAAGATCATGAGACAGTTTCCTTGGGGATTTTTAGAATAACACTCTATGATTCACATCTATATTGCATTATGTGGTTCACCAGCAGCTTCTCCAAATGCGATTTTTTTTCATTTTTACAGAACACCCTATGGTTGTCATCAACCCCATTTGACAGATAAAGAAGCTGATCCACAGGCTCTCACGTTGCACGGCTGTGTATCTGGAATTCAGACTCCATAGATTCCCCAGCTTATTCCCTGCATAAGCTAACAGCTGTTCCCATTTCAGAAATTGGGGGGGGTGGGTTCTTCCAATTCCTCACAAAGAATTTTTCTCCAGCCACTGATTTGGGAATCTCTTGTTCAATTCTACTGAGCCCTGTCAAATGGGCAGGTACCAGCATGCTCCTCCCCTAGCAGGTGCAGTCAAATGAATGGCAGCATTGACTGCCACTTAATGAGTTGCCCCATGCTGATACAGTTGCACATTCTGGTTTGAATTTTTAATTCTATCTCATAAAATAGTGCCATAAATCATCCTGCGCTCCACTTAGAGTTGCATTTTCCAAAACCATCTCTGAAGTAATTAAGGAGAAACTACACAGGCCTTTAAATCAGTTTTCCAAGATATGGAAGAGCAATGAAAATTCTACGGCTTAGTTCCCCTTTCTTCTATGTCTCACACCAATTCATTCTGGCTGTGACAAACTATCATCCCCAAACCTTCATTCACAAAATATTTATGAGCCATTTGTGAACCTTTAGCCACTGAGAAGCATAATGCCACATGACAAAAGTGAGTTATAAGGAAGTGTGCAGTCTTACTTTAATATAAGCCATCCGGCCCCAGGTCCGTAGATTAATAACCCAAACTCGATTCCAATATGAGATCCAGACCAAATGAGACATTCTAAAAGCTCATGGCTGTGCCCGGAGACCCCACAACCTAACCTAATTCACCTACTGCCTACATTTTCAAAATCAAATAAATACATAAATAACAAGTAAGTCCAAAAGAGATTTCTCCTGCTCTGGGGAGCACTTTTACAGCATATACAAAGCAAAGCAATTTGAATGTTTCCCAAACATGCAGGTGCTAAATACTCATGCTTGGCAGGAATAATTATTTGCTGTATTCCCTAGATCGTCTATTTTGCTGAATTTAATTTGTTTTCAATACTTAGAAGGAGTAAAAATATAAAAGTACACCAAAACAGTAGAAAAACTATGACAGTAAATGAGAGATTTACCACAGTGCTGGTTATGGATTTTGTTTAGGTAGGATAAATCGAAAAATAGCAAGAGGATATCTATCCTGATTCTCTTCTTCCCACTCTGCAGCTGGTAGAAAAATGTGAACCTGAAAGAATGGAGTTTGGAATAGGGGTGGGAGCAGGTTGCCATGAATTGCACTTGAGCCAAAGTCAATGACTTTGACTTTGAGAAAGTGTGATCTGTGACTTTTTCATAGTCTCTGGTCACCGACAAAGGCTCTGCAATGTTGACAAAAGCAAGTGCTGCTGGAAAAAGACCTCATGCGGCCTGGGGGGATGCCAGGAGTCATGGGAGCAAGGTGAGATATTGCCATCCAGGGTGGAAATGGAAATCTCCTTGAGACTACAGTTCTCAAACTTAGCTGCCCATTACAATCACCTGTGGAATTCAAAAAACCACTGACACCAAAGCCCAACTCATCACTGATAGTATCAGAACCTCTGCAGGTGGGGCCCTGGCCCGCTACCTGCAACGTACTCTCTAGATGAGCCTAATGCTTTGGTTGGGCTGAGAACCACTGAGCTGTAGTTGACTCTGTTGGTCAACTGCCATTGTTGATTGACCACTCATGGACCCCTGGTATAGATGAGAAATTGCAAACTTGAAGCTTGAAGGCTTTATTTAGCACATAGATGTGCTAATTTCAGCATATATTATATTTAAAATCCAAACTATATATATGTTTTAAATACAGGATATTTCCCATAAAAATGCCCCTCTGAAAAAGGAGTTCTAGACATTCTATATGGATATGGCACATTCAGCTGGATCTGAGTGGTACCTGTCCTCTTACACAGAGCAGGTTCTTTCCAACTTGCCACAGTCCCCATTATTTCCTTTTACATATCATAACAGACCTCCTCTGTCACTAATATAACCTGCATGGCTTTTATAGCTTTTTTATTCCTTATGGCCACCAGCATAGACCTATAAAACTGTTAGGAATCACAGTCCCAAGATTTTTTTTTTTTAAAGGAAGTGTAGTCCCAAAAAATGGAAACTGCTTTTTAGTTCTATTATTTCTTAAGCTCTGTCATACTTTCACAAATTCCCATTTACCTAAGCCAAACTTCCAGTGAAATTTGTTTTTGCAGATTGGCCTATTAATATTTAATGATATTTCCCTTTGAATTTTAAAGTAGTAATTAAATTGAACTATTCAGAAAGAGCATATTAATTCCAATTTTTTAAATATGAAAGAGATAAATCTTGCTCAAAACAAAAGCACAGTAAAGAGTGAACATTAATTCTGTAGGGTGAGCCAGGCTATCTTTTATTAAATATTTATTTCCATCATGAGAAATATATTGGGACAACAGCTACTATAGAAACATAAAATATATATACCAATAAGAAATATTTGCATTTTCTAAACTTCTCAACACGTCTCAACATCTTAGCACTTCTCAATGTTTGACTTAATTTATACATGCTTATATTCTTCTAATATATTATAGATTCACCTACGATCAAGTGCTTGCCTTTTTAAATCTTCTGAGTCTACAATAACATCCAGCACAGGGCTTAATGTATAATTAGTATTCAATAAATATTGGTAAATATCCAATAAAAAATCTAAAATAGAGTCCAGAAGTATAAGAAAGCAATATTCGGAGCAAAGAAATGATTGATAGGCAAACCGTGTTGTACTAACCATGTTCTCTACATGTAATTCACTGGGAATTAAACAAAAGTGAGATTAAAATCCCACAAACATGGGGCGCATGGGTGGCTCAGTGGGTTAAAGCCTCTGCCTTCTGCGCAGGTCCTGGGATCGAGCCCCGCATCAGGTCCTCGGCTCAGTGAGGAGCCCGCTTTCCCCTCTCTCTCTGCCTGCCTCTCTGCCTACTTGTTATCTCTCCTTGTCAAATAAATAAATGAAATCTTTAAAAAGAATCCCACAAACATCATTAATGTGAGAAGCACAATACTCTGAAGGCATCTAAAGAACTTACAAACACACACACACACACACACACACACACACACATTCTATTACTCTGGACAACCCTGACTAATACACTGAGTAAAGGGCCAGGAGCCAGGGAGAGTGCAGTGCATGTGCATTCAGGTAAAGCCCAGTCCTTCTGAGGTCTAGAATGATGTATGAAGAAAGGAAAGCTATGAGAATAGAGAACTAAGTAGAATAAACCAGGTAGAATTGGATATAGCTTACTTCAAGGCTCTGTGGTTCACCTCTTCCATGTGCTCCTGCTCCCCATGGAAAAGAAAGAAGAAAAAAAACCTCATCAAAAATAATGAGCTAAAAGTCAGAAATACAAGACAGTAAGGGAATGTCTAAATTTTTATTGATTTATTAATTATTCATCCTGGTCAAGAACAGAAGCATACATCTTGCCTTCATTCATTCATTTAATAAATATTTATCAAGGATCTACCATGGGCATCATTCTAACTGCAGAGGAGAAATCAGTGAGCAACATCCCTACCTTCAAGGATGGTGATGAGGAGAGAAATACAGACAATAAACAAGTAGGCAATAATATATGATATTATTTTGGAGGAGAAAAATAAAGTTGGACATTTAGACAAGGAGTACTGGGTAGTGAGGGAGTACTAATTCATGGAGGGCGTCAGGGAAGGTCTCAGTAATGAAGAGAGAGAGTTGAGCAGAGACCTTTCAGAAGGTGCATACTTGGTATGTTCAGGGAGCAGAAAGGAAGCCAGAGTGGTCAGGGCAGAGTAAGGAGGGAGAGTGAAGGAGGTAAGACCTAGAAATGATAGAGATCCAACCATGGAGAGCCTTGTTGGCTGGCATGGAGGTCTTGACTTTTACACTAGAAGAGATGAAAAGCTCCTGGAGGGTATTAAGTAGAGGAAGGAAGTAATCTGGATTATCTGGACATTAACAAGAATCACTCTGGATGTTGCATGGAGACTGGGCTGTGGGGGAGAGAAATGTGCAAACAGGAAGACTTTTGAGGAGGATATTGCAATAATCCCCATGAGACGTGATGGTGGCCGGGACAGGCATGGTGTTAGTGGAAATGGTAAGGGCTCAAATCCTAGATACATATATTTTAAATTATTTTTGTGGTGGTAAAATATACACACCATACTATTTCTCATTTTCGTCATTTGTAAAAATACAATTGAGTTGCATTAAATACATTCACAACATTGTGTAACCACCACCACCATATACTCAAAACTTTTTCATCATCCCAGAGAGAAATTCTGGGCCCATTAAACAAGAACTCTCATTTCCTCTCCCTCCACCCCCTGTTAACCACCATTCTACTTTCTGTTTTCATGAATTTGCCTTTTCTAGGAATCTCATATATGTGGAATCATACTTGTCCTTCTGGTTTGTTTCACTAATCATGATGTTTCCAGGTCCTTTTATGTTGTAGCATGTATCAAAATTGCATTATTTTTGGTTAAATAATATTGTGGTTTGTGTATCTACCAGTTTTTAATCTATTTTTTTTCTGTTGATAAACACTTGGGTTGTTTTACCTTTTGCCCATTTTCAGTAATGATGCTATAAACACTGGCATATAAATATCTGTTCAAGTCCCTGATTTCAAATATTTTGAATGTATACCCAGGAGTGGAATTGTTGCATCATAAAGTAGTTCTATTTTTAACCTTTTGAGAAACCACCTGCACCATTTCACATCCCCACCAGCAGACATAAGCTTTCCAATTTCTCCAAACTGGAGATAGATAGATGATAGATAGATAGATAATAGATAGATAGATAGATAGATAGATAATAGATAGAATAGATAGTAGATAGATGATGATGATGATAGATAGATAAATAGATGGTAGATAGATAGATTTTAATATAAAGTTAATATGATGTTCCTATCTATTGAATGTGGGACATCAGTGACATAACCTTGAAATAACACAAATCTATGTTATTCCAAGATTTTTGACCTGAGCTACTGGAGGTCAAGTTTGGGTTGAGGGCAGGGGAGGACATTGCTTGATATCAAACATTTGACTTTGGATGGGTAAGGGTTTGTGATGCCTATTAAAAAACTAGGTGGGGAGTGGGGAGGGCACCCGGGTGGCTCAGTTAAATGTCTGCCTTCAGCTCAGGTCATGATCCTGAGGTCCTGGGATCGAGCCCTGTATTGAGTTCCCTGCTTAACAAGGAGTCTGCTTCTCCCTCTCCCTTTGCCCCTCTCCCTGCTCTCTCTCAAATATATAAATAGAATCTTTAAATTAAAAAAGAAAAAAGAACGAAGGGAGAATAACAAATGAACAACTAAGGAAGTCTGGAATTCAATGGAAATACTATCTCCAGACTAGAGATAGTATTTACAGTCATGCACCAGGAGGAGATGATCAAGAGAGGGAGTGAGCATGTGTGGAAAGGAGAGAAGGTCTGTATAAGTCAGCATACCAACACAAAACAGATGGCATGTTCAACTTAGGATAAATTGAAAAAAGTTTATTTACACGGGAATAGAGTTCAAAGGTGTGGGAAGGTGTAGGGCAATCATCAAGCACATCCTTGCCCTCAGGGCTAGCCACAGCACAGCCCCTACACCCCTGCAAAGGCTGATGTGGGAACCAATGCAATCCTTTCCCTGACCTCATGAGAAGCTGGAGGCCAACGGGGCCTGACCTACCTTCCTTTCTCCCTCCACTCTCCTACCAGATCCCCATGTACCCAATAATAATTTGCTAGGGCTGCTGTAACAAAGTAACACAAACTGGCTTAAAAAATGAGAATTTATTGTCTTACAGCTCTAAAGGTAGAAGTTCAAGATCAAGAGCTTCTGGGGCTGGTTCTTTCTAAGGGCTCTGAGAGAGAATCCACTCTTTGGCCATTATATAGTTTCTGGTGGTTGCTGGCAATTTGGGTGTTCTGTGGCTTGTAGATCCATCACCTTGATCTCTGCTTTCATGTTCACAGGGCATTCTCCTTGTGAGCCCATGTCTAAATTTCCCCTTTTTCTCAGGACACTAGTCACCTTGGATTAGGAGTCCATCCCTCCCTAGTATGACTTCATTTTCCCCCCTTACATCTGCAGTGACCTTATTTCTAACAAGTTCATATTCTGAGACACTGGGGACTAGGACATTAACATATGAATTTGATGGGGGCACAATTCAGCTCTTAACAGGCACTGTAGATTACATTGTTACATAATCTACAAAGGTCAGCCTTGACGGCACAGAGCCAGTTGGAGAAGAAGGCCATGGAGACAGAACTGGAAGAAGCAAATGGAAGATTTCTCCCAGCACCAAGTAAGGAGCATTTCAGTATTTGGTAACCTGGGATATGAGTAGGAACTGCAAGGAGACAGAAAACAAGGAGCCTGGGAAACAGGAGGGAGACCAGAAAGAGATGTCCCAGCAAGTGGAGGAAGGGGTTCAAGGAGAGAGTGATCATGCCATCCTACATTGCTGGTGAGTGAAGGAAGATGATTTTAACATTCTCACTTCTTTGAGGGACTCCAAGGTGGACACTACTCTAGGACTTCTGCAAAATGTCAGGTTCCCCAGACCATACACTGTAGGGAACTTGTGCTTGGAATAAATTTCCAGTATCCAAAAACATACATTCTGCAGCATGCTGGTAGCTTCAGTTGGGCGATAAGCACCCATTGGTGAGTCAGAGTGGCTTATATGACTCCAGCGCTATATTAAACACAGTAAAAGCAGGGGTAGATTGGCTATTAATCTTTCCACTGCAATTTGGCTCACTGCCACAATATCTACCAAATGAAAAATAAATGGCGTGGTATTAAGGATTGTCAACTAATATATAATCCCAAAGGGTTAATTCTGTGCTAAGCCTCCTTGAATTTTTTTTTTTTAAGAATATAACTAAACCATAAAGAACAAAGAGGCATGTTCATGGAGAACTCTTGCTGACCCCAAAGGAAAGAATGCCCCGACCATTCTGCCTTCCCGCAGGCAGGGGAAGGGAGGAGGACTCTCCATGGGGTGGAGGACAGCTCTCTTCTGTGCCCTGGACTAAAGCTCAGTGACTGACACCGTTGGTGGTTAAACTGAATGAATCAAGGCAGGTGGAGAAGTTCCACTAGACATTGTTCTGTGTCCTCATGAGACCACTGGTAGAGCGGGGCTAGGCTGGGGGCGGGTGGTAAATGGGCTGCCTTCTGCCCATGTGTTGCGAGGCATCTGTGGACAGGCCCCAGGTCACTTGGGGTCACTGTTCTAGGCAAATGGCCAAAACTAGAAGACATTCAACTGATGCAGAGGGCCACAGACAGAGTCGGCGGGTGGCCTGAGGGCAAATACAGACGTCACAGCATCGGGTCAGAGAGAGTGTGGAGACAAGGAGGCCACAGGGCACACACGCTATGCGGTCTGGCCCTCCGAGGGTCACCAGGAGGGTGGATGGGCAGGCCGGAGGGCAGGCGACAACCGCAGGAAGTCAGCTCGACAGACCCAGGTGTGGAGGTCAAGCACAAGGCCCTCAGGAAATTTCAGAGCATACGAAGGGCCTGGGATTCTACAGGAACAAGACTGTAGTAAATGGAAACACATGCCCTTAGTCAAGGAGGTGACCGCTGTAGCAGTTTCCTGACCCTGCTTTCTGGTCTTTTCTATGCTGCGAGTGGTGTCAAATGCCAGTTCCAGATGGCCTCTTCTGAGCCCTGCAGGTGGGAACCAGCAAGTAGCAGCCAGCCGCCGTGGGGGTGCACAGCCGCTGAGCGGAGGCAGCACTTCTCCCGACCTTGCCTGTCTGTGCGGGAGGCAGAGCCCAGGCGAGGGATGCTTGGGTGCCTCCAGCCCAGCCCCTGATTCCTGCCTCTCCCTGCTTGCCTGTCTTACGATTATTCATGCCATTTTATGAGCCTTAAGTTGCACAGTACAATGTACTTTGTTCTTTGCATTCATTGTCTCACATAATATTCTAAAAATGAGGTAGATGCTTTTATTATTATTATTTTACACATAGAGAAACTTGAGTCAAAGAATGTGAGATCCTTGCCCAAAGCGATGCAATTGGTAAAAGGCAGGGCCAGGATTAGAGCTCCTTTAGCATAGTCCAGACCAGGACTTGCTTCATGAAGGCATACATGGTTCCATATTCTGCATTCACCATATCAAAAATGTTAATACCTTTTGACCAAAAGCCCCCATCTTCATTTGGCATGCAGGGGACGGGCTGGTGCTGGCCCTGTGTAGTTTACCCCGCTGCCCTCCCACCGCCTCCCACTCCCATCTATTCATGCAATTGTGGAGAGTTGATTTTCCAAGGCAATCCAAAACCATTTCATCTAGTGTTGACTTTTTCCTAAAGGAAAATGGAAGAAGATATTGGCTGGAGCCAGGGGGGGGTGACCGCGGTCTGCCTTAAGCAGTCTGGAAAACTAAAGGCACTGCATAGGTGGAAAAAAATATGAATATAATCTTCACCAAAGGTTCTTGCACTTCACGATGTGTTTACCTGACATGTCTACCAATGTTTAAAAATTAAAAGGCATTCAGCCAATCCCAGAGGCTTTGCCTACATGACTGGGAAAGAATTTTAGCTTAAGCAAGGAAGTGAATGCATCCGAGATTCCTATCAAAATGGCTATGGTTTCCTCTCTTTTTTTCTCCACGTTGGACCACCTCCTCAGTCCCCAGTGTAAAACCTTCAAGGTCAGAGCTAATCCTTCTCCTGGTCAGCCCTGGCCCCAAGAAGGAACATTAATTTGCTGACCCAGGCCACCCTGTCATGCAGACATCCTCTGCCTTTCTGCCACACCACTGTTTATCAGAAGAACTCAGATGAAGCAAGGACACAGAACTGTGTATGAAATTAAGTATGACTCTAGGAGCAGGGTCACTTGAGAGCTGCAAGCTAACTTTTCATCTTCTTTATCAAGTTGGTTAAGAGTGCTAACTTCAGCAATTCCTGCTTGAACCAAAATATTTATTGTCTAGGAAGTAAGTCACTGTCTATAGGCACAGCAACACGGAAGAACACGGCTTGGCTTCTTAATGTGGAATGTTATGGCTTCCTAGCACTGGCATCTACATCCGTTCCGTGTTGACAAGAGTCCAACAAAACACCGGTCCCTGGTAAGCTCACTGAAAACAGGTTGGTGCTCAGCCTTCTTTCACCTGCCTTACTGTGTCCCAAAATTTTCAGGGGGCCATTCTAATTCATTCAACACTTCAGATCAAGAATATTTGTTAACTGCTGAGTCAGCTCTTATGGAAAATTGGGATATTCATCTCTCATGACCGGGACACCAGGACAGGCTAAGCAAGGACTAGAGGAAACGTGTCTTAAGTCATGAAGCTACTGATTTTTAAAAAACAAAACAAAACAACTCTGACTATTGTTGTAACATATTATTCCTATTGTAGGAAGGATTCCAGGTGAAGCATCTTCATTCTACCCCTGTCCACATACACACAATGAAGCAGAAGGTAGAAGTAATTATTGATCTAATTAGTGACATAAATTTATTCACCTAAATGACCCCAAGGCAGGGAAAGGGACATTCGTGTTTAAAAAGAAGTAGTATCTCTTCTATATTAGTCAGCTAATCCTGAGTTTATTCCTCTCATTTGCTTTGTTCGTTTTTTTTAAGCCATTTTTAATAGACTTAATTTTTTAGAGCAGTTTTAGATTTACAGAAAAATTAAGATGGTTCAGAAAGTTCTCATCTAATCCCCACACAAAGTGGCCCCTATTTTTCACATCTCACATGGGTGTGATGCATTCATTACAATTAATGAACCACACTGATATATTATAACTAACTAAAGTCCATGCTTTATTCAGACTGCCTTAGTTTTTACCAAATGGCCTTTCTCTATTCCAGGATCTCAGCCAGGAGACCACATTACATTTAATCTTAGGCTCCTCTGAGCTATGACAGTTTCTCAAACTTCCCTTCTTTTTGATGACCTTAACAGTTTTGGGGGGTACTGGTCAGGTATTTTGTAGGATGTCTTGCTATTGGAATTTGTCTAATGTTTGTTTGTTTGTTTGTTTTTTCATGATTAGACTTGAGCTGTAGGTTTCAGGGAGGAAGATTACAGAGGTAAAGTGCCATTTTCATCATATCGCATGAAAGGTGCACACTGTCAACGTGGTTTATCACAGTTAACATTGACCTCGGTGACCTGTCTAAAGTAGTGTTTGGCTCGTTTCTCTACTGTAAAGTTACTCTGCTGTTCCCCTCCTTTTCCATACCGTACTCTCTGGAAGGAAGTCTCTATGAAAAGCCCATGGTTAAAGAGTGGTGAGTTATGCCCCCCTACTCCTTCACGGCAGAGTATCTACATAAATTCTTAAGGTCAGGAGAGTTTTCTCCCATTAGTTAATTAATTAATTTATTTATATCAGATTCTGGGATATTTATCCCAATTTTGAGTTGCAATCTAACACTACCTTAATGACTTTTTGGTCAAATTATTCCAGCTTCTGGCCACTGGGAGCTCTTTCAGTTGGTTCTTGTGCCCCTTTGACATACTCCAACTGTGTGTGTGTGTGTGTGTGTGTGTGTGTGTGTGTGTGTCTGTGTGTTAGAACTTCCTTATTTTCAGGCTCTATAAGATGCTTCAGGCTCATCTTGCCCCAGTTGTAGAATCAGTCATTTCTCCAAGGAGTCGTGGTTCCTTTTATTAGAGAATAATATTAGAAATCTACATCTGGGTGCTAGGAGTGCCCATTGTTACTGGGCTATTTTTTCTTTATGCCTCCTTAGTTGACAGAGCAAACGTGTATGTATATGTTAATCTGTGTATACAAACATATCTATAAGTATTTCTATAAAGAACCATTTGTAACTATATTAGCCATTTGCTTTGCTCGTATTCAGGTAAGATTTTTATTTGTTTGACAGAGAGAGAGAACACATAAGCAGGGGGAGCAACAGAGGGAAAGAGAAAAGTAGACTTTCCAATGAGCAAAGAGCCCGACGCAGGGCTCCATCCCAGGACCCCAAGATCATGATCCATCCAAGGCAGATGCTTAACCGACTGTGCCACCAGGCACCCCAAAGAAATCGATTTGTAAAGCTCCTCCCATCCCAACACTGAGCTTTAAACCCCCTAAAATTGTATTTGGAGCAAGCATCTCCCTGTGTCAGGCACTGGTAGGACAATCCCTGACCTTGAGCTTTGAGTCTGGGGGGGAAGATAGATTGATATGCACCTAATTTCAATGAAATGTTGCAATTTGATGATTTCATGTGAAAGGTACAGATTGCTGTGAAGGCACACAGGAAGTCGTGTGGAAGAGGATGCTGCCTGTGTAGACCTGTCACATGAGGTTTAGGAGACTGGACTGAATTCTGTAGGTGAATGAAGATGATTGCATTTAATGCAAGATTAAGTTCACACAAACCCAAGGCAAGAAGACCATTTCCAGTTTCCTGGGTACTGAAGCACCAGGACCTAATGGAAGAGAGACAGAAAGCCTAAAACTCATGAAGCCTCCTTCCTAGGGTAGGATTGGTGTTCATGCTGTAGGAATGAAGAGGATGATGCTGGGATGTGGTGGCGATTAATTCCTTAGCACTTCCCATGTGACAAGTGTTATCTCATTTAACTCTAGGAGAAAGGCATTTTGATTAATGCCAGTGAGCCGATGGATAAGTGAGGCTCAGAAGCTGGATAATGTGCATGGAGTCCTACAACGGAAAAGTGGCTGGTGTAACTTTAGACTACATCTGCCTGATCCCTCTCCATTACTCACCTTAACCGTTAGTTGGTATTGATAAAGGCAGAGTCTCCAATATCCAAGTTACTCCTAAAGAAGGCAGAGCTATGAATAAGTCACAGGGATGAAAGGTACAGCATAGGGAATACAGTCAATGATATTCTAATAGCATCATATGGTGACAGCTGGTAGCTACACTTGCGGTGAGCACAGCATAACATATAGACTTGTCAAACCACTAGGTTGTACACCTGAAATTAATGTAGCATTGTGTGTCAAGTATACTTCCAAAGGAAACGAGTGGCATAAAAAAAAGGAAGGAAAGGTTTTATTTTTTTTATTTCTAAGAAAAATAATAATCAGTTGAGGGAGGCCTGGTGGCTACATCTAGATTAAAAAATGACTGCTTCTGGAGAATGAGAAACAGGATAAAGACAGGAGTGTCTTCCCCCTGAAATTGGTTCACCCTGATCAAATGCCTCTATAAAATGTTTGAGCTAAACCATATCCATCTTTCATAATGAGGGGAAATGGGCAAATAAATCAGTTGGGAGTCTGCAGCCCAGGCCTCAGAGTGATGTGTCAGCCCGGTCTCTCCCTCCTCTCCTTGCTGGGATTTATGATCCCATCACTCATCATGTGTCCCTTCAGTGGAATTCTGGGTAGGATCAAGTAAAGCCTCTCGGGGTAAAGAACTACAGCCCTGCTACTTCCTCTCCAGTTTTAGAACAAAACTAGCAAGCATCAGCAGAGGAATGAAAAATCCAATCAACCTCATCCATGCTTAGTGGTATAAGGGGATAAAGCTTTCAAAAAATATTCACTGTTTTGGATTCTGCTTTCACCTGGAAGTGTGTGGCTTCCCAGGGACCCCTTCAGAAAGACTAGCATTACTCTCTTCTTCAACTAAATGTGTTAGTTGGTGAATTCACAAGGATTGGGTTTGAGTTCAGTCACTCTGAACAGCCATAAGTAGAAGGAAGAATATAAAACACTTTTAGAATGCAGACTATAAACCTAGGTGCAAGGAATGTATATTCACTAATAAAACCAGTTTCGGCTGGCTAAGCATGTGCCTCCTTTGTGATTAATAAAAGCAGAAATGAAATCTCTCCGCCTGTATAGTATAGAGCTCCCTATGTAGAAGGAAGGCTTGCGGGTTTTAAACTTGCTTCACATTTATTTATATGGGTTTTAAGCCCTACCACATTCCCCCACCCCCTAGAAAAGAATTTAAGATGGATATAACTCTCATAATTCCTGTCTGAGGCCACCATGATAAAGCAGGCCTGCTTACCTTGACAAATGAATTCTTACCGCACAGGCGACTATAAGAAATGTAAGTGTAGGGCTTTGTGTGCTGGTCATATACAAATGTTAAGCAATTTAAATTACCACTTATTTTAAATTAGCATGTTCTTAACCTCAGTATACTACAGAAAAGGATTCTAAGGATTATGGGAAAGTGACATTCTCTTGATAAGGGAGTAACTGGATGACTGGAAAAAGTGGACAAATTAAATGCTTCACCATTTGAACGCAAACCAAGCCAGGGAAACCCAGTAAAGTTCCCAAACACTATTTGGGTCAAATATTTTAGAATCGTTTCCCTTCCTCCCTCTCTCCTTCCCTCCCTCCCTTTCTTCCTTCCTTCCTTCCTTCTTTTAATTTTCATGCAGTCATAATTAATGCAACGGACTATAAAGCAAGTTCAGGGTCAGGAATCTAGCTAAGCAGGTTCAAGGTCAGAAATGTAGACATAAGTTATGCCATACTTTCTAACTTGACTGGCCCTGATTTAAAAAGGCCCCATAGTCACATCCTCCCATGCACTCAACTTGCAATTGCCTGCTTTAAGAGACAAGGCAATTAGTGATAGGGAAGAGTGAGGGAATTGCTGCATTTCAAACACATATGGGAAAGAGGATTCCACCCCAGGATGTAGCCAGACAGAGGGGTGCCCACCAGGGTGAAAAGTGAAAACTGGTCATGATTTATAGGCTAGCAGTAAACTAATTTGAAAAGTTAAGGCATGTCATCCAAAAAAGCCTTATATTGCCTCATCTTTTAAGGTAAGATAGGAATTTTAGGAGAGACATTTTTGGCAGTTTCCACTGAACTAAATCATAAGGTGTTTCATAATTCTGTGTCAGTCAGTTGTGCAACTGAGCAGGTTTTATTTTCCTCAAACACATAAAGCATCTAACTCCACCCTCTGATACCTCTGATGTCTGCTTTGCAGCTAGCATAAAAAAACTAAGGGTACAGTTGGACCCTAGAACCCTAAAATAGCTGGTATTTTGACTTCTCAAGAAGAACTTGGGTCAAATGTCTACTTCAGATTATATATTTCAATATTCTGGTCTATGATGTCTTTTTCTAGATTCTTTCATTCATGTCAACATATTCTGAAATATCAGTGCTCTAAGGGAATGCCAATTGCATCACTAAAATGGCATGGGGCTTTTACTTAGCTCTCTTACAGTTACATATTTGTTAACAATGTTCAGGGCCATATGGATCGACTGACTGGATGATGTTGATTCATTTCCCAGGTATGAGAAAAAGAAGTTACCTGTTGCTATTTCTACTATATTATTTCCCAAACCATAACCTACATGCAGTTTCTCATCCCTCCCTTTCTGTGCACTGCTGAGAGGAAGGCTTTGCATTGGAGTCAATCCTTTGGCTTTATATCAGAACTGGCTCAGGATCTTCATTTTCCCTTCCCACCCCTGGACGAAGCCATAGACCCCTCTTTCCCACACAGGGAACTCTTTCCTAGTGTCTGCTTCTTGATTAGCTAAACCTGATGGCCATTCTAGTCCCTTTGCTTCAGATCAGGTCATTTGGTTTTGGTCTGCCTCTTTTGAGCTTAACCACAGTCACCAGTTGTCATTTGCTCCACATCCCAAGGCTTTAAGCCAGTCTTTCTCCACTCATATGTCTAGCACCAGCTTCCTGACTCTGAAGATGAGTCAGAGATTTTGTAGAAGTATGACAGATATCCCTGCAACATGTTTAAGCAGAACAGGGATTATATTACTAGTATCATCCAAAGTTAGAACCCTAACTAGTGGGAAGACAAAGTGTTGTGGGACCCGAGATCAACTGTGACCTGGAATTGTAAGTTCACCTCTTTCCACCTCTTGCTTCTGATTGCTCAAGATGTCAACTTCATTTTCTTTTACACTATTCCTCTATTTTATAGAGAATATGGCAGCACACAGCATCTGAGTTTTATATCTTATGGCTTCTGCGGCTAAATGGGATTTATTTCAACACTATAGACCCCAAATTCTAGTATATGTGCTGCCGAAGCGAGCACATAGACCCCAAATTCAAAAATCCTTATTAAATGATTCATTGGTATAACCAAATTTCACACCACTCCTACAGCTTGGTCGTAGAGGAAGAAAGAATACCCAAGGTAGAAAAGAAATTCATATTAACGATCATAATGTAGACATATTTTTGCCCCACAGCAGAGCTAAGATATTAAAACTAAGGTTTTACAAAATGCCCTTCAACAGATGAATGGATAAGGAAGATGTGGTACATCTATACAATGGAATATTATGCTTCCGTCAGAAAGGATGAATATCCAACTTTTGTATCAACATGGACAGGACTAGAAGAGATTATGTGGAGTGAAATAAGTCAAGCAGAGAGAGTCAATTATCTTATGGTCTCACTTACGTGTGGAGTATAAAGAAAATCATGGAGGGCATCGTGAGAAGAAAGGGAAGGGCGAATGGGGGGGAATCGGAGGGGGAAATGAACCAGGAGAGACTGTGGACTCTGAGCAACAAACTGAGGGTTTTGGAGAGGAGGGGGTGGGGGGGGTGGGTGAGCCTGGTGGTGGGTATCGAGAAGGGCACGTATTGCATGGAGTACTGGGTGTGGTGCATGAACAATCAATCTTGTAACACTGAAAAATTAAAATAAACATATTTGGGGAGAAAAAAAAAGGAAACAAAAAATAAATAAATAAAATAAAACTAAGATTTTATTCCTAGGAAGAAAAAAAAATCCAGAAGCATCTGATGAAATCTGCCAAACTCAGAAGGATATAGCCATTTAAGAAATCTTGCTATTTTCCAGGAAGAAAAGTCTTCACCTACTAATATTTGTTTTACAAAATAATAATCTTCACCCTATAGCTAGACATATAGAGTTTTTGAAGTCTGCACACAAGTTGGAAATTATTACTAGAGGTAAAATTTCAATTTGGGTTCTCAAAATGGTATATAAAATATCTTTGAGTAACCATGTATAAGAAATCAAGTTGTGATGAATTGTAATTATTCTGAGTGTTTGGGTAGAAAAAGATCAAAATGCAATTGAATGAAGGTTAAACAAAAAAGGGGGAAATTTATTAATTTTTTTTAAATAATGGAGTGCTTTATGAAACTCAAGACCAGGAATGTGTGTATGTCTCCTTGGAATATAGTGGCTTTCATCATAGCCATGTGGATGAGTAAGAGGGGAAATATGGTGTGGACAATGTGATGGGTGGTCACTATACAGCTAGCTAGTCTTTATGAAGCACTTTTTGTATGTGCTGGGCATTTTACCTCTCAACTTTTCAGGCTTGTCAATCTACATGTTCTATCATAACACTTAAATGAATTAACTCTTTTAAAATTAAATTTGGTGTACCACTAAAAAATATACTGTACGTATTAAGTTTGATTTGCAGCTCACTCTGCTATCATGAAACAAAATGGTAAGTAATAAAAATGTTGAATAAGCACATCTCTTCCCACAAATTTTAGTAATTATCAATTACATTCAGTAAAAGGAGAGGTCTAGAGTTCACAAAAATACATAGTGTTTAATAATTGAGTTGTACCCACATAATATGAAGAAAATGGCTGTATCATTTTAAGTCAACTTAGATTATGTTGAGGAGAAAAACTCTGGGGGTCTCCCCAGTCATAAGATTTAAGTAAGTTCATGCATAACACATCCAATGAGAACAGTTAGGACACCATTTCCAGGGTAGAACCCTGCCCTCACTGCCTCCAGGTCTTGGCTCAAATTGTTGGCTCAGTCTAAAATATCTTTTTTTTTTTCCAATCTACTTAGGTCTTTAGCTTGCCTTCAAAGTTCAACTAAAATTCTATCTCCTCTGAGAAACCCACAACCCTCAAATTCCCGAGTATTCTTTTGCTTACACTTGTTTAACGAGATGGTTGTACATGTTTTGGGATTTTGTTTTTTAGTCTTTTCAGAGTCAGCCTTGCATCATTGTGTGTGTGTGTGTGTGAGAGAGAGAGAGAGATTATAGCTAGATAATAGATAGACAGATAGATGATAGTCTCCACTAGATTTTGAGCTCTTGGAATACAACTGCCATAACTTTTTTTTCCTATCTATTTCTTCAATCATTAATTAAGTATTTCTGAGTGTCCATATGCACTGTTAGCCATTATAGAGATGGTAAGACAAATCAGACTGTATTTTATTCTCTAAGAATTTACAAAACTTACTTGTGGGTAATAAAAGGTAGAAAATAGATCTAGTACAGGGTAAACATAAGTGAAATAGAGAGGTAAAAATGAAAAGCATTTGATGTCTGAGAAGATGGAGATGATTTCCACACTGAGAGAGAGAGAGAGAGAGTGAGCAGAGAAGGAGAGGAGGGGAAAACTAAAAAAGAAACTAAAACTAAAAAAGACCTCATGGAACAAGACAGATTTTAAAATTGTCTACTGGTGAAGGGCAGGATGTGGATGTGTAGATGTGTACATTCCCACCTGAAGGAAGCAGCGTAAGTAAAGGCATAAGCAGAGGGAGGAGGGAAATGGACTCAGAGGGACCATATGATGCTACAGAGAAACAGTAAGAAACTGTTGGAACGGTAGCTTACAAACCAGAGTCATTCTGAGGAGTCTGAACAGTATCTTCTCATTAATCTGGCATTAATCTGGACCCACCAAACAAGTGAGCAAAAGTAGAAGACGCTGGGTGTGTGTGTTGGAGAAGCTCCATCAGCACGTATGGAGAGTATAAGCAAGGAACAATGAGGTCCAAGCCTATGGCAGAAGTAATGGTCCAGGAGGTCTTACACAGAAGCTTGACAAGGCTTGGCTCTTAGTTGCACATGGAAGACCAGGGAGGGGAGGGAAATGGTCCTCAAAAGCGAGGGGATGGTGGTGTCATTGACTAAAGCAAGGAACATATGAGAATTAAACAGATTGAATCGGGGTAAAACATGATTCCCAGGGGAAGTGCCAAGTAAATGCTTTTCTCTTTACATCTGCTTCTCAATTCAGCATCCGACAATGTCATACAAAAAATAAGTTAATAAATGTTTACTGAATTGATATTAATTTTATAACAAACATTAAAACTCTATGGTGACAGTGGTGGAAATAAAATATTTCAGAGACATCCTTGAAACTTAAGCTTGTCATTAAGGTAGACAACCAGGCCATTTTATAGAATATCTCCTGGCCCCATGTCCAGTTATCATCATGGAAAATTTTCATCACTTGGAAAGTGACTATGATTCACTAGGTGGCTGCTACAGGTAAAGCACTTAAGGATTTTATAAACTATATCTCACAACATCGCCCCAACTCTATTTCACTGAAGAGGTAACAGGGTTTGGTTACCTAAAAGCTTTTAAAGAGCAGGTAACAGCAAATCCTGCCCCAGGCAATGTTTTAAGCCCTTCAAAAATATTGAACCTTTTACTCATCGCTCCCACGGCAAGTAGTATTATCATCTCCATTTGAGGAATTAGGAAACATGGGCATGGGTAGTTAAGCAGTTAGAGCAAGGTCACACGCAAGCAAAAGTCAAATCCAGGACTTGAACTGAAGCTGGTGGGTGCTGGAATCCATGAGCTTACTCAGCCTCTGCAGCCTTCAGTGCCATAGTGTGGTTGGGAGTCAAGTCTCTCTGGTGTCAGAGCTCATGTTTTCCCTTCCAGATTTTGCCCAGAGAAAACTTTGCTAAAGCTTCCCTCTGAGAATGAAAGAAAAATGGTTATTGGATAACTGGCCCAGAATCAAATGGAAATTAATAGTGATGTCTGTAATTCATGATTCCTAACATTCAATTTAGGTTCATGTTGCCCTGCTACCAAAGAGTTAACAGTGAACAGGCTATAATCATTATGTATTTTAGGAATGTCTTTCAAAAAATATAGGTGTGTGTTTTAGTTATTTATAATAAAGGAAACATTGCACTTAAAAATCTTTGGGGCAGAGGTGAATACCTGATAAATATAATTAGTGATTTTCCACGGTTTTTACAAATCAAACTTCTACGAAAAATTTCTCAAAAAAAGGTAATTTTACTTATCCACATTCAGATTTCTAGGTGCAGTATATTATCATGAATTCCCCAATCACCCCTTAGAAACACTACAATATAGGGTTTTATTGTAGCTGTCTTTTGAAGTTGAAAATTGTTAACATCTGTCTCTTAGTATTTTTTTTTACAATACTCTAAATACTCTAATCTCTGGTTATCCTGCTAATAACTATAATTTTCTAGTCAGCTGCTATCTCTCAAGGTAGTTTAAAGGTCATTTTTTGTAATACATAAAGATGCTTGTGAAGAAAGTGGACGTGATTTATTTTTTAGCAAGTTGAAGTCATATTTAGATTTGGTTTCGTATCCAAGAAGGAAGATCCTCTGTCTAGCAATTGTGCTTCAATCTTTCATTTAGTCCCAGCATGATTAATCTGGTCTATTTCATTACAATTTACTTCTGTCACCTGATGTTACTACTAATAGATAGGGAAAACAGATATTATTTTCAGAAGCATAATTAAAAGATACATTTATATTGTACTTTTCATATTCAAAGTTTGGGTTAATCCATATGTTATCCCTACGAGATAAAAGCATGTCGCACTTTCCCCTAGAGAGACATGTTCCTGAAAACTCTCTTAATCAACATTTGGAGAATTACATCCACTTCATTTTCTGCAGCACCACAGTGGCTGCAGAAATTACAAAACTTGAATAGAGTTGTGTAAAGCGCACACATTATCATTTATTGAAGGTGCTGATCAAAATATAAGAGAAGCATAAACATAAGCTATAGTGAACATATGGTGGGTTATTTGGTTTTTGTTTGTTTGTTTTGCCTTGGCTGCATCCACTACTTTCTTGTGGCAGGGAAAAAAGCCTGAGTTTCCTTTGAGTAAAATTTATCTTCACTCAAGAGTTTACCTGCATGACCATTAGATAGTTATAGTGATCCCTCCAGGGATAAACATGGGACCCACTCTTGGCCAGACTCCAAAATCAGGAGTCTGCAGGAGCTCTTTTGGAAAGGACTATGCATCTCATTTCCAGTTTATTGCTCACCAGGTACAATATCAATAAGGACCTAGCCATGTCAAATTGGCTAATATGGGGAAAAAATCAGTCTGATAGTATAGTCAAAGCAGGCAGAAATCAGATGCAAGAAAAAGGGAGAGACAGTACCTTGACGCCATCCCTAAATTTAGCCCCACCTATGATTACAATGAAATGGGTTCTTTTCACTTAAAAATGAGTGACACCCAATTAGCACATAAGCACAATTGATGTCTCTAGATATTAATAAAAATCCAATTTTACTCTAGCAGATAGTAAGTATGAAGAGAATTTTAATGGAATATTCTAAATGAAAATAACTGGGCAGGATTAAATAAGAAAGGCTTCAGGCAAAGCATTATAAATGATGTTTTGACTAGATCAAATAATTATAAAGTAGTAGCTCATATCTGAGCAGATAAGAATTTATATAAGGGTTTGTTATGGATTGACTTGTGTCCCCTCAGAATTCATATATATATTGAAGTCTTCACCACTAGTACCTAAGAAGGTAACCTTGCTTGGAAATAGGGTTGTTGCGGATCTAATCACTTAAAATGGGCTCACACTAGAGTAGGGTAGACCTCTAATATGACTATTGTCCTTGTAAGAAAGAGGATATATGAACACAGACACATACAGGGAAAAGATGAAGGCAGAGATGGGGTGATGCTTCTACAAGCTAGAGCATGCCAAGGATTATCAGCAAAGCACTTCAAACATGAAACAAAGTGTTACTCAGAGCCCTCAGGGGGAGCCTGCCTTGCTGACCCCTTGATCTTGGAGTTCCAGCCTCTTGAACTGTGGGACAATAAATTTCTATTTCTTGAGGCACCCAGTTGGTAGTACTTCGTTATAGCAGCCCTAATAAACTAATACAGGGACTAAGGAGACTTACAGATGAAGATAAAAAAGTATTTCATGGGATAGAAAAGAGTAAAAATGAAATAGGAGAGCATCGATCAAAGTTAGCAACATCTACTCTGAATGTTCATAGGACAGAAGTTTAAGGACTAAATTAAGATGATGGTTTCATAATGGAGATGAAGGAATATATCTGAGAAATAATATAAAGGGAAAAACTTGACAAAAGAAGGGATTATCGGTATGCAGGATTAGAGGCAAAAAAATATATATATATATTTTTTGTTGTTCACTTTTTGAGGTCTTCAAAACTATGTGATCGGAGAATTAGAAACCGATAAGGACATTGTCCATGAGAGAGTTTGGAAATAATTGTGGTATGGAGCAGGAAATTCGAAGACAGTATGAGTCATACCACACTTTTAGGTAGACATCTGGTCGACTTCTCAACCAAGAGAAAAAGTGTAATACCACCAATAAGCGGGACAACTGCCGTTCTGTGTCTCCTGATATGATACCCTTAGAAAAACAAAAGGTCACCCGTTTGTATTTTTCCAAAACTACCTAGCCTGCATCAAGGTGTGTGGAAACACTGAGACAGGTACAAACTCAAATGTTTTATAAAGCCTGGGATTCTCAAAACATATTGATTTCATAAAAGTCAAAAAGACTTGGTGGAACTCATCTGGACTAGAGGAAGATAGAACAGAGATATGACTGCTAACGGGAGTATGCCATCCTTGAGCAGATCCTGAATCAGAAACATCAAACAACAATAAAAACACGGCAGTGTTAAGAGACATTATTGGGATCATTTAAATATGGACCCTATATTAGATTAATATTAGATGACTGTTACATTTCTTGAATGTGGTCACAATATCATGGTGAGTTCATTTTACTCTTTCAACTTTTCTGTAGGTTTGGTATTGAGGAGGAAGGACTTAAAGCAGCTAATTGGCCTGTGATCCAATTCTTCCACTGAGGGATGTGATCCCAAGAAAAGAGGAAAACAGAGTGACCTGGTTTTATCTCCATATATACGTGCTGATAACTGGAACTCCTGATAAATATGCTACTGATATTTCCAAGGGAGAATCCAAATCTATGGAATCTTCTTTAGCAGAATGTCCTTGGTTTGGCGTTAAGGTAAACATACCTAGGATCTATGGATTTATGGGGTTTTGCTCCCTAGAAAATATTATATCAGGTAAATGACCATCTGGGGTACAAAACTGAGATGTTTCATAATGACAGTGCTGTCTGCTGGGTGAGGTAATCTGTGTACCTCAATTAGAGACCTCATTTAGTCAGGGTCAAAATATACGTGTGTGAGGGAACAAAGGAGCCAGGGATTCACCCTCAGGGTTCTACGTCTGTTCTGTGCTTCACCTGTGTCTTTTTTATTTTTAAAGATTTTCTTTCTTTCTTCCTTCCTTTCTTTCTTTCTCTTTCTTTCTTTCCTTCTTTCTTTCTTTCGGGAGCTGGGGGAAGGGGCAGAAGGAGAGAAAGAATCCCAAGCAGACTTCACAGTGAGCATGGAGCCTAACACGGGGCTTGATCGCACAATCCTGAGATCATGACCTGAGCTGAAATCAAAGTCAAATACTTAACCGAATGAACCACCTAGGTGCCCCTCACCTATGCCTTTTGGTTGTTTGTCTCCAAAATTATTAGTATAGGTTGGCTCTGGGAAAGATCCTTAGTTGTGAAAATCTGATTTGATAGTCTGATCCTCTGTGAGCTCAGCTATTTTTCAAGTTAAAAAGTTCTTCAGACACCACAGAACATCAGTTTTCAAATTTTTCACATATAGGATTTGGACTAGAGCTATATAAAGGACGGCAGAGGTTGGCCTTTAAAAAAAAATAGATGATTTTTAGAGCAGTTACAGGTTCACAACAAAATTAAGCAGAAGATACAGAGATTCCCCGTATCTCCCCTGTCCCTATACATCCATTATCAATATCACTCACAGGAATGGTCCATTTGTTCAACCGATGAACCTGCATTTACATATCATTATCACCCAGATTCTATATTTTACATTGCCATTCACTCTTGGTGTTGTACGTTCTGTGGGTTTGGAATAAGTGTATAATCATGTGTATCCACCAAGAAGTTATCATACAGAGTCGTTTCACTGCCCTAAAATCCTCTGTGCTCCTCCTTTTCACCCCACCCTCTCCCCTTTAATTCCTGGCAACCACTGATCTTTTGACTGTCTCCAGAATTCTGCCTTTGCCAGAATGTCATATAGTTGGAATCATACAGTATGTAGGCCTTTCAGATTGGCCTCTTTCACCTAGTAATATGCATTTAAATTTCCTCCATGTCTTTTCACAGTGTGATAGCTCATTTCTTTTTAGTACTCAATAAAGTTCTGTTGTCTAGATGGATCACAGTTTATTTGTCCATTCACCTCCTGAAGGACATCTTGGTTAACTTTTAATATGTGTATCATGTTGATTCTATAGCTAAGTTTCACTGCTGTTGCCATTTCTCCTGGTAAGAGAGGTCATGGAGATGTGACAAGAGACAGACCCCAGGGTTCGGTCACCAGCTTCTGGGGGTCAGGAGTCAGTGGTGCAGCTGCAAGGGAATCTTTGTCCCTAAAGTGTCTCCTCTGGGGTCTCAGTAGAATCTCCTCCAGATTTCCCAACAATCTTCTAAGCCCTTAATTTCCTACATGAAATCCTTTTCTGCTCAAAATGTCTAAAGAAGTTTCTGTTTCCTGCTCTGAACTCTGAATGATGTCGTTAATTACTAAACCAAATAATTGCTCAGTTTTAGTTTGGAGACTTCTTTTTCTCAGGTTCCTGATTTGTGTACATTAACATTTTGTCTACCTTTAAGATTTTTAAAAGTTTAAAATAAAAATAAAAAGTAGTAATATCATTAGACCAGCTCCCCCCCAAAATGGGATAACCTGTCATGTTTCACAACCTATAGACTTTTTTTAATGTATACATCTTTTTAGCTAACTGTGCAATTGCTGAGTTTTTTTTTTCCCCTCTGCATGCAAGTTTAAGTATCTGAATTCTTATTAAGAAATATGACAAATGCACTGAGATTTTTTCTGGATGAAAAAATGGTTTGGAGATTATTTGAATCTTTTTTTTTTTTTTTGATCAGCAGATATCACAGCAAACTAATCCAGAATCTAAAATTGTTAATGCCATATGTGTCATTGATTTCCAACTTGCCAATTAAATAAAGGTTACCGCCTGGGCGCTTCAAAGATTGCCTCTCTCCCTAGGCGCCATCACAGTGATTCAGCTCAGCCAGGACACTCTCGCTGGCAGTCCCCAATTTCCCTCTGCAGGAATGAACGGCACAATGCCTTCTGGGAAAGACTTCACATAGGGAATGGCAAAACTGCTGATAACCAGAATTCCAATCTACTGACCTTTCATTACTCATTAAAAAGGCTCCTCTTCTCTATTTTCCCAAAGAGACCAGAATTAATTCAACAAGCATTTATTAAGCACCTAGGAGGTGCCATGCCCTGGGTCAGGCACTAGGACGCTAAGAAAAAATAAGATGTGATGCTATGTTCCTGTCCTCCATGAAGTCTGACGTTGAGTAGATGGTTACATATCCAGCTTTCACACCATGTAATAAGTTCTATGACTCAAGTGCTCTTGGGTAGTGTGGAGGCGGGAAGCATCCCATCTCAGTGTATGAAGGGAAAGAACTGATTGGCCAAGAAGAGAGGGAGGTGACATTTGAACTCTGTTGTGAAGAAAGGGTTTGTCGAGGCCAGAGTGAAGGAAGGATGGAAGAATTCCAAGGAAGATAAATCCAGAGTGAGCCAAGACAGGAAGACAAAGGAAGACCTGAGTTAGATAGGAAACCCCCAAGAGGGTGGCTAGGAAGATGTGAGGGTGAATTTTATGTGTCAGTTGGACCAGGCCATGGGAGCCAGAGATTTGAGCAAACTTTATTGTGACTGTTTCTGTGAGGGACCTTTTGGATGAGACTAACACTTAATTTGGTAGACTGAATAATACAGATTTTCTTCCCTAATGTGGGTGGGCCTCATCCAATCAGTTGAAGACCTGACTAGAACATAAAAACTGTCCTGCCCTTAAATGAGAGAGAACTCCTGCCTGACTGCCTTTGAGCTAAGACATCATTTGGAGTTTGTTTTTGTTTTTGTTTTCATGCCTTTGGACTCAAACTGAAACATCAGCTTTTCCTGGGTCTCAAGGCATCCAGACTAGAACTACACCACTGGGTCTTCAGGAATTGTCAACTGCATGTCTTAGGACTTGTCAGCCTCCATAGTCTCATGAGAGCTCTACATACTCACACACACACACACACACACACACACTGGATTGGTTCTGTTCTCCACAGACCTCTGGCTAATACAGGAAGGGTGGCATGAGATGAGGTTGGAACAGTAGACGTAATTAGAATGTAGAGAATCCGGCAGGCTGTTCTATCCTTATGAGAAACAGCTAATATTTCTTTTCAGTATTATAACTGTAATTGTTGGCAATGCTGCCGTTTATTTCTTGGGTGGACAAAACACTCTTCCGAGTGCTCCATAGGTGCCAGCTCATGTATTTCTGGCAGCCCATAGATGAGAGAGGCACTATGATGGCCCCTGTCTGCAGAGACAAACATGAAGCACAGAGAAGTAACCAGCCCTAAGTCTCATGGCTGCTGAGTGGCAAAGCCCGGGTCCCAACCTAGACAGTCACGTCTCCAGAGTCTGAGCTCTGTTACTGCTTTGGTGATGCTCTGATATTAAACTTAATTCTATAGGTTATTGTGATCCCAGGGATATAGATCAAGTTTTCCATAGGAGGAGGAGGATGGTGTTGATAAAATAGAGAATGAGTCAGAGAATGGAAAGGACAGAGTGTTGCAGATATCTGAGATGAGACGTAGTTATGTGATTAGGGTCTGGCCTGGACCAGGAGGGCTGGGAATGGGGAAGGTGACCATCCAAGGAACCTGTTCTCAAGACAGCATCGCCATGATTGGGTAACTTCTCAGATATTGACAATGAGGAAAAAGAAGTAAAACACAGTGAGATTAGGAATTGCTGAGTGACTACCTGGGCTGGCAAGCATATGAATCTCAATTCGGAAGAGAGGTCAGGATTAGAGAAATAAATCTGAGCGTTGTGTTAGTTTCTTAAGGCTGCCCTGCCAGAGTACCACAAACTGCCTGTCTTAAAGCAAAACAGTTCTGTAGGCCAGAAATCCAAGATCAAGGTGTGGTCAGAGCCAGCCTCTGCCTTCAGGCTCTTGGGGAGAATTACTCATTCCTTGTCTGGTTCCAGGGACTGCGGGTGTTCCTGGGGTTCCTTGGCTTGTGGCCACTTCCTGGCAATTACTGCCTCCCTCTTTGCGCCTCATTCTCTACGTGTGGGTTGAACACCCTTTATTCTTCTTAAAAGAACATCCGTGCTGGCATTTGGGGGACACGCGAATAACCAAGGATTATCTCCGTTATCTAAATATTCTTAACCTAATCACACCTGCAAAGACCAGTTTTCCCGTGGGTCCCAGGCATGAGGACCTGATCGTTTCAGGTGGCTCATATTCAGCCTCCTGCCAGAGTCATCTGGAGGTTGAAGACTAGAGATGAGATGAATCACCAAGGGTGGGAGATGGCAGGAAGCCCCCGGTGGTGGAGGGGAAGCAGCCCCTTGACTTCAAATCCCATTTTGCCCCTGCTTGCCTGTGGCGCGGGCGCTTCGGACCTCATTTTCTCCTTTGTCAAATGATGCAGCTCTACTACATGATTTTTCTCCCGAGAAGAAAATAAGTGCGCCTTTCATCTAAATAAGGGCGCGGAGTCATTTGGAGTCGCGGCTGTTTCAAAATAATATCACTTTACCCAAATAACAATATTAAAATGAGAGGATAAATCCAAAATTGTCCATAATCCTTTCATTTAACCAAATCAATGTTTTCATTTGTCTGACATTTTCGAGTCCTTGAGCAAGCACACATTCGATTTTTACATATTGGCCCCACTTTTATAGGTAGAATTTTATCATCTGTTTCGTTATTTAAAATGTCACCGTGGGGCGCCTGGGTGGCTCAGTGGGTTAAAGCCTCTGCCTTCGGCTCAGGTCATGATCTCAGGGTCCTGGGATCAAGCCCCATATCAGGCTCTCTGCTCGGCAGGGAGCCTGCTTCCCCCCTCTCTCTGCCTGCCTCTCTCCCTACTTGTGATCTCTCTCTCTATGTCAAATAAATACAAATCTTAAAAAAAAAAAAAAAATGTCACCGTGATTATGTTTCCATTCTGCTACCATCGTTTCTTCTACAAGCTCCCATGTTCCCCTCCCTGCCCACACTGGCTGCCACGTTGTACAGTTAACAAGAGACATATTTTGTCTGGGGGGGGGAGGGGGGAGGGGTGCCTGATGGGGCTGCGGAGCTACAACCATAGGGACAGCAATCAACAATGGGAATCCACCTACCTGATTCCAGTGAAGGTTCTTTTCCATCCCAAACTAAGATTCTCATTCCTACCTAGGTAGGAATACATCAGTATGCAAATATTTGAGGTAACATCTCATAAAGCTTTCATTTCCGTTCAAGCTGGAAACAACACTTTAGAGAGTTAAGATGAATCCTATGTTGAACTTGGTTAGCTTTCCACTTAGGTGACACCTCAACAATGGCTCCTCAAAAATTTAAATCCCATTCAAGCATACCTGCTACCAGCTATATTGACACGATTTTACGGGACAAGAAATAACTGCTTCGATAAAGTCCCAGTGTCGGTGTTATCTACCCTGCATGGGAGTGCTGAGCATAATGTGAGACTGCCCCACTTTTCTGCAATAAATAGCAATCTGAATATAGCTGCAAAACTTCTGAGCCATTCTTGGAAATGTATTTATTCTATTTGGTCTTTGCCTTTTTTTTTTTCTTCCAGGAAGACTCTTCCCTTAAATAACCTCACAGTCCACAGGCACATGCTTACACACACATACACACACACACACACACTCACTCTCTCTCTCTCTCTGCCCTCCCCCCACACACATACACACGTACCATAGGGAAAAAAAATTTCTTGAACTATCACAGTCTGTTATCAATTTTTGTTCAGTATGTATTAAATTTTGAAATGGTACCAAAAAGCATGAGACTAAAAGAATCGATCATCCTTTATCATGTCCTTTCAGGATGAAATTAACTTGAAATGGTCATTCTTGTTTCTTTCCTGGGGAAGAGAAAAAAGATAGCTTATAGGTGAGAGCTAAAATCTAGGACATTGGACATCTGTTAGAGGGGAGTAAGGTTCTCCGTGTGGGAAGTCAACGTTCTTAAAGGTGTTACAGTTCACAGAGATGTGCAGAGAGTGAGGAAAATACTGCATGTAACTCAGCATCCCAGAACACCAGACTCCGATGCTTTGGCTCATGTCTATAGTTAACTGCTCTTCTGCCTCTTTGCTCACTCTGGAGGAAGCTGCCTGGATGTGTGTGGCTTGCACAGGTTATTTAACCTCTCGGTGCATGAGTTTCCACATCTTCGGGGAGGATGGGGCTAATAGCATCTTCATTAAACAGATGTTGATAGGTTCAAACCAAATGATGCATGTGAAATAGAGGATGGTGCCTTCTGTATAGTAAGTGCTCAATAAATCTTAGCTGCATTATCCAGCTTCTTACTTTATAGAATGCTTTCGTCATCCATCCTAACGATGCCTCTTCACCAGGGATTCCTTAAGGACAATTTGTGTGAATCCTCATCAGTCTTCCTATCTCCCTGCTCTGCCTTCTAGCTTCACCATGCAGTAGCCATGTGAAAATTCCACAGTCACCCGAGTGGGGCCATGTTGAAACACACAAGCCTTTTAGGACCAGAAGTCCAGGTACAGCCCAGTATCAGTGAAGCTGGCTTACCGCTTGAGTGTTAAACATGAAACCCTGAATGACACAGAGTAGACTAGAAAACAGTGGTAGGTACTCGCCTCCCAATGAGTTAAATGAAACCAAAACATTTGAACCTCCAGATTGGCCTATGATTGAAAAAAAAAAAAAGGTTGGCAGCATGCAGCTTGCCAGCTTTCCAAATGACATTCTGACCTTTTTGTTTTCATTTTCTATTTATCTGTTATTGAATATCTTTGGATACTGTGATGCCAACACAACAGAACTCAGTGGCAGATTTTCATTTCATTGCAAAAAGGATCAAATGATAGGAATCAAAGCTGTGAAAATGTCTTACTTTAAAATGATCTAAACAATAACTTAAAAAAAAAATAATCCCTGTCATCATAGGACTCATGGCTGGAAAAAGTTCTTAAATCCTCAAACACAATGATTTATTTTCTCAAATGGAGAAACTGAGATCTAGAAAAGTAAATCTATTTCATCCAGAAAAACTCTTAAAAATTACCCAACTGTGGGCAATTCTTTGAGGATTTGATTACATGACTCATTATCTACATTGATTCAATTAGCTACATAAATGAACAAGTTAACTATATAATCTATGCAACTGACCAATCTTCATCAAATTATAATCAGGCCTTACATTACATAATTCTCTGTGTTTTCTGATATGTCATCTAAATCACTCTTCACACCAATCCTCTGATAAAGGTATTATAATACACCTCTACTAAGATAACTATGCATGGTGACAGGGGTTAACTAGAATTGTTGTGGTGATCATTTCCCAACATATACAAATATACAATCATTCCGTCTACACTTGAAACTAATACAGTGTTGCATGTCAGCTATGCCTCAATTAAAACAATAAATTTCCACATTTTTGAGGGGAAAAAATGAGGATTTTAGACCTGAAAACTAGTTTATCTACCAGCGGCTCCTTGGCTGGCAAGTGGCACAGCTGAAATTTGAACCCAAGCTTTTTGATTCCCTATTCCATGCTCCTCCTAAGAAAATCTCCCTAAGAATAAAGAATAGCTTGTCATAGGGAATTATTTTAATTACCTAAGAACTAGAGCAACTGGAAATGGAACACATATTAGAAACATGTGGTGGAAGCAGGGACACCAGGGATAAAGAAAGGGTTTAGGTAGATTTAACCTTAAAATAAAAGCTTTAACTACTTACCAATATTGTTGGACCCTAGGTGGTGAATACACAAAAGTTTGGTAGGAAAAAGGTATTTGATTTTTGGTCTCTGGGATTCAGCCATACTTTCCCAAACTAGCCCATATGTATAAAGAAACATCAGAAGTTTAAATCAATCATAAAAGCCCCCTTAAGCCCACCCCCAAATATTTTAAGTGGGTCCAAGAATTCCATCCTTTTTGGTCCTGAAGTATCATTATTTTTTACAGGAGTCAAAACTGCAAGTACAGAGGAGGAAGACCTATTTATGAGAATAGCTAAACACTGATAGAGCCATTTCCTCGAATGATACTTACTTTAAGTAACAGGGCTATAAGAAGTAGATTTAATGCAGGTGTTTGGGGGGAATATTAAGTTCCAGCACAGAATTAAATTCACCGTGCCTAGAAAACTGGCAGGGCTCCTCCCCCTTTGGTACTAACACATCTTTTCAGACACAGCTTTGAAAAGATGCATAATTGTGCCTAGCTGCCACCCTGCAATCTACATAATATTCTTGCCTATATCACAGCCCTTTTTTTTTTAATCTAGAAAAATGTTCACTCTTTTATATTTTAATTAAGTTGGTTGGTTTAACCAGCTGTGCATTAAAAAAGGTAATGACCGAGGATTTTGCACTGACACCAACTCTGTGGGATAGCAGCAGGCTATAAAGAAGCCAGTCCGATTGGGGTGTAACTAGCCACATGGGAACAGGTAAGAAAGCGAGGTTAGCTAAGCGCCCTCTCCCTTCCCCAACACCCCCCAGAACACCTGTATTAGAATCATTTCAAGTTCACATCCACAGGGCGAGGAGGCCAGGAGGAGGCCTGTTCTAAGGAGGATGACTTATCCTTAGAAAATACTCTTGGAATATTGCCTTGATTCCCAGGAGGCAAGGAAATGTGGCAAAGGATCGAAGGAAGGGACGATGAGGGCAAAATGTCCTTTCTTATTCAGCCATCCTAGTGGTGAGGGTAGATGATGGAATATGATGGAAGCAGCTGGTTAGCAGTGTGGGTGTAGGTATGTGTGTGCATGTGTGTATGTGTGTAAGTCTATGTCTGTGTCTGTGCATTTACTAATAATTATAGTTTTAAAGAAAGAGTCCAGTACAAACTACCTCTTTATTTACAAATCCATTGATATATAATATGTGTGTATGTGGGGTGCCTCGGTGGCACAGTTGGCTAAGTGACTGACTTGGTTTCAGCTCAGGTCATGATCTCAGGGTCATAGGATCAAGACCCACATGGGGCTCCATACTTGGCGGGGAGTCTGCTTGAGATTCTCTCTCTCTCTCCCTCCCTCTATCCCTACCCCCACTCAGGCATGTGCACATGTTCTTTCTCTCTTTCTTTCTCTCTAAAATAAATAAGCCCTAAAAAATGTGTGTGTGTGTGTGTGTGTGTGTGTGTGTGTGTGTGTGTGTGTGTGAAAATGGGTATATTCCTCTCCAAATACACTGTAGTCCCTTAGAGCAGATATGTACCATATCCTTAACCCAGGAATGGAAATTCAAAATCCTAAACTACCTCTGTAACTGTTTCAAGACTGGCCTCCCTTTTTGCCACACAGAGCTCCTTTCTCAAGGTGTTATTGTGTGACTAGCACGGATGACAATACCCAGTTTCCTCATAGACAGGTTTCCATCTGAGTACTTGGAGATGAATCTTAAAAATGATGTCAAAAGTTCACATCTGCTTTCACACTTAAAAGGGATAGTTTCCCTTTTAAGTAACAACATATAACAATTTACTGTCATGTGCTTGTTGCATGTTAGGACATTTACACACATTATCTCGAATCCTAAAAACAGTTCTACAAGTCAGACATTACTAACCCTATTTGATGGATGAAAATAAGAACCCATTGAGGTTAGTGCTTTATCCGCCATCACAAAGAAAGGAACCAGAAATCCAGCTCCGGTCTCTCTAGGTCCAAGCCCATGCACTTCCCTTAGGCAGGGTCTCCAGCTCTTAGCAACACTCCAGGGAGGCTAATTTAGTGCCATTTGATCTAGTTTAATATTTCATATAAGAATGCATTTTTTAAACAAAAATTGGAAAGATATAAATACTACTTCATGGGTTTTTTTGTTGTTCTTTTTTCTTTTAAATTCTAAACAGATTGTATTTTTTTGGTAGCTAGACATCAACTTTGTTACAGTAATTAGGTAAGTATAGGTTTGCATCACCTCTGTGTGTTGTAATATAAAAGGTCCCAACTATTAGGCACCATACTAACAACTATCAAGGCTGCACAGGGTAAGCTAGTATAGATGCAATATAATGTGCTTTACCAGTTTCCTGTTGTTGGATATTTAAGCAGCTCCCAAATTTTTCCCATCATTAACAATGTTGTGATAAGTATCACTATATATGTGTGCGTGTTTGTGTGTAATAATAAGCACATGACAGTAAATTGTTATTTATTGTTACTGTCATTGGGAAACTATCCCTTTTAAATGTGAAAGCAGGGGTGCCTGGGTGAGTCAATGGGTTAAAGCCTCGGCCTCCAGATCAGGTCATGATCTCAGGGTCCTGGGATCGAGCACCTCATGGGGCTCTCTGCTCAGCAGGGAGCCTACTTCCCCCTCTCTCTCTGCCTTCCTCTCTGCCTGCTTGTGATCTCTGTCAAGTAAATAAATAAAATTAAAAAAAATAAAAAATAAAATAAATAAATGTGAAAGCAGATGTGAGCTTTTATATCTATGTAATGTATATATATGTATATACAATTATATATATACTTTTATATATTATACAAATTATATATACATTTTACAAATGCATATACATATACATTATACAAATTATACATTATATAAATGTATATACATTATACATTATACAAATGTGTATATATATATTTATACAATTTTGTCTGTTTATAAAATTATTTAAAACATTTTTAGAATAAAATTTTAGAGGAGTAATTACTTGACCAAATACTCTTAAATACATCTGAAAGTTTGGGTAACATATTATTGAATTGCAGTATAATTTCGATCAATAATATTTTATCACTTCAATCCTTTACAGATCAAGGTGAATGAAATGTTTTCAGACTACAGAGAGCGGCCAAATAACTGGGTTGTGGCGCAGCATACACACCATGTTCATACCAGTGCAAAGAACATGATTTGCTTTAGTTTTTTAAGTCCAAAGAAACAACAAAAAGGTATGTTGATATAACATCAACCAACATTCCCTGGCTGCTTACCAGGACTGATGCTCACATCAGCATGCTGGTTAAAGTCTTCTGATTGGTTGCTGTCCATGCCGAATTGTTATGTATTTTAAATTATCACCTGGTACTTACCGTATGCGAGGTGCCATCCTGACACGGAAATAGAGCAGTGCACAAAACCCCAGATCTCTGAATTTGTGATACTTATATTCTAGCCTACAAATATGTGCCTAAAATGGGGTACCAGGAGTGAGTATAGCAAAGGTAAAACAAGGCTTAATATCCTTCCAACTCACTTAGAGACACAGCACTTAATCACATTCAATGATTATAAGCAAAGACTGTACTGAGTTTCAGGACATAGTAATTTTATGATAAGAATATGGATGCATTGACTGATCTAGGCAGAATCAGGCCCTTGGATCTCCCATACTTCCCATGTCTCCCATTTGTTACCTATGGCCTGAAATGCCACATTTTCTTTCCTTGGAGGCAAATCTTTCCTGATGAGTTTTTGGGCGACATATTATGCCACCCCCAGTCCTGCTGGCGGTGGAGGAGGACACGGCATCTCCAATCTGCTCATTTCTTTCAGGCGTCCTAATTGGAAGTCATGCCTAGAACACATGGCCAGAGCAAAGAGCCAAGAGAAGAACAAAGGACAACTGCTCACATGTGTTCCTTCTCAATCGGGTCCAAGCTTTCTGGCTCAGCAAAGAGAGTTGTCAGTGCAAACCGCTAAACGGTGAAGGGTCAGAGGCAGTGAGTGGTCACATCCCTGGTGGGCCGTGGGCCTGCCAGAAGAGACATCAGCTAGATTAATTTTAAAAAGGAACGAAGATGGAGATTGGGAAATAAGATAAAATGGAAGAGAAAAAATAAGAAAAGAGGAAAATCCACATCTCTGGACCTAATGCCTTTCTAGAATTAAAAATGCAAAAAAGAGACTAAGGCTTTCTTTTTCTTAAAATTGAAAAATGAATCTACTGAGGACACATTACGCCAACATTATAGAGAGAAACTTGAGGTAGAAATGGCCAGCCCTGGATTTTAAGCCAAGCAGTAACACAAACTCTTTCTGTGGTTTCAACTCATAAACTCATTTATGTGGTACAAATTCTACTGAACATCTTAGATGTGTCACTTATTGACTCTTCTAAGTTCAGAGCAACAGGAGTTGGTGAGACATAATGTACGATTTAGGGTAGGAATATTTTCACCTAATCTTTGAAGAATAAAATTGGTCCAACATCTTCCCTAGAAAATCCACATGTAAAAGACTGATAGGGTAGGGCTACAAATAGAAGTCTACTTGTGAATGTTTTACAAAGAGGCATGCTTTTTCCAAGGCAGTCAATCCAGGAAGTTTTATTCCATACTGATATCTAGTTTGGCCTCAAAATCTTCATGGTCTCACTCAAGACTCACCACCTGTATTCAAGGCATGTGTGTGTGGGCATCCACACACAAGTCACATGTCTTTTTTTTCTTTCCTTTAAATTAAAAGAAAAGACAGCCCCAAAAAGCCAGAGGAAATATCTGAAGTTATTGGAGCTATATTTTTGGGGAATGCAGGATTTTGCAGATTTTGGAAGGATAAGGGAATACAAGTTCCCTATATTATGTAACACTCTCACAAGCACCTTACAATCAAACACATTCAGATCTTTGCAATAAAACATAAGAATATCCACTCTAATTGAGATAAACAGAGATCACACATATCTTCACATCAGTGCAGGTCAAGTTTTACCAAATAAGTTTCAGCGACCAAGTTAAAAAAAATGGTTTTAATTGTTAGAGCTTTTTAGATTTCCAAATTGTGAATGAACTGGCTGTTGAACTGGGTATCTCTGGATGTTTTCCCTTTATTCAATTCTACTCATGATTGGGATCCTAACCAAATTATGATATAATTATCATCACCTATAAATATTATTGATTACCAGTTGAAGAAGATGGGGCATTTACTGAAGATGACAGGACTTTGCTCATCAGCTGCTTATACTCTATGAGTGGTGCAGAAACTTGAAATGCTTTATGACTAGAACATGATAAAAATCTTAGTCATACCTTATATAAAATTACAGTGGTTCTATTTCAATGTGAGCTTGTGTTTTTTGTTCTGTTTTGTTCTTTGGAGGAAAGGTTAGTTTGTTGCCTAATTTCCATTCTTCCATCTTAACACTTCTCCTTCCCTCTTCTTCTCCCTCCTTGGCTCTGTCACCGTTTCCTAAGGGCAGGTAAACTTGCCCTTATGCAATGCAAAATGCAAACGTTTTTATGCATTCCGGGTGCCTGGGTGGATCAGTTGATTAAGGATTGGACTCTTGATTTTAGCTCAGTTCATGATCTCAGGGTCTTCAGATGAAGCCTCTCAATGGGTAGACACACTCAGGGCTCAGGGCTCTGATCTCAGCACAGTTTGCTGAATATTCTCTCTCCCCCTCACTCTACCCCTCCCCCCATCAAATAAATAAATAAATAAATAGGTTTTTTAAAACGTTTTGCATCATGTACATCTCTTCCATTGAAAATGTCAATTATTTTGTGGCTTTCAAAAATTAGTATCTTACCCTCCCTAGACCATAAGTCCCCTGAGGCAGAGACTATGTCTGAGGTCATTTTCTCCACCATTATTTCGTCAGCGTCTATCAAAGTGTTAAGCACAGAGTAGGTACCAAGTAACACATATTGAATGGATAGATGAACTGATGGATGGATGGATGGGTAGATGGATGGGTGGATGGATGGATGGACGGATGATTGATCTAGTACAGAGGGATCATCACAGTTGAGTTGAGGTTAAAGTTGAAATGAAGCTTTGTCTCCTTTTGCATAATGTAGAAATAGGATAGTAAATACATGTCAGAGGGGAAATTCCAAGACACTATTCACAACATTATTTACATCCAGAAGTTCAGGTCTCCAGATGCACTAATATTATGAAGAATAATTTGGAAATCTTGACCTCTAGCTTGAGACAAAGTAGTTTAGAAGCTCTGAAAAAGAAGAGGATCCAAAATTCAAACCTTAACATAAAAAATAGGATTAATACAGAAAGACTTTCTTTAATCTTAGATACATTTTTATTTCAATGAAAACTGTAGGAAAACTGAGCTTGGGAAGAAATTATTTGCAAGTGAAAATGAGTGAAGATGTAGCTCAAATGAATACATTCAAGAGTTCTAAAAGGTGGCCATAATTTCCTAAAAGAACAAAAATGTTGTCTGCAAAAAGATTTTCTTTTCTCTCTCTCCCGGCCAATATCTTAAAAATAATTAAATGCATGCAAATAAGAAAAGGAAACCAATGAGCTAATAGGAGTCATCCTGAGGGTATGAATAAAAAGAAACAGAGAAGAGGAGAAGATGGAATCCATTAAACTCTCCAAGTATCCAAAACCTGCCAGCAATAGCAAAAATGAAAATGAAACCTTACCTTTTTGAAGTTCTTCCATTACTAATTGAAAGGTAAGAAGACTGGTTCTCTGTGCCTTAGGAAATACAGACTTAACAGATGTCTTTATTGAAGACTCTGCTATTCTAAAGGAAAGAAGATGGATAGCTCTTCCTAAATCCCTTTGTCATGCCATATCCAAGTTCTGTCACCTAAACCTGATACACAATTAAACAATTGGCTGGGGTGTTGTCTTGACAGATTATTTGCCATTCTGGCAATGAGGAGATATTTGCTGCACCATTCACTTCTCTTGCTGGAAATGTTCCTAATGAGCAACCTTACCAGCAGGAATTATTCTTGTGTTCGGGAACCTCTCTCTAAATGGGAAAGAAAAAGTCAAGTTTAAAGCTAAACTATAGAATTTAAAGGAATAAAAAGAAAAAGATGCTGAAGTGAAAGAATGGCACTAAAAAGAGGTTAAGTGACTTTGTCCTTCATCTGAAAATTATTTCAAATTAATCAGATCACCCTAAAGCCCATTAGTAAGCAATATGTTTTATGAATAATATTTGAACTTGTTTGTTCATTTAGATATTTTAAGGAATTTTACTTTGTACCTATAGTTTGAAACTTTTATTCAAAGCAACTATCTCTAAAAGATGGTACTTCTTTGATATGTTAAAGGACTTCATCAACACATATTAATGAGGGCTTAAAGCCTGGAAGAAATAAACGTTTGCTTCCCCTACCTCCAACTTCAGCAGAGGTGATAGTGTCATATGATGATTTCTACTTCACTCTATGTCAAAACATGTGCGTGGTATGGAAGTAGTTATTATCTCAAGTGATCATTTGGGTTTTCATCACTATTGTAAAGAGCTGCCAAAGAAGATTTTGCACATATACTGGTACATGGAAATGCAATGGTATAACCATATCTATATACATATGGGGATATGTGTACACATATCAACATGCCCAGGCATTTGGCCACCTAGATGGATATTATGCAAACATGAATGTGTAGATATATGTCCAAATGTGCTTATGCATGTAGTTTTGGCTCATCCTTTACAATCAAGACAATGTCTGCTATTCAACTTTTCTCACAAACAAAAGGGGAGGAATGCAAGAAAGGATTACCTAATTTTACCATATAGTTTTAAAACTTTATTGTACTCACAACTGATGTGGAGTACTGGTGAAATATACTGACTTCTAAGACCCAGGATTCTGCATTGGAACAATTCCTCCATAGTTTGAATGTCTTGTTACCCACTGTAAATATCTTGGTTTAGTGACCACACCAATTTTTGGCCAACTTACAGTGAGGGATGTTTGCCCCTAGAAAGGGAGTTGGCAAACTCCAATCCGCTCCCTGCTTTGGTTCAATCTGAGAGCCAAGGATGGTTTTTCCATTTTTAAATGATTGAAAAAAATTAGTAGGAGAATAATGTTTTGTGGCACATGAAAATGATACAAAATTCAAGGTTCAGTGTCCATAGTAATGTTTTACTGGGACACAGTCATTTAGGTATCCTCTCTGGCTGTTTACATGTTACAACACCAGAGTTCAATGGTTGCAGGAGAAGCTATATGGCCCACAAAGCAGAAAATATTTATTCTCCGGCCCTTTGAAAAAAAAAAAAAAAAAGGAGGGAGGGTGCCCTGCCTTAGAGCCCTATCCTTATTCTGTCAGTGGCTTTTTAATCTAGCCATGACATGCTATTTTACCACTTCTTTCCTCCTCTCATCCTTGAAGGAGGATCTGACAGTATATACCTCTTCATCTTCACCAGTTTTCCCATTATGTCTTAGATCTTCTCATGAAATTCAAAAATTATTCCCATTACTTAAAAAAAAAAAAGCAAAGCTTAATGAAGACATGAGAGAAAATAGAGTCTCTCCTGGTGTCCTTGTAATAATACTATCAGAATACTATAGTATTAAAGGAGTAAAATAATACTACAGGAATAGTATATTATAGGAATAAATAGTATCGGGATAAAATAATACTATAAGAATGGATGGCTTTATGGTATAGAGATCTGCTCATCCCCAGAATTATTTAAGGAAATTTAGGGACTTTAAGATGTTAAGAAGTTCGCAGAGAAGAAATCAATAATTCTTTGAAATATTAATTTCAGAATTTATTCAAATCTCAAAATCAATGATTTGTTGATTCTAAGTAACCCTTTAGTCTGCTAGGTAACTCTGTATAGGAATCTTCTCCCATGGCTTCTGCCCATAAGATATGTCTAAAGACCTCTTCCAAGTCTGATCCAAATATTACATTCCTAGAAAGCAAGAAGGAAATCTGTGTGTTCTGCGCTCTTCTTTCACAGCAACCACCACAATGGCAATTACAGTGATGATTGTGTGATCATCTCTCTCTTTTTTTTTTAAGACTTATTTGTTTATTTCAAAGAGAGAGAGAAAGAGAGAGAGAGAGCATGCACAAGTGCAGGGGGTGGGAGCAGAGAGAGAAGGAGAGAGAAACTCAAGAAGACTCCCTGCTGAGCACGGAGCCCACCAAAAGGCTCAATCTCATGACCCTGAAATCAGGACCTGAGCTGAAATCAAGAGTCCAACGTTTAACCAACTGTGCCACCCAGGTTTCCCATGTGTGATCATCTCTTTAATGTCTACTTCTTTCAAGGTTTTCTCGCCTAGGTTTCCTCTCAGAATCACAGAACCTAGAAAATATATTGCAAATTATTTTCTCAGTTATCCCCAAGAAATCTGATGTTAGGAAATTGTGGGACCTGGTTATCTGGTTTATATGAGGTTATTTGTATATCTGAAGTCTCTGGGCAGGCAATCAGTCAGGGAAATGGACATGAACTGGGAAAAGCAAGGTCAAACTAGAATATTATAAGACTGACCTAGAACTCACATTGGTCATTCACCATTTCCAACCCTCAAATGTGAGGAGGGGATGTCCTGAAGACAGAACTGGCTTCATGTGTATGTGGCCTATATAGCCACTCAAAGTCTCCTGCTTAGAAAGATCTCGTGCTTGGTTTCATGCTCTGCTGCTACCATCTTGAAATTCTTAATGATATTTGAACCAATGGCCCCATCTTTTCACTTTACACTGGGCCTTAGAAATATGTATTCAGTTATGCCTGCTGGAGAGGCCAGTGGTCCTCATCGCGCACCTGGCTCAGGAGCTGCACAAACAGAAGCAGAAGATCCAGCAGAAGACACTGAGGGCCAACTCTTGTACCATGTCAACCAGATGAACCAGCAGGTGAATGGCAACATGTGTCATACGCTATGCTACCTCATGCCTAGCACTGGCCTCCCCAGTGAACACGAATATGGCCACTCCTTCATTTATACCATCCAAATATCTGCACTGAGCCAACACTAACTGGGAGCTATCTACAGAAAAGAATTGTTGAAAATGTCATATGAGCTTAGTTAGGTTGGCACACTAAACACTCATCATACAATCAAATCAAATCCACTGGGATGCAGTAAAGCAAAATGGAAAGGGCCACAAGACCTGATTTCAAAGCCCAGATCCATCACTCACAGATAGAAACTTTACACAAGTTACTTAGTTTTTGAGGTTCAATTTCCTCACCTATAAAATAAACAGAGCAAAACTAACTTACAAAATCACCGTGAGAATTTGATAAAACATTTTTAATATACTTCCACCGTTTTTAAATAAATAAATAATCTGAAACTTCCTGCGTTCCTAAGTAAAACAAATAAACCAATCAACAATTTAAGAGAATGACCTCTGATATTTGGTGGAGAGGACTGGGACTCTTTTTTTTTTGCTACTGTTTTAGTCGATAGAAGCACCTCCCCAAATCTCTCCCTGGAAAACCCCAAGTGATAGAAGAAAGTAAACTTACTCCTTCAGGGGCTTCTCGCTCTCTAGCAGTACAAAATTCTGTGGTCTTATTTTATTTTGAACAATCCATGGGATTTGTGTCTTGTGCGCTATAATAGGGCTGTATTTGTTTTAACGTAAAAACAATACCTAGTATGACTTATCTCTGTCCCTTAAATTCTCAAGCACAGTTGATGTTAGAGAAAAATGCAACTTTCCACTTGGCACCTTCACAATGGTTATGATGATGATGAAAAGTAGCCAACTCTACTGAATACTTAATATGTATCAGATGCTACATGAATCATTTTAAATGGATTATCTAATTTCATCTTCATAACATCTTTATTTCGTTAAATGGAAATCAGGAAACTAAGGCTCAGAGCTGTTCGGTAGTTCTTCTAAGATCAAAAGACTGGGCTCACAAGGGGCACAACTGATCACAAACCTGGGATCTCAAGTCTACATTTGTAATCGCTATTCAATATCATCTCCCTAAAAGGACTCAGTGCTCACTTTAAGAAGCCCAGTAAAGAGATCTAACTAAAATGCAATCTGTAATATTTATGTGAAGGAAAGCTGATCCACAAACAATTACTTTTTATTTTATTTTATTTTATTTTATTTTATTTTATTTTATTTTATTTTATTTTATTTTATTTTATTTATTTTTTTTTCGGTGTTCCAAGATTCATTGTTCATGCACCAAACCCAGTGCTCCATGCAATACTTGCCCTCCTCAATACCCACCACCAGGCTCACCCATCCCCCCATCCCCTCCCCTCCAAAACCCTCAGTTTGTTTCTGAGTCCACAGTCTCCCATGTTTCATCTCCCCCTCCAATTACCCCCAATTCACCCTTCCTTTCCTTCTCCCAATGTCCTCCACAAATAATTACTTTTAAAACATACACATGGCAAATTTGAGAGTTTGAAGTTTATCAGTTGGTACTCTCCAAAGCATCAGGAAATTGGTGGATGGGCAAGTGAGAAAGAAAAGGGAATAAATGGGGGTTGAAATGAAACAAAGGAGAAAGGGAGAGACAAGAGAAATTCACTACGAATTTAGAATGAGCACATTAAATTTGATAGATATGTGTGCCTTTCCTCATTTGCAAAGTACAGGTCTGGCTGACAAGTAACTGCGTCAGAATCCAGATATTTTGAGTATGTATTGGTTAAAAAAAGAGGCAACCATTGCCATCTACCCAAGGAATGAGAAGTACAGACACTCTGGGGTCAGGATTTCTGGAGCCTTGATTCTAGCTGCCCATAGAGTCTAAACCCACAGTGCTAACGTGAGACTTCAGAGAACCACTTGGACATAATACCCTCAACAAGGACATGTGCCTCCTCCTAGAAGCCTTGGAAGATCCCAGGGGCCAGAACCAATGACTTCTGACCTATTCTTGCAAGAAGAGCTACAGCAGCTTCCTTCAGCAGCACCGAGGTACCATGCCCAGTTCTCCGAGGGACAGATCCTGGAGCCCCGCAAGGCTAGGGTAGTATTTTAAAAGTAAAATAAACTGCTATAATCCTCATAACATCCAGCACACCCATTTTGCTCATAAAAAGCATTTTCAATAAGTATATTATTAATCAGCACATGATGACACTTCTCACACAGACAATTGAAGGAGGCAAAAACTACTCCAAACCGAAATTATGCTTTAAAAACATTTCAAATGTAATAAGTGAAAAAGTGGCTAAAAGCTGTTGCATTATGAGAAAACATGTTTTTAGTGTAGAAGATAGTTTGCCGAGCATTCTAGGTTTATTTTAATTAAAAAACAGGATTAGACATTTAAAAACGTGATTTTTCTTTCCTTTGCCATTCTGAACATCCCCGGGGGGTAAAAACTGTTCTGGTGTCATCTTCCTGTGTCTATTCAGTGTGTTTTATCAGTGTGACTCAGAGAATGTCCTTTTAGAGATGGAATTACTTTGGTCTAAAAAGAGAACATCTGCAAAGCTGTGACGTTTTGGGCTGACTTGGGAGGATTTTTTTTCTCTTTTTTCTTTTCTTAAATTAACAGTCAGTGACTCTCTGTGTGTCTTTTTAAGATACTTTTTCTCATTTGGTTATGGTGAGCCCAACAGCCCTTCACAATTTTGTTGTTTGTACTGACACCCTTTGGCCCATCTTTTTTGGTATAATTGCCAACCTTTTTTCTTCATTCTGGGATATTCAGCGATGAGACTGTATGTACGACTGAGTCCCACAGTGGAAAGTTAGTATGAATCAATATAACAGTTGCCCTGATATGCTCCCCTGTACTAATATTTTTCCTAAATAAAAGAACATTCTTGCCACGTTGGTCAATGGTAGTCACAGAAGGTGGCTTTGGGTGGATTCCATCATCTGTAATTCGAATACCCCACAGAAGCACTTCTGTATGTGCTATTCGTTCTCTCTTGAATGCTCTTGCTCTGTTTCCCAGTGTTCCAATCTTTTGGCCCCTCACCTCACAGCTGACATGCCGCCAGTCCCAGGAAGCCTTCCCAGATACCCCCGTCACGAGATTTGCGCAGTACGTGGCCACTGGCGTTATTAATACTTTATTACCAATGTGTATCTCTGCATTGGTTGCCTTGAGGCAGAATTCTGAAACATGGGCCTAGCTTCCTGGGCCCTTCGCACTTCCTCCCCCTTCATATGCCCTTGCACCATCTCCCATCACCCACAGACGGGCCCCATTCTGACTTTGCTTCCCAGGGAAGGCAAACCACACGAAGTCCCGGGTGCCTCTGACAGCAGTGCATTGCCCCTTTTAACCTCCACATGAATTTATCACCCAGACTAGAGCTCTGAGCAATGAGTAATGCTTCTTCAATTTTTCTTTCTCTCTCTTTCTCCAGTCAGTATTTCCAGTCCCCGGCCAGCCTCCAAAACTGATTTTTGCTAAGTGATCAAACGGACCCTAAGGAGAAAATCCTCAAGTAAGACCTGGATGTCAGGTTAATAAACCTGCAGAGGATTATTTTTAAATTCCATCAAGATGATGCAAGTTTGCTAACTAGAACTCATTTATAATTACAGTCTTTATCAAATATGTTTTTCATAACTGAAATTCCATTGTCATTAAACCATTGCCTGAAATATTAACCCCCTGATCGTTTCAGATTAAAAATACTGAATGAAAATATAAGGAGACATTTCAGTTTCTTGCATTAAAAATATCAGGTTAAATCGTGAACTGTTCTTTTTTTTTTTAGATTATTTTATTTTATTTATTTGACAGAGACACAGCGAGAGAGGGAGCACAAGCAGGGGGAGTGGGAGAAGGAAAGCAGGCTTCCTGCTGATGTGGGGCTTGATCCCAGGACCCTAGGATTGTGACCTGAGCCGAAGGCAGACGCTTAATGACTGAGCTGCCCAGGCACCCCATGAACTGTTCTTAATGGTAAGGTTAAACAATGACAAAATTAAATTTTATGGAACACCTTTTTAAGAAACCAGATTGCTTTCTACAACAAGACTCATTTGTTTGAAAATATCTTTCTATAATGGCAAAGGTATAAAAGAAAAAAAGCACAATTACATGATGTACCCACGTCTGGGGCCAAGGGCAGGTAGAAAGCAGAGGAAAGACAGGGAAAAGGAAACAAATAACCACAAAGGAGCATTAGCTCTAAAATCCTAGCACACAGATCTCCAGCTATTTTATCTTGGCTTCATTCTCCACCTTCTGTGGCCCTCAACATAATGCAACCACAGAATTCACTTTTTGGCATGACTCAGAACTAGCTGGCCCAGAAGTATTTCTCACTGGTATAAATTTCAGTTAACTTTTTAACATTTTTTTTTACTTAAGGACCTTTGAAAAAATATATCAGTATAATTTATTAAGCTGTGCATATAAATACAATCTATAAAACAAATTTAAACTTTGATTTCAGCGATTCTCTGTGGTCAGCTAGATTTTGAGTTCCTCGATAATGAGGGTATTTCATGTATCTTTCCACCCCTAAGAAATCGTACGGCAAGTAGTCATGTTTAAAATCACTGATCTGCCCCTGGCTTATTCTGAGAGGCCTTGGGTTGTACTCTTAAACTGGTTGTTATAAAACACAAACATCTTTAAATACTTAGTCATGGATAAACTGAGTAGTTTTATCGGCATCACTAATACTAATGTAATTCCCAAAAGCATAACTGAAAATCATTTTTAAATCTGCCCTGAAGAATAGACTTCTTATTATTTTCTCCTTTCTATTAACATTATCGAGAAAAAAAATTCTCTTTATTTGGATTCTGGGTATGGCCATGAGCTCTCAGACTGATCATGACCTTGCTTGATGTCCTCAACACCTAGCCCATTTGTTCAGCAAAGAGAATTTTAACTAAATGTTCTCAGTTAAAAATAAAGGTTGGCTGCATATTATATTAGGTGTATGTTAGTTAAAAGTAATGATACGATACAGTAAATCTTTTTTTAATCTTTTTTTTTTTTTTTTAGATTTTATTTATTTATTTGACAGAGAGATCGCAAGTAGCCAGAGAGGCAGGGTGGGCTGGGGAGGGAAGTGAGCTCCCTACTTGCCAGAAAGCCCAATGAGGGGCTCAATCCCAGGACCCTGAGATCACGACTTGAGCCGAAGGCAGAGGCTTTAACCCACTGAGCCACCCAGACACCCCTTGATACGGGTTTTCAAACTTATATTCTTTCTGAAACAGCGTGGTGCTCTCATTTTCATCTTCAGCAAAGGCCTGTGTGCATTAGCAGCAAATGGGTGTTTTTGCTTGCCGTGCAATCAAGAACTGAGGCTCATTGGAAAGTGGATAAAGTATGGCGGGACTATTTGTATTGGAAATCAATGTCCCTTAAGAAAATAGTGCAGTAATATATAAAGCTGGATATTCTGCCAGCCGACACAAATTCCCTTAAACTTCACACTCAGACAAGAAAGCTTTGATTGAACAGTCTGCAGGAGGCTGTGAATTCTGTCCCCTGGCCCCAAGTTGTAAAGGCATGCACGTTACATATTTTCAGATGGTCACCTTCAGTGGGAGAAAGAGAGAGACAATGATAATATGTCTTGCTTTGGCAAGAAAAATTCCTTGCTGCAAACCCTGGAGGTAGAAAATTCTCCCTGTGTAAGAGGCATGGTTACATAACATTCCTGAAGCAGACGAATCATGAATTCCAATGAAAGCTTCCTGCTTTCAGAATGCCATAAATACTAGAAGTTAATTTATGGACTCCCTTGAAGTACAGATGCTCAGTCTGAGTCCTCTGACAGCCTCGCTATTTTAAAAGCAAGTTAGATCCCAGTGCTCTTGAAGATGGAGAGGCAGCAGAGAACCTCCTCCCTTGATTGTCTGATCAAGATTCCACAGGAGTGGAGATACCACTTTACCCGTTATTGTGTCTAATGAGTAAATTTGCAAACCACCTACTTGGAATGAGTTGTGTGCGTTTATTTTCTACAAAGGAAGCGATCTGGTAAAAGGTTTTCTAATTTAGCCTCGGGTTTGTTTTTTTTTTTTTCCACATTTTCAGACAAAGCAAGGAAAAACAATCTTTAAAAACTGACTAATGGATTCTATTTTTTTTTCTTTCTGTTTTTGGCAGGACGGTAAGTAAAACAGTGCGGGGGGAGGGGGGGTTGTGAGGTTTCCCTGCCGATCGACAATTATTTCACAAAGACACACAAATCTGCATTTCATATCTTTAGGTTACTGACGTCCATAGGAGCTGTCTAGCAGTTTGAGACTGGCTTTTATCTTTTCTTAGCATTTGGAGTCTACACTGGACAATGACAGCAGTCCCGGCCTCACTGAAGCTCATCAAACTGTCTCATTCACAGTGATGACTGAGTTGGATTAAACCCAAGGACTCCGCTGCTCGTATTAACCCATCAGACGTTGCAGGCCCTCAGCCACTTTAATCATTAGGGTGGGATTAATAGGTTTGCTCTGCCACAACCTCCATGCCTAGGAAATCACGCCAGGAGAATGTGGACGCTTCAACGGGCCGAGCTTTAATCACACCAGGCAAAACATGACAGTTTGGAAATTAACTCAGGAGGATAAACTTGGAAAGGAGATTAAAATAGCCTGGGTGTTTATCAACAGATTGTACACTATTAGCCAAGCAGATTTCCCAAACTCCTAGTGAGAACCCCGTGGTTGGTGCCCTCTGTGTTCTTTCTTTGGAAATAAACAATGAAGAGTTTACCTCAAAAGTAAGGCAGGTAAGTAGCTAATAGGGTTATAGGTAACAATCTTACACATTTCAGGGAGAACACACACTCAGATGGAGACAGCATTGGCAGATTCTACAACAAAATTTAATATACTTTCTGCTCCAAGTCTGCACATGTCCAAATAAATCATGATGCACTTGAGCTCCACTGGACTCTTGCTTTTTCTTTCTTTCTTTCTTTCTTTTTTTTTTTTCCTCCTCCTTCCTGGCTGTAATAAGCATGCTTGATTGTCAGGCCCTGCTGTTCTTAGGGCCAAATCAAAAATACAATATTAACTTCTTTCAAAGATGCAGCCACCAAAGCAATAGAAGAATGCAAATAAATCAATTCTGCATGCTTAAGCCCATCTCCCTTTCATGCAAGCCTGGTGCTAGAGAGGGGTTCTTTTCTCCCGACTCTGCCTTATCATTTTGAGGTATGAAAAATAGATTGTGTCACAGTAATGAAGCACAGGAAAAGGGAGCTTGTTATAAGCTGATTACAGTTTAGATTGGAGGACTGGTTCTCATTAGCTATTTTAGATTGGACAGCATCCTTGAGCTGTAGTAATTACTGAAAGTAATTTTTGAAAGGGAGGGTGGGGCAGCTGGTACAAGAAGAGACTCAAACAGTTGCATGGGGATTGGAGTGAGGGGCGGGGCTTGGGGCTTGGGTGCGGGGCGGGGCGGGGGAGACCCGCAGCCTGCCAGGTTATTATTACCCCAACGCATGGCAAAATGAAGCAGCTGTGTGCCTGGCGACTTTCTTATTAGGCTCTCCCGCAATGAGAGAGCGCTTTGCATGGAGGAATGAATACAGCCTAAGCAGTAAGAGGCCCTATTGAAAGTTCAAGTGGCCGGGTGACTCCCCGGAGCTATGCCATCAACACACAGAAGCTCAGTTTTCATCCCATAATAAACGTGTTGAAGGCAGGTTTCATTGCTGGTTACAGAAGCAGACTTAAAAAGCAGACGCTAAGTGATGGTCACTTTCTTGCTCCATTAAGTGGATAGGAGAGCTTGACCGTTTCCCTGGTCCAAATAGGATGAAATATGCAACTTTCCCAGTCCTGAAGGTATGCTGGGAAAAATCTCTGCATGTGTTGCTCCAAATGCATGTTTTCGATCCTGGATTTTCTTCGGTACAAGACAGATTTTCAGGGGAGAAAATGTGCCCATTTGTTTGTTTGCATTGTTTGTTTCTTCACTCTGGGAGACCCAGGATTTGGAGGTTTGATTTCCAGCTCTTAGACCTGCCCCTAACTAGACCTTTTGCGACCCTAAGTTAACCATTTAACGTCTTGCTGTGTCTGGGAAATAAAAGGAGCAAATTCAGTTTTCTAACGTCCTTTAAAACTATTGACTTCTAGGATTCCGATTATTGTGTCTTTGACCTAATTTATTGAGAATGGGGTAAAGAATACAGAGAGAAAGAAAAAAAGTATTTTCTTCCAAATCAGGGAATAAATTCTGTAGAAGATCGAGATGAAACTTTCTTACTCCGGAGCGCAAGAGATCTGGGCTGCACTTCGACAGGAAAATAAGGAATATTTACCAAGACTCTAATATGCAGGAGACTTTTTATGTATCAAACCCCCAATAACGTCGCAATGGACAGGTGGAGACTTTGAGTTCTAAAAACTCCATGTCTCATGCCGATGGTGACATAGCTCAGAATTCGAGAGGCAGAAGCGATAGAAAAGGCTTCGCAGCCCCATGTGCAAACTGGCCGCTAACAGGGGACCGGGACACCGCAACTTGCAGGAGGAACTGATATCCACATCCGTGGACTTATGTGAGCAGCATCCAAAGTCTTCTCTTCTCTAAACACCTCTTAAACCCTCTAAATGTTACCTGAATTCCCTCCACTAAAGCCCTTCCTTTGGGTTAACAAATGTACCCTCTCTAGAAAGCCCTGATTAAAATACAAATGTGTTACCTGGGAGGGATAAATTCATTAAGCCATTAGTAAAAATTAACAGCCTTTATAAAATTAACAGCCTGGATGTATCTGATTAGCCAGCTGTCAGTCAGCAGAAAGCAGATATTAAGGGGAGTACATGAAGCTGAAGTTTCTCCTTTGGAGAGGAGATCCAGAAAAGTCTGGGACTCGGGACTCTGCTGCAAGGGGCAGGTCCCAGGGCATGCCCCTGTTAGGGTTCCTGAGCAGCTAGACAGCAGTGAAGGCAAGAGGGACCTCCGGGTGACTTGTGGGGCTGGCAAGGAACAGATGGGGAATGGAAGATGAAAAACAGAGAGAGGGATTTCTGTGGTAGGGGAGGAGAGTTGTGGTGGGGGGTTCACATTTTATCACTCAACTCTCGCTACAAACTGAAAGTAACTCAAGATTCAAGGCCTTTACATACATCATTATTATTGTAGCGGAAAACTGAAGCGACCGAGGAAACTCAAGCGGCCCAGGGAGCACAGGGAGAACAGAGCTTTGTTAAGCCTGCAGGCCCTGTGGAATAATTCCCGAAAGACTGAGCAACTGACAGGGTTAGGGGTGAGTTTTTATGGACACAGGTGATGGGGGATGGTATCGGGAAATTTTTGCCATCTTTTCAGGACCCTTTGGCTCCCCTTTACGTGGGAGTATAATCTATAGGAGAACTCTCAGGAAAGTGCTGAATCATGGGGGGGCATTGTTTCTTTTTGTAACCAAATGGGAAGGCCCTTTGATCTTTTCTTCCCCCAGGCGCAAGGAGCACACTGAACAGGAAGGGGCTAGGACCCAGGGAGGGGGCCTCTATCCGCCTCATTATTAGAGAATTAAAAAAAAAATATTTAGTGACTTTCAAATTAAAGTATCTGAAAACTTCTTCCACATCCAAACCTTTGAAATAGAGGAGGCCTCCTTCTATCTGTGTTCTATACTGGGCTCCTATGCAATATATTGTCTGAAGAATGGGTTCAGATGTTAAGAAAGAAAGAAAGAAAGAAAGAAGTATAAGAGGGAGGGAGGGAAGGAAGGAAGGAAGGAAGGAAGAGAGAGGAAGAGAGAGGGAAGGAAGGTGGGAGGGAGGGAGGGAGGAAGAGAGAAAAGGAAGTTAGGAAGGAGGGAGGGAAGGATGGAGGGAGGGAAGAAGGAAGGAAAGGAGGGAGGAAGGATAAGAAACAAAAAGGGAGAGAGAGGGAGGGAGGAGGGGACGGAAGGAAGGAAGTAGGGAAGGAAGGATGGGAGACAAGAAGGGAGAGAGAGAGGGAGGGAGGAAGGGAGAAAAGAGGAGGGAAAGAGGGAAGGACAAGGGGGAGGAGGAAAAGAAATTTGAAATCAATATCTAATTCAGCAGTTGGCAAACTTTCTCAGCAAAGAACCAGATAGTAAATATTTTAGCATTCACAGTCCACTAGTCTCTGTGGCAACTACATAATTCTGCATAAACAAATGGATATGGCTGTGTGCCAATAAAACTTTATTTACAAACCAGGCAGTGTTTGGACACTGATTCCAGCTGAAGTTCCCTATGGCCTTATAGCTAAAGAAAATGAGGTCCAAAATAGTTAAGAAATTGCCCAAAGCTACTCAGGCCTTCTTCTCCAAAGTCAGTGTTTTTATCTCAAGATAGACTTACTTGTGTTTAGTTACACATTGAAGGGTGCTCACAAGCCCCTGAAAATGCAGGTCTGAGTTCAGGCTATCAATCCAGAGTAAGGTCAATTTGAAGTTAAACAGTGGAGTCACTCACAGGGCAAGGACAGAAGGTGAGCCCCCTAGAGAAAACCACTGAGGAAGAGCAAGGAGGGAGGCTGGCCCTGACACACGTGGAGACTGCCTAGTTGGCCACGCCCTAGGAGTAAGGGGAGTCAGTTTGCCTGTGCACACACATCCATCTCTCACAGAACATGGGTAGAAACTGAGGGTTGGCACTCCTAAAAGCTGCTGGAATTCACGTGGTTGGAAAGTAAAAGCCAGGATTTGAACCAGTTACGTTTCATTTTTTATTATTGTTCTTGTAAGGGGGCCCCCTGGGTTGCTCAGTTGGTTCAGCCTCCAGCACTTGATGGGGACGCAAGTCACAATCTCAGTGTCCTGAGATGGGACCCCTGTAGTGGGGTTCTGCCCTCAGTAGGGGTCTGCTGGAGATTGTCTCTCCTTTTCCCTCTGTCCCTCCCCACCTGGCGTAGCTCTCTGTCTAAAAAAAAAAAAAAATAGTAGAAAACTCGAAAAACAATTTTACCTGAGGTTTATTATTGTATTTCTCTTTGTAAATCATTATATTAACCACCTGATATTAACAGGGAAGAAGATCTTTTTTAAAATTTATAATTAACTAAGAATTGTATATTAGCCCTGACTTTAAAACTTCAAGTGTTCGGCTCCATTCTCTCTCTCTCTCTCTCTCTCACACACACACACACACAACATGCACACAATATTTTTTCCACTCTATGTGTCTTTTACTTTCATTCTGTCTTCCTGCTCACAAGCATGGGTGTGCAAGGCATGTCCTATGAAATGATCCTCGACAAATGCAGCAGCTTGCCGACTGCAGACCTTCTCAGCTCCTTGTTTACTCTGCAAGCACAATGATCTTGTGTAAATGCTTCACTGGTTTCCCTTTGCCTAGAGCGTGACTTCAGCCGGGCCTCCTAAGCCCTCCTGCCAGTGGTTCTCCTCCCATCCCTGGCCTCCTCTTCCCAGTTGTCCTTTCTCTCTGCCCTCTGGTGACACAGGCTTTCAGTACCCCAACTGAGGCTTGTTCCCTTTCTCCCCAAGGCCGTTAAACCCTGTCCCTTGTGATAAAGCTCTTCACACCTACTGGCTTGCCCACCTCCTCGGGGTTCATCTAAATCCTATTCATTCTTCAGATTTCAAGACAAAGAAGATGTCCCAGGGCCACCCTCCCTGAGTCCCCAGGCAAGGCCACTCCTCAATGTGAGATATCACATAGCAAACAAAAGCGCTGCCAAGATTTGAAATTACGTATGCATTAGCATGATTATTTATTTTGGGGCCTCCCAGGAGACTGAAAGTTCCAAAACGGCAAAGACCATGTTTGTTTTTCCTAATCCCGAATTCAATACAGAGTTTGACATAAAGGAGGCAAACAAAAACCATTTGTTAATTAAATAAATAAAAAACCCCTGTGAACTTAAGCTCTAAAGGCTCACCACTGCTGTTAAAAGTCTCTTCACCAAATTCTGAGCTAATGATAAAATACATTTTAAAATGCATCCTCCCTTCTTAATATCAGGGTGGTTCATATATAAAAAGAAATCAAAATATGATGATAAGCTTTGGGTAAAATTGCCTCAAAGGCTTTTCTATCATTTTTCTTATAGTAACAACAAAAACAAAAAGACAAAATTTAGCTTCTTGACATATTCCCAAGCTACTACAAAAAATTACATTGCCTGGGAGAGTTAGCCTTTTTTTTTCTTTCTTCCTTACATGCCACCAGATGTTTCCCGGGATAATTCAGCCTCCTATGCACAAAAGCACTTTTTCATGGTGTACAGTCTCTCAAGGTGTACAAGAATGCACAAAGCCAGAGTCCGAGATTGATCGGAGGACTTCCAATTAGCAATAATTGCGCCTCGGATAAACCTCATTGGCTACGATACTACCACTGCAAAAAGCTGATCAGAGAGGTTCCAATGATGGCTTTCTCCACCAACACCTAGAGCTATGGGCCCAACCAGCCCCACTTCACCCTTTGCCCTCTAGTTAAGGCGGGTCCTGGATCTGTGTCTTAAATATCTGTGCCTGTTGGAACTTTCTACAGAGATCCCTCGATGGAATTATATTGTTCAGCATTACCCCAACATACAGCTTGACTTTATGTCAAATTGAGTTTATGTAGCATGTCTCGATATGATTAATTTTAGTAACTGCCTTTTCTAAACACCTACACCTGAAACTAAAATACTAAAGACAGGGCATCCTCAAGTCACTCCCCAATGAGCAGATGGACCCCATCGTGCACAACCATGGACTATATGAAGCGACAGATTGCGCATCTTTGCACAAATCCTCAAATTAGAAATTCCATAGCATCATGAATTTCAAGATGAAGTCTGTTTTCCCGAGGAGATTTTGTGCTGACCGGATGCCAGCCTCCAAGCCTCTGTCTCTAATGGGACACTTTGCAAATAAAAAGTGTTTTACAATCTACTTAATTAGCTATTGCTCAGAACCATGCTAGCAATTCAGATAACTGTTATTTGTATTTTATGATTGTATTAACTTGCTCAAAACATGCCCTGGACGATTTCATAGTGTCTGATTTCACACTAGTTCAATGGGGCTAGAGACAGTGAGCCAGGGGAGGGATCTGTCGTCTGTCGCAATGCATCCCACTTCCTCCTAGGACCACACCGCCCTACCACAGTATTTGCAGTGGCCCTGGCATCTGCATGCCCCTTGGCATTTGCAAGAGCTGGATGCATAAGATCTCTATTCTGACTACCTGCTAATCTCACCAATTAACAATCAGATGGCAGTCTGAGGGCACCTGTCCAGGTGACTCCATTCTGGAAAAGGAGGAGAAGCACCAAGTTCAGAGGAGAATGAGGGACTTGCCGAAAGGGCTAGAAAACTCAGTTTCAGGGAGTAGCCTCTCCTATGCATGACTCAGATGTCCTTGTGTAGGTTTCTCAAGCCGAGAGACAACTGGAGGATCTAGAATGCTTGCCAATACATAAAACATGGCATTTTTATTCACTGGAATGCTATTCAGAAGTTCAAAGCAATCAATTAAGTTAACACGAGTCAACATGGAAAAATCTTGAAAACAAATTGTGGACTAGAAACACAACTTACAGAATATCTATAGCTTGATGTTGTTTGTGTAAAAGATACCATAGGCACACACGTGACAACCATGATATTTCCTACCTGTGTAAATATGCATGTGTGAATTATGAAAAAGTGATTTTGGTACGTACCAGTTTGAATTCTTTCAGGAAACCTTTAGGACTCTTCTAAGGGAAAAGTAGAAAAATATCTTAGGAAACCTGTTTTTTTCCTAGTAGTTTGAGAATAAGTCAACTGGCCAAATTTACCTTTTGTTTGGGACATATATATCCCAAGAGATATAAAATCATAACATAATGTATATTTACATATAGTTATATAATACCATATTTGTTATATGTAGTATGTATTTATAGACCATACATATATATTTATTTTAAGAGCTAAAAAGATATAGACTCAATTCATCAGAGTGATTGATGTAGGGAAAGAGTTCAAACTGATTGTCAAAGAGTTCATCTATGGGTACCTGGCTCAGTCAGTTAAGCTTCTGCCTTCAGCTCAAGTCACGATTCCAGGGTCCTGGAATCGGTCCCCACGTGGGACTCTGCTCAGTGAGGAGATTGCTTCTCCCTCTCCCTCTGCCTGCCGCTCCCCCTGCTTGTGCTCTCTTTCTCTCTGCAAATAAATAAAATCTTAAAAAAAAAAAAAGAGGTCATCTATATAATTCATGACCAATGAAATTATAAAAACAAAAAGAATAAAATAGAATGTAATGTAATGTATTACATTCTAATGTAACTAATGTAATAATATTAATAATAATAGAATAATAATAATAAGAGGAAGAAGAGTATTGACTCCTTATTATAAGCCACTCTTCTCAATGTTCTGCGTGCTTAAATTCATTTAATCATCACACAATTCCATGAGATAAACACTATCATTATACCCATTTTGTAGAAGAGGTGATCAAGCCCCAGGGGGTAAGTTTCCTGCCCAAGAGCAGACGAACATTAAGTGGAGGAGCCATGACTGAGACTCAGGCAGAAACGGCTTCCAGTCCTGTGTTGAACCACTGTGATCTGAGTGGCCCCCGAAACTCTGATCTGACTCCAGCCGCCCTGCCAGCTCTCCTGGGAGAGAGACTACTCCATCATCTGAGTGGAAGTTGTTGGAACACGCGCATCTTGACTCTACTCCAGGTGACAGATCAGAAGTCATTCATAGAACACTGCTCTCAACTTACTCCCCTGAACGTAGGAAGTCAGAATCAAAGCAAAACCCTGCTACAGAGAGAGAAAGCCCGGCCTCCTAACATTCAAGGGGACTAGCCTCTTTTTAAATAACTGATCAAGGTTCATGGATTATTAAATGTCTTCCAGGTTAATATATATATACATATATATATATATACACATATATATGTATATGTAAATATACACACACACACACACACACACATAAATACATACATACACATACTAGCACTTTCTTTTTTCTTTTAAGCATTTCCAAATTGACTCTGAAGATACTAGCCTGGCTTATTTATGTGGTTGTTTTTTTTTTCTTTCTCAAGGCAAAGGTTGAAATTTGTAAGACTCGGAGACATAAATTTCATTGGTAACTCAAAATGCAGTCATCTGACTCAAAGACGTAAACAACATAGGATTTCTTTTTTCCTTCTTTCTTCTTGTGGCTAGGTGTTTCAAAGCCACTGAGCTGCCAACCGTGGCAAGCATGCATCTAGTTTCCTGCCCCTCCCCAAACTCCAAAAAACTGACATTACTGAACTCTTAAAAAACAAAAACCAATCAAATTAAGAAAAAAGAGAGAACAAGACAAAGATCACAGTAAATGAGAGTTTGCATTAAAGGTTTGGAAGAACAAATCAGATACAGGAGAGGACCCCATGGCTTGGAAAGGAAAAGGCCAGAGTACCGGCCCAGCTCAGGACAGGAGGCTGCAACCGGAGGCTTACGACAAGGAGGCATTAATTTGGAACTCTGGGACCCTTCTCCTGCTTCGCAAACCTTCGCAAATCCCAGTAATCTAATTATGGTAGAAAGAGAATCTGAGAGGCTCAAGATTCAGGTGCATCAGGCACAGTAAAGGGGGAAGGGGGGTGAAGGGTAGTATACACATCAAAACAGGAGACAAAAATGAAAGTCTAGGCGGGATGGTGGGAAGCCGGCCCCATCCTCCAGTTCAATATCCCCAGGCAGAAGTTTCCTCTGGAAAAATGGGAGCACCCCTGGACGAAGTTCAAGAACTGGCAAGTTTGGGATAGGATGGCTTCTCAGTGCAAAGCCAGCCCGCTGCCCTATGAGCCCTCAGGGGTGCACAAGCTCTACCCACAAGGCACAGAGATCTCTCTGTAACCCTTTAGCCTCGTGCTCTGATAGAAGCAGAAACCAAGGGTCGCCAGACATTTGCGAAAAGACTCTGATCTGACACAGGGAGGCTAAATCAAATAAACAAGTGTATGCACAAAACACAGGGCACTATTGAAAAGCCAGAATGGTGCAGAAAGCCAAAGAAAACTGAAAACATACACAAACATCCCCCGAGAGAGACAGAAAAGAAAGCACTGCACCCACGAAACACAAACTGCTGAGAAGGGCCAATCTGAAAAGAAGCAGCAATTCTTGGAAGTTAAAAATAAAATAGCCAAGAGGTGCCCGGGCAGCTCAGTTGGTGAAGCGTCCGACTCTTGATTTCGGCTCAGGTCAGGATCTCAGGGTTGTGGGATGGAGCCCCTGCTTGAGATTGTCTCTCTCCCTCTCCCTCTGACACCCTTCCCCTGCCATTCACACATGTGCTCTCTCGCTCTCTTAAAAAAAAAAAAAAATAGCTAAAAGAAAACGTTTGATAGAAAAGTTAGAAGTTAAGAAATTTTCCAGAAAACTGAGCAAAAATAGAAAAAATAAAAATGATGAGAAAATTATGATATCTACCCAAGAAGCCTAAAAATGGGTGTTCCAGAAGGAAAGGAATAAAAATGAACAAATTTTAAAGAAGAAATTGTCAAAGAATTAATACAAAAGTTTCCAGAACCAAAAGACATAGGTCTCCAAGCGCAATAACCAAAACCTTTCACTAAGGCATGATTCACAAAATGTTGGAGAATTAGAAACCAAAGGTTTAAAAAAAAAAAATAGACCACATACCAAAAATAAAGAATGAAAAAGAGTTCTCAACAGTACTATGATGATAAAGTGAGTTGATATTTATATCCTACCTGGTGCCGCGGCTGGCACCTAAAATGCTCGTCGTATTTGTTAAATATGTAAATAAATGGAGTGAACTCTTGTGGAAAATGGAAGATGTGTGTGTGTGTGTGTGTTTTAAAGATTTTATTTATTTATTTGAGAGAGAGAACATGAGAGAAAGCACGAGCAGAGGTGGGGGAGAGGAGAGAAACAGACTGCCCATTGAGCAGAGAGCCCGAAGCAGGGCTCGATCCGGGGACCCCGGGATCATGACCTGAGGCGAAAGCACATACTTAACCGACTGAGGCACCGAGGCGCCCTGAAGAGATGTGTTTCAGTGTTTTAAACTTATTCTGATGCACAAATGATAGAGATGTTGAAGAATCTGAAAGTATGGAGCCAGCACAGCCTCTTCACACATCCCACACTCTTCTGCTTCCCCGACTGGCCCATCCATAAGGGGACCTTAAGGTCTCAGCCAAACAGGGGCACTATTGAAAGAGCAAGGAAGCTGCTGATAATTATGTCATGACAACAGGCTAAATTAAAACCATCCTGAGCTGCTAACATGCTGGTCTATCTTAAATTGACTTTTTCTAAAATCCAGTTCACCTTTGTCGATGGAAGCCCACCCTTCAGTTCCTCAGGCCCTAAAGCTTGGAGTCACCTCTGAATGCCACCCCCTTTCTAACACACCCCACATCCAATCGGTCAGCTAATCCTACAGCATTATCTTCACAAGAGACCCCAAGTCCCACCACTCCTCACCCGAAGTGGCACCTCACTGCTCCTCTATGCTTGGCCCTCTTCCAATTCTTCTCATTCCAGCCGCAGACCGGCTCGTCCCAAATCTAAGTCTCATTTTGGATCTTGTTGTTCCCCCACTCAGAGCCGCCGCCCAAGGCTCCCACCTCCCAGGGCGAAAGCTGAAGGCCAAGCACCATCTGTGGCCACGAAGACCGGTGTCCTCTCCTCCTGCACGGCCAGCCACTCACCCCTGCTCACTCTGCTTCCTTGCGGTTCTTGTTTCTAGAATACATCATAAGCACGCCCATCTAAGGGGTCTGGGTGTTGTGTTTTCTCAACCTGAGATCCTCACCCTCAGATACCCTTCTGCGTCACTCCCTTGCCTAACTACAGTTTGTGTCTGTGTTTTGAGTCAAACACCACGTTCTTGTATTGAATGTTTTCCCTGGAACGTGATCGCATCCTAGAGAGTTCATCTATTTATTTTGCTCGTTGTGTTCCTCCCCCAGCGAAATGTCGGCTCTATGAGGACAAAGAATTTTGACTATTTTGCTCACTGCTGGGTACCTGCAACTAGACTGTACCTCATTAAATATTCATTGAATGAATAAAATAAGAATATAAACAATATTATTTAAAATATGAAGTTAATAGTAGAGGACACAGCCAGAAGAGTTGAAGGTGGTTGCTAATGGTGGGGAGGAGGAGGGGAGGGCACAGGACGACTGTTTTTATCATAAGCCATCTAGCGTTAGCTGACTCTTAAAAACCCTTTGTTAGTTTGCTTTTTTAAAGGAAATTAACCTCATGAACAAAGGTGGATTACGTCCTGGCAGCCTAAACTTTTGGCCTTTGTGTCAGCCACACTAGGGTGTTCTCTTCAATTTCCCACAAGGGCCTGAATGCTCTGAGGCCTGCAGGCCCCCGCCCCTCCCCCCACCCATAGCTGCAGCAGGATGTGCACCTTCCCCAGGACCTTAGTATTTCCACCACCAAGGAAGCTCTCCGGACCCAGAGGACGAGTTTCCTGGGGCTGCCATAGCAAACCACCACAGCCTGGGGGGCTTTATTTTTATTTTTTTTTCCTGGGGGGCTTTAAAAATAGAAATTTATTTTCTTCAGTCCTGAGGGCTGGAAGCCTGAGATGAACGTTTCCGCAGGGTTGTTTGCTCCTGATGCCTCTCTCCTTGGCTGGTCGGCTTCCATCTTCTTTGGTGTCTGGCCTCTCGGTCTGGGTCCCCATCTCCTCTTCTTATAGAGACACTAATCATATTGGATGAGGGCCCACCCACTCAGGCCTTCCTTTAATCCTAATAACCTCTTCGAGAGCCCTGTCTCCAAATACTGTCACATCCAGAAGTGCTGGGGTTAGAACTTCGACATAGGAAATGCCGTCCCCATAACACACAGCAACCCGCTGAATGCCTCCGAAGTTCACACTGAAGAGGGATAAAGAGGAGAAAGAGTGGGGCATCAAGATTTCCTAGGGATTTCCTTTTTTTTTTTTTTTTTTTTTAACAAAAATGCCCTGAAACTACCAGAACGCCCTAAAGAGAAAGAGAAAGAATTCATTGTTGCGATTTATGAAATGCTCCTCCAGTGACCTGGAAACACCCTTTTGTTGAGAACTTCTGATCTAAAGGAGAACAAAGGAAATGTTATCTCTGGAGGATTTCTGACGATATGAAAAAAAGAATTTGCACGTTACCACGATCACCTTCTAGGTGAAGAGGCAGGAGCTGGGCTGCAGAGTAGGCAAATCTATGATCGATGGAACGTATCTGTCCCAACGCCGCCTCACTCTGCAGCTTTTGTTATTTTTAATTTTTGCAACTAACCGCTGGCCTGACGAACAGCGGGTCTTGAGAATAAAATTTCACAAGGGCCTAGGCATTTAATTTTCTCCCCACTCTTTTGTTAAGGCTGAATCTTCCCCTCAGGCCATTTGCTTAGGTGTAGAACCAGGGAAAGCCAGGGAGGGGGCATCCCCACACAGAACAGAGAACGTGGACAGAGCTAGGGGTGGAAAATAATGAAAATCAAACTTGGCCCCCCAAAATGGCTTTTCAGTATATTGAAAAGAGGATTGAATCCACCGCGGACCAAGAAATCCCCTCATCAAATCCAATCTTGATTTTTACCTATGAACTGATTAGTCCCACCTGTCACTCAGCCGCTTTATCTCACAGGGTCAGCGTAAGAGCAATTTTGCTGTGGTTTATCAATTTGGTGTCACTCCACCGAGACCAGGATAGTGTTCAAGGTGGTAAGAATGAAAAAGAGAGCCACTTTAAGTGCATTGGATATTGCTATTAGGGGATATTTAAATCACATTTTAAAAGCCTCAGCATATTCGAGAAATTCTTGGTTCCTTTACAGCAACAGTGTGGACATAATTGTGAAGTCCCAACACTGACACCTGATATCACTTTCAGTCTTGGACAACTCAACGAAGGGGAAGCTTGATTCAAAAATATAGGTGACTTAAAGAGTCCAGAGCCGAAATATTAATATATCGTCGTAGTCCTTGAGTATCCTGAGAATGAAGCAGATTTAGAGAGATTCCGGCTGAGCAAATAAGTGACTTTGGAAAAATATATATATATATATATATTGGTTTTATGTTTTTCATTAGTATTGTGCTTTTGAAAATATTCTTTCACAGCTCACTCACATTCTATCATAATATTGTTCTCTTGTTTATTCTGCTGATACTGATTATCTTGATTTATGAACACAGCCAGAGAAGCTGGACAAGCCAATACCTTTCCGTATTAAAGACACTGAGTATGTAAAACCACCGGGTAAGGAAAATAGATTTTCCCAACCAAAGCCCTGATTATAGTTTTGGTTTCATAAAACAGTAAGGAATATATGACCTCCCAGTTATCCTCTGTTGATGAGATATAATCAACATTGGTTTTGTTTTCTTTTGTTTTGTTTTGTTTTTCTGTCTCCAGCAGAGCATTTATAAATGACCACCCTATTTAAAATAAGTTATTATAAAATGAGAAATATTTATAGAACATTCCATTAGAAGGGAAAGTTATACCCATAATATTAAAGTTTGTTTTTCCTTACATTGCATAGGCCTATCTCAAGCTCAATCTCTTCCTTATGTTTTTAAGATATGGTGTGCCCGTCACACATAGATCTCCACATAAAGCTCCCACTAATTCCATTTGTCAATAAAATAGAAGGTAGTCATCCAAAAATAGTATTATTTGCCATTCACTAGTTTAACTGAATATTCAGGCTCGAATTCAGAAAAGCATATTTTATTCATATGAGTACTCCTCTTTGGAAATTTCATTCAGAGAAAGAGATGTATCTTACTTTTAATTTGAAGATGTGCAAAATGATTCAATATTAATCGCTAACATGTAAGCGATTACTATATGCCAAACGTGCCGTATTTGTTGTACCTACTAGATTTCATTGTAGCCCCATTTTACAGTTGAGAATCTGAGTGTAAACATTAAGAATGCTTTGGCTAACTGTGGAAAGAACCAAAATGCCCTTCAACAGATGAGTGGATAAGGAAGATGTGGTACATCTATACAATGGAATATTATGCCTCCATCAGAAAGGATGAATA
>CM052810.1:159379161-159405396 GCA_028533885.1 Nasua narica | reverse complement strand
GCGGAGAGAGTCAATTGTCTTATGGTCTCACTTACGTGTGGAGTATAAAGAAAATCATGGAGGGCATCGTGAGAGGGAAGGGAAGGGTGAATGGGGGGAAATTGGAGGGGGTGATGAACCAGGAGAGACTGTGGACTCGGAGCAACAAACTGAGGGTTTTGGAGGGGAGGGGTGGGGGGGTGGGTGAACCTGGTGGTGGGTATTGAGGAGGGCACGTATTGCATGGAGCACTGGGTGTGGTGCATGAACAATCAATCTTGTAACACTGAAAAATTAAAATAAACATATTTGGGGAGAAAAAAAAAAGAATGCTTTGGCTAAAAATACATGGAAACTTGTCCAATCTGGCTGACCAAATATATTTGATTTTTCTTCACAAAAACAGCAATGTTGGGGCACCTGGGCAGTTCAGTGGGTTAAAGCCTCTGCCTTCAGCTCAGGTCATGATCTCAGGGTCCTGGGATCGAGCTCCACATCGGGCTTCCTGTTCAGCAGGGAACCTGCTTCCCCTTTCTCTCTGCCTGCCTCTCTGCCTGCTTGTGATCTCTCTCTGTCAAATAAATAAAAAAAATCTTTAAAAAAAAATAGCAGTGCGACTATAATGTAGTCTAGAGCTGGTGCGCTGGCTCAGTAGTGCCCTACAGAACCTAGTATCCTTACATCGCAGCATCCTCAGCACGTTGGAATATTGCTTCGGACTTGTTTACATGATGGCACTCGCAGGACTTGGCATCACGGCTTCTGTTTGTATCAGTCAGGGCTGTTCAGGAAAACAGAAGACTGAAGGTATTTTAAACCGCAAAGGGGTTTCAGTGACGGGAATTTAGCATCTACGGAGTTGTCGGGAAGACAGTCGGGCAGCATGGAGGACTGCACGGTTCACTGCTGGGTCTCAGTTTGCAGCCAGCTGAGGAGTTAGGAAGCTGTAGGATCCCAAAGAGTAACTGATCATGATTGCAAGGCTCAGCATCAAAGATGCTCAAAAGAAAACAACCAAAAGTCTGTGTTCTGCCAGAGCCCGTGTGTATCTGCTCGCTTCTGTCAAAGGACCAATAAAAGGCTTCTGCTTCTCTTCTGTTTTCCAAATCTCCCGTGAGTGCTGACTCCACACAGCAATTCTGATGGCAGGAATCCTGAGAGAGGTAGATCCGAGGCCTCCCGGCGCTGCAGTGTAGGAAGCACACGGAAGGAAGAAAGGGTATTGAGCTGCCAATCCAGCCCAGGGCTCTGAGGAGCATAAAGGGCAAAGAGAAACCACCAAGACCTCTATCCCTTTTACCAGCAAAGCAAAGGCTTCTGCTTATATTTCATTGTCCAGAACTGGGTCACCTTATGCCCTTTGGCTGCAAGGGAAGCCGGGAGAAAATGCGGTTAGCTTTTCTCACTCTGTGGTAGAGGCAAGAAAGAACCTCATGAACAACATTGCAAGATAGATGGTAGATCGATATGATACACATATGATTTTTCAACCAGAAAAGAAAGCAAACAAAAATATATATATGTGTGTGTGTGTGAGGAGAGGAAGTCTACTATGGATACAATAGCATGTGAAAGAAATCCTCGATATCATAAATAATCAGAAAATTGTGAATATAAACTCAGATATGTTGTAGTGAGTATATAAACTGGCACAGCTATTTTAGGTGACAATCTCACAGTACATAGTTAAAGTAAGCGTAGATTTCCCTTTTGACCCAGAAATTCTGCTCCCAAGTATATATTCCAAGGAAATTATCAAGCAGGTTTACAAGTGAACAGGTATAAATATAGTCATCACAACTTTATTAATAACAGAGGACACTGGGGCACATGGGTGGCTCAGTTGGTTAAGCCTCTTCCTTCAGCTCAGGCCATGATCCTAGGGTCCTGGGCTCAAGCCCCATGTCAGGCTTCTTGCTTATCAAAGAATCTGCTTCTGCCTCTGCCCCTCCCCCCGCAGCTTGTGCACTCTCTCTCTCTCTCAAATAGATAAATAAAATCTTTAAAAAATAATAATAATAGAGGACACTGGAGGCCTCCACTGAGGTGGAGGGACAAAAAAGCAGACTAGGAAGCAGTTAGCAGCAACATGGATCAGTCCATGAAATACAGCGTAAAGTGAAAAATCAGTGAGAAACAGAACAAGATCCATAATCCTATGCCACGTGTAAAAATTAAAATAACCTTCAAGCAAAAGACAATACATATTTGATGATAACACATTAAGATGAATGCCTACAGTGAGAAAAATAAGAAAGGAAGTGATGATAAATATATTAATTAATTAAAGGAAAAGGGTCATGCTTAGACCAAAGATGATATGTGCCATGAACTGAGGGCTACATGACTGATTTAACCCTAGGAAAATAAGACTAATGAAAAAAAAACAAAAAGTAAATTCATTTAGAAAAATATATTGTGTGTGAGTGTGTGTGTGTGTGTGTGTGTGTGTGTGTGTGTGTTATAAATGCTCTCATAGCAATGTTCACCAAAGGGGTTCTAATGCTGCATAGGTTCTGAAGGCTTATCTGTAAACAAACCTACCTTGGTTAATATGACTCCTTTCAAAGATGAGCCCCATTCCCAGTGGTATCCCAGTAAACATGGGAAATCAGTTGTAATCCACCATGGAGTAGCTCCAAGGTCTGTAGGAGATAGAGTAACACAATGAAAGTCCAAAGGACCAGGAGCCAGAAGACACAAACACTCTGTGGGCAACATCCTCCTTTTTATTGGAAATAATTAAATGGTTCTTCTCTCTCTCTCTCTCTTTTTTTAAGTGGTTCTTCTTATGAGGTTACAAGTGGAGTATTCAAAACTCTAAGGGGCAGACATCAGTCACAAGGAGTTTTCCACAAAGCTTTTTTAATACTTTGAGAGGAGTTCAGGGCACCTGAGTGGCTCAGTCGGTTAAGTGTCTGACTCTTGATTTTGGTTCAGGTCATGATCTCAGGGTTGTGAGATCAAGCTCCACAAAGAGCTCTGCACTGGGTATGGAACCTGCCTAAGATTTTCTCTCTCCCTTTGCCCTCCCCTTTCTAAAAAAAAAAAAAAAAAGAATTCTGAGGATGTATTTAGAAATAATGAGATATTATCTACATAGGTTTCTCAGCTCTCTCCCTGGGAGGATTCTTTCTTTTTGTTTTAAAAGACTAGACAGCGAAGTTCTCCCTTTCCCTCAATTAGCAGGGGAAGAAAGAGAAACTTGTCCAGTTCTGTGGACCAGCCTGTTCACTACTTCCCTGGGGGTTAGCGGAAATGGACTCCCTCTTTTACTCCCGAGGTGACTGGCAGTGATGACATCCAAGAGCAATTTTTTTTTCTCACTTTGGATCCTGAAAGGTGGGTGTCCTATCTTCTCAAACAGAAACATTCCATGAAACCAGCATGCATAATTTATCATGACATAGGACAAGACAGACACATTGTGCTGAACATGCCCTGCCTTTATCTCCCCCGACTCCCTGATACTTCCAGGGTGTCTCAGGAGAATCAGAGGCCAATCCAGGTGGCACACTTTCCTGGTTGCAATTTATCAAGCTCATCTCTTTCCCAGACGATGGAATGATTGTCACTTGACAGAGAGACAGCAGGAGCAAGATTTTCCAAGGATTTCCTAACAAATCCTTAAAACCCAGGGCTTTGGACAAGCCACTTAACCTCCTTAAATGCCCAATAATTCTAAAAAAAAAAAAAGATTGAAATATTTCTAAGCCCAAAGAACCACTGGGAGACTTAACCAAGGCACTTAAGAGGGACAGTCCGGGAGACGACCGTATTTGTAACTCCTGGAGCACTCGTTTCTGAGCCACATCCAGCCTTCACTTTCCCAAGTCAGACTAGTGGTCAGACTCTTGTGGAAAATGTATTTCCTTGGAAAAAGAGGACATAAATGCACCTGAATGCAATGATTATAACATATGTATTTTCCAGCCTCCTTTTCAATAGAGAAACCCACAAGCAGTCTCATCTTCATATCATGCTGAAGCCACGTTATAGGTCATTATCATATACAGAAATGAAGCCACATATGCTTTCTCATCTTCTGTACCTTAAAAATAATCTAAAATTGCACCTCGCTCTTATGTTCTTTTATTTATTAAATATTCCTGTCAGTATGACTGAGAAGGTGTATACACACAGAATTTATACTGTGTGTTGGATACACACACAGAAATTAAAAGATATGCTGCATTTGGGACACCTGGGTGACTCAGTCAGTTAAGCGTCTGCCTTTGGCTCAGGTTATGACCTGAGGGCCCTGGGATCGAGTCCCACGTTGGGCTCCCTGCTCAGCAAGGAGTCTGCTTCTGCCCCTCATCCCCACTCATGCTCACTCTCTCTCTCTCCCTCAAATAAGCAAATAAAATTTTAAAAAAAGATATGCTGTATTTTATGACCAGTTTCAAAGTAATCGAGGGTAATTTTGACTCTTCGTGGTGTTTGCCCCATGTACTGAAATCAGAACCTAACCCCTAGTTAAGAGAAGTTAACTTCACTAGACCTTCCACAGTCATGACAGTGGACTCTGGGTCTGATGGCCTGGGTGAAAATCGTCATTCCACACCATACTGTGTACTCTAAGGCAAGTTATTTAACCCCTCAGAGACTCCGTCCATCGTATGAACACAGTGCCTGGCAACTTACAAACACTCAGTAAATAGTAGTTGCTGTCGTCACTACTGCTCCTATTACTATCATGACTGTCCTTTTGTTACTGCTCGCTAATACCTGGCAATACTGAAATCACTCTGACCATACTCTCAGAATCTCTGATCATGTCTCCCCAGAAACGTGTTGCTTTTCCATTCCAGCTGGTCATCAGTAGCTCTTTTCCCCAAGTTCGATCAGTATGAGAAATTTTAAAATCAAAAAAACTGTTCTCTAAATACTCTGGCCTGTGCACTGAATTGGAAGACATCGCTGTCACTTCAGAAGGGAATAACAAAGAGGAAGAGCCTCCCATGTCCTCATTTTCACTTTGATGTGCCACAAATAAAAAACGAGCTGACGCTCTTAAAATATGAAGACACCATATTGTTGTCACTCTGCATCCTGGCACATCTGATCCCCCTCATGCTGCTCAGGCTGCGGAAGCCTTTGAAGTAGAAAATACCGTTGCCTGATCTCCCAGCACTGATAATTAAGACATAGTGTGGCAAATCAAAAGAGACATGCCACCTAGTATCTACATTCCCTTCCCAAGGGGGAGCGGGAGGGGAAAAGACGAAGAAGAAGGAAAGCTGGCTTAGAGTTGTGATTCATAAATCAATTGGTTCTGCCTTTCGGTAGGAAAAGACCAGCAACTTCTATATTACAACTCAATCCCATCTTGCATCCCCAAATCAATTTTTCTTTTTTTTTTCCTATGGTTTATGATCTTTGAGTCTCTTTTCCTTAAGACTAATTTTTCTTCTAAGAAGCGAGAGGAATGCCATCTCTTAAAAAAAAAAAAAGTCTTATCATTTGTCTTCCTGTGGGGGAAAATGGATGCATTTTTATGTCATTCTTCTTTGTCATAAGAAATTGCTGTTGTGTCATAAATTTAAAACAGGTTGTGCTTCTGAAGCCCCATTCAAATCTGAGCAGGGGACATGTGGGATATAAAGGTTTATTAGTATAAATGGATAAATAATGAATGTTGAGTCCCGGGAACCTTGTGTTCCAGCTAGTTGGCTCCAATAACATGTCATAATATATTAAAAAAAATTCAACTAGGCAATATCTTCACAAAGATAAATTGATCTAAACTCTAATTGGAAAGGCATAGAAAGCATATTGCCATGTTCATTTCTTTACAATAAATAATTTGGGTCTACAAATTCAACTGTGATTTATTTGTAAGTATATCATAATCATCAAAATGGGTGACAGACTTTTTTGAAAACTCACTGTTGAATATATTCAGAATTAAAACCTGTTAACTCCATGGAAGATCTGCCCGAACATTATCTTAAGTGATATTTCCCTGTTGTTCTCCTTCTGGTCTCTGACCTTTCTCTTTCTACTGCAATGTCATTTAAATGGAAAGATTCACCACAAATTGCACAGTGCTACAAAGAAGACTCAGAGCAATCTTTAAAGTCAAAGGAAAATCTAACTTGACAAATAAAATTAAATCTTGCCTCCCATTTTCCAAAGAAATTTTTCGACAATGTCAAAATGACTGTATTCAAATCTCAGATTACTCAGATTATGGAACTATTGACTCGTTAAAATCATAAGAGGAAGTAAATTTTAAAAATAAGTATTAGGCATTCATTGGGTAAGATTAAAAAATGATCTAATTCGTTTTCCTAATTTCTTTGTGCAAGGTCTAGGACTAGCAAAAGGGAAAAAACCCCTACAACATAAAATGTGAAATCCTGTAGAGTCTCAAGACACTATTTTGAGCAAGGAGAAGGAAGAATGGGTGGGTAGGACCAGAGGGAGAAAAGGGAAGCAATGAAGGAATTAATAAGCTCCCAGGGGTCAACGTGTATGCAGACAAAAGCAGTGAGATAACATGTGGTCTGACCAGTTTGTGTGTCATGTAATACTTGAGTGTGTTTAATCATGAGAGGGAGATGATTGAAGAACCGCAGACTTTAAATGGATTCCAGACCTTCATTTATGTTAGTAAAGGTGGGAATGTCAGAGATGGCTCTAGGGACACCTTAACCCGGAGAAGGCAGACGTTCATAGTGGGTATGGACCTCCTACAATATGGAGATTGCTAGAGTGACTTAAAGACCAAGCCATGTGTGGAAGCTACACTTATCGTCACTGCTGCCACTGTTTTTCACTTAAGGTTGGTACAGCCTCTTAGAGCTATCATTCTTAAGTACATGAGTGCATGTGTGCGTGCGTGCATGCGTGCGTGAGTGTGTGTGTGTGTTTGTAATCTCATCAGATCTTCCTAGAAGTCTCCAAAGATGGTGTCATTAATTATCAACTCCGTTAGAAGTGATGTAAGGACCTGAGTGTTTAAGGATATCCCAGAGATAACACAAGCCCCAGGGGCAGACCTTGGAATGGATCCCAGTCCTCTGGCATCTGTTCCCATCTTGTCAGACTGATTGCATGCCCTTTGAGAAAACATCCCTCATGAGAGAAGCCATGAGAGAAGAAACACTTGGGTGGGTGGAGGGGAGCTGGAGAAATTAGGAAGGGGAAATGGTATAACTTCTTCAATGATCTTAGAGCATTTGGTCTGGGCCAGGCAGTCTTAGGTTTACTATAAACTCTGACCTACCGGTGCTCATAACAACCACGTAAGGTAGGTGCTACTAATAATTGCATTTTAAAGATGTAAAAACTGAGGCCCAAACAGATTAAATAACTTGCCCCAGGAAGGAATTAAATGAGGTAATATAAGTATTTTTATGTTAGCCCTCTGAAAATGGTACTTAAAAGAACATAAGAACACAGTCAACTGTGTGGAGAAGATAGCTGGCCGACTTCTCGGACTTAAGTAAGGAACAGGTATGATGGTGCCACACAACAGGCTGGAAGTTGAGAGCACTACAGTGGGGGAAGCTAAAAAGCACCCCTCACCTGGGAGGTTTCCTGGATGGGTTAACCTCCCCCTGTGTTTTTTTCCTACACAGATTTTGGCCTTCTGTTGAGCTTGGCACGGTCCGTACCAAAATCAGATGGCCTCCGCACTCTTTTTCCTCTTAATTCCCAGCTCCTCCTTACTTTAATCCAAATCTAGAACTAGTTTCCCCAGTGTCTTGAAATAACTTCACAGTTCAAACTTTAACCAAGTCATCGGCCTCTAAAAACAGAAAGATGAAGAGACTATAGCCTCTCCCCTCAAGCAGTGGACTCCCTGGAAAGTGACTACAGTTATCGCCACATACATAAGGGCAAAAACTGAAAGTCTGCCCCAGGAGCAGAAGGAGCACATGAGAGGAACGTTGCTTTTGTCTTGGGCAGATTTCCCCGAGGAGGTGAACAGAGAACTGGGAAGGGAAAGGAGATGGGTGTGGGGCTGAGTGCCTTGCAGAGTGTGGTGTGTTCAGGGAAACAGGCATGGCTTGTTATTGCTCGAAAATAAGTTTGAGTGGGAAGTATGAGAAAACAGGAAGACTGAGGGGGCGGAAGGAGGCTGAGCACGTATCTGTCATGAAGGCTGTGGGCAGCACGTGAAGCCTCAGAGGAAAAGAGAAGTCATTAAGGAGATCGGATCTGTATTTTAGAATATAACTCTCATAAAAGCATGGTTGAAAAGTCCGAAGATGGGGCACCTGGGTGGCTCAGTGGGTTAAAGCCTCTGCCTTCGGCTCAGGTCATGATCTCAGGGTCCTGGGATCGAGCCCCGCATCGGGCTCTCTTCTCAGCGGGGAGCCTGCTTCCCCCCATCTCTCTGCCTGCCTCTCTGCCTATGTGTGATCTCTCTCTGTGTCAAATAAATAAATAAAATTAAAAGAAAAAGGAAAGAAAGAAAGAAAGAAAGAAAGAAAGAAAGAAAGAAAGAAAGAAAGAAAGAAAGAAAGAAAAAGTCCAAGGAGGAACACATGAGGTGCAGCAGTCTGATTCCAGAGGAGAAATGTCCACAGTCTGATCTAAGATAGTGTTGGTAGGGGATGGGGAAAGTAGCAGATAGGTTTGCAACTGATACAGAAAGACAAATTAAAAGGAATAAGGGAGAAATGAAGGTTCCTGATGTGAAGATTTTGTTAGTGGAGCCACTGAAGCAGATGGCAGATACAGGAGGGAGAGGAGGTTTGGGGATGAAGGGGACGTGACAATAAGACTTTTGGCCAGGCTGTGTTTCCAGTGTCTGTGAGGCATCTAAGGAGAGATAGCTAATGGCTGGTGGAAAATACAAGCACATAATAGGCATTCAAAATAAGTTGCTCTTTACATATTATGCCCCCTGAGAGGACAGTTGTTTGGGATGCATTCATCCTACTGAAATACAACAGACTCTGGAGATTCTTTTCCGTGTATATCCCTGCTCATTCCACCACATCCCTTCTGGGTGAATTTAGCTTCTGAATGAATGCGGCCAATTGGCAGGACGTTGGAAGATGGAAGAAAAGAGAAGTTAGATGATGAGTTTTCTTGCTCACTCCCTGCAGTGTTACTATAGGCTGGTATCCTTCAAGCCAATGCCGCAGTCCCTGTTAGGTGACTCCTCCCCAAGTTCATGCTTTCTCTTTCTGTTCCTGTCTCTGTCTGTCTATCTCTGTCTCTCTCTGTCTCTCTTATTTCCTCAGGCCTAGTTGTGGTAACCTCATTTCTATCCCTTGGGTAACATAACCTGGACCTTCTCTATACCATGTTCACACCATTATAAAAATCCCCTTTATTAAACTCTTTTCAAAGACTCCACTTGAATGCACCACCTTTTTTTTCTTGCCAAACTGACAGATAAACTTGGCTTTAAGGTATCATGCCCTCCTGGTTTCCCTCTGACTTCACTGTCCACTCCATCTCACTGTCCTTTGTTGGTTTCAGCCCATCTTTACAACATTTAAATTTTAGAGTGCCCTGGGACTCACTTCTCAGGCTTGTCCTTTTTTCTGTGCATCCTCCATGCCTGGATGATCTCATTCAGATGTTAAATACCATCTGTGTAGTACCCACCAAGTATGTTTCCAGCCCTAACTTTTCCCATTAAATTCCAAAATCAGCAATCCACTTGCAAGTCTAATAGGCAAATTAAACTTAATTTGTCCAAATCATATCCTCCCTCTCCCACCCCCACCAAAATCCCTTCTACCCTGGTCATTCCCATCTCCACAGTGGAACCACCATTGATACAATCCCTCAGGCTCAAATCCCAGGAGTTTCCTTGGACTCCTCTTTGCTGCCTACCCTCCAAACAATCCAGTGGCAAGTGCCGTCAACCCCCCTCCTCGGGTTATACCCTGAAACCAGCAGCTTCTCACTCCTGCAGCACTCGTGTCCTAGCCTACACCACCTTTGTCCCTCCCCTAACTACCTAATGATCTCCTGTCTGGCACCTTGGCCTCCTTTCTCACTCTACGGAAGCCAGAGTGGATCTCCTTAGTGACGAAATCAGAGCACCATCACTCATCCACATACTTTCAAAGACTTCCTTTTACAAATCAAATGAAACCCAAACATTTTCCTGTGACTCCAGAGCTCTCTGTCTTCTGACCTTCGTCTTGCTCTCCAAGGACCTATTCTTGCTCAGCCACTCTGCCCATCTTACTACTTAATGCAGTAGCCGCTGGACAGGTGCTGACTGAGCACTTGAAATGGGCTAGGGAAACTGAATCTCTTTTATTTAGCTTTCCTTAACTTAAATTTAAACTTAAATTTAAAACAGGTACAAATGTAATTACCAGAAAAACACTTAAGTGTGTTTAAATAACATGGACACATGAACCTACTTTATCCATTATGCATTTTCTGAAATTGGAATGCAGATCCATTATTTCCAATAAAAATTTAGCCTCTGAGTTGAGACAGGCTTTAAGTAGAAAATATCCACCCGATTTTGAAAAAATTATATGAAAAAAAGAATGCAAACTATTACATTCATAATTTTTACAGTGATTACATGTTTAAATGTAAAAAATCTATAATTAAAATCAACTTTGTTTCCCTTTTACTTTTTAATTTTGTGTTTATTTATCTTTGGTTATTAGAACATTCTGAATTCCATATGTGGCTCTCCTTGTGTTTCTATGGGCGGCACGGCTCTCAGACATCAAACTCAGTTCTACCTCCAGGGTCTTTATATTTGTTACGCCCTCTGTCTAGAAATGCTCTTCCCAACTCCCAACACTGCATGGCTCATCATCACTCATTTGCAATTTTTCTTCAGATCGCTGCTCAAATATCAACTACTCCAACAGCCTTTTTCTGATCGCACTAGCTAAAATAGCCTTTATCCCAACTCTTGTACCCCGTTTTACTTTGTCTGCATAGAGCTCGCACTACTTCTATCTGCTCGTCCTGAGTCCCATACTAGAAAGTAAGCCTCATAAGGACAGATATGTCTTTCTTCTTTAGTGTTCTATTCCCAGAACCTAGAAAAAAAAGTATCTGTGGGCACTCGATGTTTGATGAAGAATGAATGAATGAATGAATGAATGAGTGAAGCTACTGATACAACTGTGGCATAGCATGAACAATTTCTTTGTGTATACTCTATAATGCTTACCTGAATTCAGCCTTGTAACATCCTCACTGAGCTGGAATCCAAGTGAGCATGCAATATTTATCTCATGAGAATCTAGGGCCCTGAGATGCTGATAAATAGGACAATTGCTCAGGGCCAGCAACAGAAGAACTCAGGTAATGGCAGAGCAAGTGTGAGCGACACAGGCACTCTCTACATATTCCTTTTACAGATACAGCCAAGAGCCCAATCCTGTACCTACCACCAATGAATCATTCATATTTAAGAACGCTATTATTTTTCATTTATTCTCTTTCAAGACAGAGATTTCAAAGGTGTATGAAAGTTTTCAAAAGGGAAAATAATGTGAAAGATTTGAACTTGAAGGCTTCTAAAATATCTTTTCTTGAGATGTCTTAAAAGTATACTTGAACTGTTTTGCAAACAGCCATGATTCTAAGCACCCATTATTGCTTCGATTTTCAAGAGTCAGGAGCAGGTAATTCTAAGAAGGAAAGAAATTAGAGTAGCATAAATATATTCTAGGTTACCTCCGATGTAAAATATATACGAGGCTTATCATTTGTAGGCTGCACTGTGAATTTTTTACTTAGATTTTCAACAGAAGTATCACTTCAGGTACCAAGACAATCCTCTTTCTCCAAATGTGAAGCCGTATATATATTTAGCATGGAAGCCAGGGAATTTAAAATTTTCCTCTCAAATAGCATCAATTTGCACCACCTAAACAATAAAGACTGAGCTAACAATAGCATTCTCATAAATGTCAAAAAACATGCTTCCACTCATAGTTTAGAAATTTCATTTGAAGGTAAAGTGAATGCATCAATGTAGAGAAGTGGAAATGAGATGCATTTTTATCTTGCCTTCCAGAAGGTGCAAAACTTTCTGTAATTGCAACATTATCATCATCGATAACTGCTAAAGAATTTTTTTTTTAGATTTTATTTTTAGGTAATCTCTACACCCAATGGGGAGCTCAAATTTACAACACCAAGATCGAGAGCTGCACATTCTATCGAATGAGCCAGCCAGGTGCCCGGATTGTTAAAAATTTTAGGCAGACCCAGGCAATGAGTCTTCAGTGACAGGAGGGAAAGGGACAGGCTGAGAAGTGGGGTAGAAGGTTTTCCTCTGGAAGGTCTCTAAAGTGAGAATGTGCATGAGAACTGCTGCCAGCCTAACTGATGGCCGGAGCCTAAAACCATTTCTGAGTGCCTATCGCCTTCTTCATTGTGGACATGTGGGTGATGAACTTATAAAGGGTTGAGGGGGGAGGATCACCTCAACTTTCTTGGCTTATCCCCATTCTACCAGGCATGGTGCTGCTGGCTTGTTTTCCTCATCTGCTTCCTAATCAGCTATGAGTTAACCAATTGGATTAAACTTTTATGGGACTAAGGAGAAAATCCATTTTATGTCAGGCTTAGGGGGATATTTTGCTTGCATATTTCTGAACATTAGAGCCTCATATTTGTGACCTTTTTCTGAAGTCTTTAATTGCATTTGGCCTCCCTATTATATTAGAGATAGAAGTGGTGGGTTTGGTGAATTTTAGGGGGGAGAGGTTAGAATTTTACCATTTACCCTGGTTTTCAGGCCTGTGGAGTTAGAAGAATTGTAGATGTGCTTCTGGAAATCAGCTTGCTGAGGTTCACCGTGGGGGTTAGCGATGATGGCACAGATTCTCGGCTCAGGCTCTATGGGGAACAACCTGGCAGTCCAAGGAACATCCCTGAATTATCTCATACACCCTTGAAAAAAGTGTACATTCTAGGGGTCTGCTCTCAGTTGGTATGAATGGTCAGGAACATGAAGTAAATTCAATCTCAAACCACCAGTATATGGATGAATTTGTAGGCATCTGGCATGCCTCAAATTATAATCCCTTCCAGACCCTTTCAAACCAAAGGGCATCTGGAAAGGAAAAAGGGAAAAAAAGAAAGAAAGTAAAAAACATTCAAAAGTGTTTTTGATCCCTGTTTTACTTTTATTTTTTTTTCATTCTTTTCTACCTGGAAATTGCTTTAACACCTATTTTCCATGATTACTCCGCTCCTGTCCTATGAAATCTTAAGCTGGGATGTGCACCTTATCCAAGAACTGCTATTACAGTGGTTAAATGTGACAACACTTTCCACAAGAGAATATGCGTAACTGTTTCCTATGCCAGTGATTCATTTCAATTCTTATGTCAAATAGATTTTGCTTTATACGGGTAGCTGTCAAATGCATGTGCTGGTCTTCCTCTATATTTAAAATCTAGTCAGGGAGATGAAGGAGATAACACCTCTTTTATTACAGTTTGGGAAAACAATAAAAATCATTTTGGATATTGAACTAGCCCATGAAGCACTTGGGTATATTTCACTCTGTGCTTAGAAAACTGCAGACGATACGTTCAAAGAAACAGATGTCAGCCAAATATGGTTAAAGCTATGATACCTCCATAGTCACCAGCAGGTTTGCAGATACTCAATTGAATCGGCAAACCACAAACAAATAAGCACAGACAAAACTAATTGCCTGGAAAAGAATGTTCCACTTGCTTTGCCATTAGCTGCGTGAAACTCTCTACAAGAACAGCTTATCTGAAATCCAAATTCTGGAATAGAGACCGGACAGATACTGAAACCAAGGCCAAAGCTTATGCCTGTCTTCTTCTCCTACCCTTCATTCAGAACAGCCAGGACTCACAGAAAACTCGAAGATGCAAAATAAACTTACCTGTGCTTTCCTGTTCCTTTCAGAGAGCTTGTCCATCCACAAAGAAAGGCGCAGTTCAAGACTGCTCAGGCTTTCATGGGCATAAAAATCACCTGGCATCTTGAGAAAGAAAATGCAAGTGCTGATTCAGTAGGTCTGGGGCAGAGCCTAAGAAACTGCATTTCTAACCAGTTCCCAGGCAATGCCCAGGCTGCTGGACTAGGGGTTACATACGTATTTAATAGCGGAGCTCACCCAGCTAATAATTTCTCTTCGAAATCGGAACACCTGTTGCCATTTTCACTCCCAGTTATCCACTGTAGGTTCTTGGGCAAGTTGCTTGACCTCTCAGGGCCTCTGCTTCTCATCTGTCAAGAAGAGGTACTGAAGTTACAGAGATCATGTTAATATGAAATCTCGAAGACGGTCAAAGACGTTCCGTGAACAGGCTGGCTGAACAAACATGGTCAGATGAGATCCATCCTTCGGAAGAGCGAAAAAAGGAGTCGTAAAGGCTGAGAATCAAAACTGAACAAACAAACAGGTCCTCTTGAAAGGCAGATCCCTAAAAAAGAATGTACAAGTAATATTGGAGGGAAAAAAAAAAAAGCAAAGTGCCACAGAAAGAATCGGTGGGAGGAAAGTCAGACTGAGGACAGGCAAAGAGGATAATGAGGAAATACTATGTACTTCAGTATCTGAAGACTGATGACCACAGCGATTTACAAAGGACAGATCCTTGGAGACAGGTGGGGGGAAGGATGATGCAATGATCTAGAGAAAAAAAGAAAAGATAAGGAAACCTTGGATGGAAAACAACAAATGATTTATAGCAGGTAATAAAAGAAACAAATGTAAACACCTCTTTCCCCAAGATGTTGGATGAATTTCTAGCGCAACTTTTTCCTTGGCCTTGCAATGTTTTTTAAATACCTGGGACACACACAAGTAGCACACCTTCCAGTGCATTGTTCAGCCACCTCTTGCCTCCAAAATGAAATGAAGCATGTTGCCAAGAATTTCCAAATGCACTAAAGGTTCACATCGAGGCTCTCCGTATCGGGCCCCTCCAGGAAAAGCAGTTGGCCTTTTTATCCGCAAAGCCTCCTCGTGACAGAGGATGCCTAGCAGAAAACTGGGGGACAGCAAGGAGAGAGAAAAAAAACAACACTTTTAATTTATTTTCTTTGTAAGTCACTCATTAACTGAACTACTGTATCAGAAGAGCTGGAAAATCCTGCAACTGGATCTGCAATCAAGTGTCCAGACTGTCACTTACTCAGACCAGTAGCATTCTTGAACTTCTCCAAGGTTGGAACTACTGATGATTAACTTCTGGGAATACCCAGGGTAACTATTTCAGACCTGTGAACTATCATGCCTTCTCAGTGTCAGCAGACACCCACATCAGGCAAATAGCTTGTCAGAAGGCTGTAGGAATACATTTCATTTTGGGATGTGACCGTTCTAGCCGCCAAAAGGTAATAACTCTCTCCGACCCTGCCGAGGGCCGTGGCTGACTTTCTTCCAGATAAAGGCACCATCTGCCTAAGACTAACATTACCTGTGTATCAGCACTTTCTGCACCAGAGACTGTATCTGAAATCTGTCAATTCCCACACATTTGCAGAGAGAAACAAAGGGTCGCATTTCAAAAGCTCCCAACCCAGGGAGAGAGCCAGTTAGTGCATTTGCAACACAATCGGTTATACAACAGGGCTGGGGAGATGGGGTATCACTCACAGATAAAGACAGCAGTCTGGGACCCTCTACATTTACCAAGACTCACTCAAGATTCCTCTGCAGGACTCCTAGGCTTTTATCTCTCTGACAACCCAACCCAAGAGGTTCGCCAAAATAGAATTCCAGTGTAGGGGGAAAGAAGCTAAAGAATTATGCATTAATAACACCTTTACCCACAGGCGGGACATATTTTCATCTGCACACATCACGAACTGGAAATCTTAGGTTATTAAAGGTGAAAGAGGCTAATAGTCTTTGGGATGGCTCTCTTGGGATGCCTATTTGCATAATGAAGCTAATACAGGGCAACCCAACTCAGCAGTTCTTTGCGATCAGGTGCTTGTAGTCACGCACACTATTTTAAATTCACTAACTAAATTACTTGGCGGAAGAACTGTGGGCAGCTAATCTCAAAACTATGTCTACAAATAACCCGTAACCATATTTACCAATGAAGAAGAAGCCTAATTGGTCACGATGTATGGTTTAGTGAATCCGTCTTTCAGAAAATACCAAATGAATGCATACATAAAGATCACCGTTGTTAAAGATTTAAACAGTGCTGAGGTCATCTGCATAGTCTGAACTCACAATTGAAGGTCCCCTGGTCCTGCTTTGGATTCCCAAAGCCGGGACCCCTAGATCCAGAAGCATTTCCTGTCCGGAGCTATCCTGGGTCCAGGGAAAGAAAACCAAAACTGTTAGCCATGAACTTATTTTCATATTGAGTCATTGCACAGCCATTTTACTTAAAATTATGGAACCCAAACTGCAAGAAAAAATTTAGCATAAAAGATAAGTAGGAGTCAATTGATAACGTGGTTCTAAAAGAGAGAAATGGGATTTATTTACCACAAAGGAATAATTGAATATTTTGCAATTAATTCATTGGTTCACTTGCCCTGGTTTTTTACTGCAAATGGCCTTACTTTACTGTAAATGGTCACTGGTGTTGGGGGCATGAAGAAGAGATAGAGCACAGAGGATCTTTAAGGCAGTGCAAGTGTTCTGTATGATAGTATAATGATACACATCATCATACTTTTGTCCACACCCATAGAATGTAAAACACCAAGTGTGAACCCCAGGGTAAACTACAGACTTAGGGTGATAATGATGTGACTCCGTAGGTTCCTCAGTAGTAACAAATGTCCCACTCTGGTGGGGGCTGCAGATATGAGGCTGGGCATGTGTGGGGGCAGGGGCTGTATGGGGAATTTCTGCATCTCCTTCTCAATTTAGCAGGGGACCTAAAATGGCTGCCAATGTCTATAAATAAACAAACCTCAACCTTCATGAATAATAATAGTGATCATTAATATTGATTGGCTATTTGTTATGTGCCAGGCATTTTGCTAAGTGCTTTTTTTAAAGCTATTTATTTGTTTATTTTGAGAGAGAGAGAGATTGAGGAGAGACAGAGGGAGAGGGAGAGAGAGAATCTTAAGCAGGCTCTATGCCCAGCACGGAGCTCGCCCAACAAGGGGCTCAATCTCACGACCCTGAGCCCCTGACCTAGATGAAATAAAGAGTCTGACGCTTACTGACTGAGCCACCCAGGCACCCCCTCTGCTAAATGTTTTATGTGGATTAATTCGCTTATTTCTCACAGCCACTCTGTATCTTAGGTGCTAATTATATACCTATTTTAGAGATCACCACAGAAAGGGTAAATAACTTGCCGGTGATCACAGAGCTAGTAAGTGGCTGAGCTGGGGATTCACATCCTGACACCGAGTTACCGCGTCTGTTGGGAGATAGTGCTATACAAGCAGCACTTGATTCTCCTAGTGTGTTGCTTTTTCTGTGTGTTTGCTACATGAAAATTGGTGTGTTTATGTCCACATTGACGTATCTCTTCTCTAAAAACAAATATGTATAGGGTACTACTTAGTGTAGGAGATAGATAGAAGATCCCTCCTTCCCCAGGGATTTCTGCATCGCTTTGGATATTCCTTGAAATCCCTACATCACATTTACTAAGTAGCTATCCTATCAGTTGTTAACTTGTGAAGAAAGTTATTTTAATGTATTAAGTCTAAATTTAGCTTCTTTGTCCTCCAGGACTGACCTTCTAATCCAATGCACCTCACCTTTCAACTTGGAATTTCAGGGAACCAGGAAGAGTAAAGTAGCTGCAGGATGCCATGCTAAGTTTCAGGTGAAGACAATGAAATCAGGTCAGTACTACAGAGAAGAGAAAAAGCATGTATGAAATTGGGGACCTTTTAGGGAGCCGGTCATGAAAGGAGGAAAGTGTTTAGAGAGGGGGCAGGAAACTTAGAGTAAATGTGGTCCTTCTAGTGGTGGAGTTGCTTAGAATCCAAAATGGAGGCACTGGACAGGCAGAAAGGTAGTAGGTTAAAAGATTATAGGTTGTCTCCTTCCTCTTAAGTGGGCTGGACTTTGTGACTCATTTCCAAGGAATAGAGCATATGCAGAAGGAAAAACAGTGACTTTACAGTGGAAAAACCTGGCAAAGACCACCTTCACCAAAGGATTAGGCTGAATAACACCAGTGATCAATCAGGTGGATAACTTACGGCCCTGATATGATGTGATGAGAAGGCACTTCACCTCCGTGATATTTTCCTTGAAAACCCACAACCCAGTCTGCTCATGGGAAAAATGTCAGGTAAACCCTAGTCGAGGAATACGCTACAAAACGCTTGATCAGCACTCTTCAAAACCGTCAAGATTGTGAAAAATATGAGATTTTGAAATTATCACAGATCAAAGGAGACTAAGATGTAATGACTAAATGCAGTGTGGAACCATGAATTGGATCCTGGTGCGGAAAAAATCAAACTGGTGAAATCCAAGGAAAGTCTGCAGTTTAGCTGATTGCAATGAACCAAAGTCAATTTCTTAGTTTTGATAAATGCACCATTGTGATGTAAGATGTTCATATTAAAGTCAAATGGGATGAAGACTATCGGGAACTCTCTATGTTTTCTTTGCGACATTTTTCACTTATTTGTTTTTTGTAATTTATATTATCCCCAAATAAAAAGGTAATTGAAAAATAATTGTGGGGTATAGCTTCATCTCATTAAAATGGTTTTGGGACATAAGGTTTTTTTTTTTCCGATGGACTTAAGACATTTAAGAAGATATGTAATTTTTTGTGGGATAAGGAAAATGCAGACCTAGAGGGGCTGTGTGTTAACAGCACATTGTGTTCAATAAGACCAGTGATTACTGATTATGTAGAGGCTTTATGATAAACAAGGTTAAAAGCCCCAGATGAAAGGAAAGGCATATCAGGAGGGACAAAGGGGAAAGCATTTCAAGGTGTAAGCGCCTATGTCAGCCATGTTCTTTTTAATCAGCAAATTAGGCCTAAATGAGGTGGGAGTTACATAAATATATGGTCAGGGGAATTAAGACAGAAAGACTAAGGCATGGATTAGGGGCCAACTCCCAGCAACAAGAGCAAGAATAAAAATATGAAAGCCAGTAAACCTGATGTTGGTCATTGGTAAGCTCCTCAGACTTCAAGATGCCCCCCCTAAAAAAAAATAGGAAATACTTTACAAGCTTTTTTCCTCCAGATTTGGCATAAAGAGGCTGGATTATTAAAAACTCTTCCCTTTATAACTTGGTCTCCTCCCCTCCTCTTTGACAGTCTGAACTAAACCATGAGGCTGTAGATCCCTAACGATGGTGATCCCAATTCTACCACTAACCGGAGTTTTGAAATCATCAAGTTCTCTTTAGCTCTCTGGAGCTCAGTTCCTTCAAGTAAAAAATGAAGGATCTTTTTTTTTAAGGATTTGATTTATTTATTTAGAGAACACAAGCAGGGGGAGAGGCAGAGAGAGAATCTCAAGCAGACTCCCCGCTGATCGGGAAGCCTGATGCAGAGCTCAGTCTCACAACCCTGAGATCATGACCTGAGCTGAGATCAAGAGTCGGACACTTAACTGAGTGAACCATTCAGGCATCCCCAAAATGAAGAGGTTTTATGTGACCAAAAGTCTCCTGGTTGTAAGCATCACATGATATGATTTTGTGGACTACTTTTGGCACACAAGCCCCCGAATTTATAATCCTTGTTTATTATAACAATGACACATAAGTAAGAGTGGATGGAGTCAAAACTGCTACATCTGAGCCCTGTCAACCCAGTGAGGGTCCCATCGTTTTGTTCGCATCCGGGGATGTACACATCAGGACTATGCCCTGCAGCCAAGAAGCTTTGCTGTGCTAGGTACTTCAGGCCTTTAAAAGAAGGTCATAAACAATTATCACAACATATCAAATTCTCTGATATGAAGAATTTGAGAGGCAGGGCAGGGGGTCGTGGGGGGTGGGGGAGAGAAATGAAACAAGATGGGATGGGGAAGAAGACAAACCATAAGAGACTCCTAAACTCACGAAACAAACTAAGGGTGGCTGGAAGGTAGGGGGGGTAAGGATATGGACATTGGGAAGGGTATGTCCTATGGTAAATGCTGTGAAATGTGTAAGCCTGATGATTCACAGACATGTACCCTGGGGCAAACAATACATTATATGTTAATTAAAAAAAAAAGAATGTCATAAAACTTATCTTCGTCTTTCCTTGCTTCAATTTGGGATCCATATCCAATCTAAACCACTGGTGTAGAGATAACATGAATTTCCCAGTGAAAGTAGAGATACAAATTAACTGGGGGTATTAATGATCATTTCATTATCCCTAAACACTAAAATGGGAACATTAAAGGTAAATCCTGTGCCTTAGATGTTCTCTCATAGGGGAAGAAAGCAAGGAAGAGGCGTGCAAATAAAATAAAAACAGTATCTAAAAGCTGGGAAAAATGAAACTTGCCCAAAAAAAGAAGAAAAACAAAAACAAACCCACCTCATCATCTTAGAATTGGAAAGTTGTCAACCATTTTAGGTTTAAAAAAAGGGCAGAAGTGTCATCTCGGGAGAATCAGGAGAAAGATAAAATGACCTACTCACCCCAGTTTGCACAGAACTTTCTGTATTTAGGGAAGCCCCCCAGACCCAGGCCAATGGGGATGTTGGGTCACCCTAGAAAAAAACTATAATTAAATATGACATTGTTTTATTTTAAGATAATTCTCACATTGAAATGGTTGAATTTTTCTCTTGATATTTAGTTAGAGGCCAATTAGTTTTGTTCTATTTTATTTAATGCTGTATAGAAATTGTGGAAACTTCCAAGAGTACAGAGAATGAATAGATATGCATATGCATACACATAAGGACATGCATACACATACACATATACATATGCGTATTTCTTATTCTTAAGAAAACGTATCTCTACCTTACTCATCACCACCTGACATTGCATAGGCCATAAAATAACCTAGATTTCTGATCCATCGAATGTTATGACTGGGTCTAGTTTTTAAGCGAAAAAGTACAAAATGCTTTGAAAACTTAAAAGCAGCCCATGCTGCTACTGATCTGTTCAAACAGAAATACCACCAGAGCTGAACTATTTTTGTAGTAATCTGAATTGTTTGGCAGGTACAATCAGCTAAGATAAGAGCAATTCATTTTATACATGAAGACAAAATCTACATTAGAACACAGATGTGGCTAAGTGTTAAGAACAACAAACTGGGTGATTACCGGTACGTCCATAATATGAAGAGTAAGAAAGGCTAAAATCTACAAATTCAGATGTTTAACATATTATTAACAAATCATGCAAAAGCACGTGTCCTTGACTCCTACTTAAGATCATCTTCTACATCAAGCAAAATGACTTTCAAATTGGAAAATGTAGGTAATAATCAAAAGTTATCGGAGATTGGAGGTCAAGGTGCTGGAAGAACTTAGAAAAAAATCTCTTTGCTTAAAATTAATAGAAGTTTTTAGACCCAAATAAGTTATACACCAGACCAGTTGTGGGAAAAAAAAACAACAACATGTAAGTTCCCATAAAAACGAGGTATTCCAGTAGATGACATATGGACAAACACCCGCAATGTTTCAAAATAGAGAAATGAAGTTAGAAACTAGAAGCTATATCAAATTCAGCTTGATGTTGACCCTGCACTATTCTGGAATAAAGCTGAAATCAAGGAACCAACATAAACAACGAATCCTGCAAAACTAATTTTCTTTAAAAAAAAAAAAAAAAGGAAGAAAGAAATCTTATCAGAGAAGTCAAGAAAATACCATACAAAGAATATATTTTGATTTCAGCCGGTTTAAAATATTTTGTTTTTAATTTGTTTCACGAAGTTTTCCTCTGTGCCCTTAGAACACATACGTAAGTGTGCGCGTGCGTGCACACACGCACACACACACAGGGTGAGCAAATAACATGGTTGCACTGTTACACCTAAAGTTTGTTGATTAATGGAAGAATAACAGATGGTTAGGGTGTGGCAAGACTTTGTGATCTACATAATCTAGGTTTTTTTTCTTAATTACTAAAGGTCAAGAGATACCCTTATCAAGTTTGTAGAAGATACACATCTGTGACGAAATCAGTTTTCAGAAGGGACTTGACAAACTAGAATTAATGATCGCATTGATTTCTAGGAAAGCCCCATTCCCCACCTCCGAGGACAACCTCATCAGTGAAATGCAGATCTTGCCTGATATGACCACAAGACTGTTTACAAAAACACTTGGGAATTTGGGTTGATCTCAGTATCTTTATAAGCCAGTGATGTGGCATGGATGCCAAAAATAGCTACTGCCTGCTTAGCTTGCACCAGTTAGAAGTATCCTGTTGAGAACAAAGAAGGCAGTGTTCTTGCAGTGACAGTCCTTGGATTAATCTTTGCCACCACATTTTAAGAGAAAGAGAAGATTAACTAAGGCTTATCTAGAACAGTGAGACCAGAGCAGTGGAGAGTCCAGAAAGTGGGTTATAGCAGTAATTATTGAAGAAAAGAAAGATAACCGGGGACAGAGAACAGTGGAGGTATGATCATTATTTTCAAATATTCGAAATTCCATTTTAAAGGAGGATTGAATTTACTCCACAAAGCTCCAGAAGACAAAAGTCAGATCAATAGGTTGAAAATTTGAATAGGCAAAATTGAACTCACCTCAAGAAAGAACTTTCTAGTAATTATAGCTTTTTAATAAAAAAAAAAAAATGAAATACCAGTATTGCCAAGGGTATAAAAACATGAATATTTTCATATAATTGAAATGAGGATGGAAATTGGATCATTCTTTCTGGAAAGGCAATTTGGCAATATATTTCAAAAGATTTAAGAGCCTATATGATTTAATTCAGGAATTCCACTTATAGACATTTACCTACATAATTAGAAATGTTGAAAAGAGTTTATAACAAAATTAATTGCAGCATTTTTGTAGTGGTGGATATTTTGAGATAAGCTGTAGCCATCAGATAGATATATTACATACATATATATATATATCTGTGTTATATATAATACATATATAAAATGGAATACTAAGCTGTTATTTTAAAAACACATAGTAGAAAAATATTTTGTAGAAGCAGATATTCATAATACATTTTAGTTGAGAAAAGAGATCTCAATCTTCTAAATATAGAAAAAGAGAAAAAAACTTAAATAAAATACACTGAAATATTAACATTGCTACCCATAAGATAAAGAACAATTTTTCCTTCTGTGTGTTTTCCTATTTTTTCCAAAATCTAAAATGAAAATATAGACATGTTGCAATCAGAAATAAACAAAAAACGATGGAGGCACATAACATGTGTTCTCACATCCCCAATACCTGGTTCACAGCAGGAAAGCTACACATTTTTTCTTGAATTAATGCATAAATTAATTAAATGTTATAAATATTTTATAGAGTGAACTCTCTAAAAGAGTTAATAGCTTCCCATTACTGGAAATGTTCAAGCAGAGGCTGGATGACTCTTAGTATATTTGGAGGGCATTCTTACTTTGATTTAGAGCAGGGGTTCCCAAAATGAGACACCTGGGAAACCTAAAATACCTCCCCATTTCATGAAATACAAATTTCCAGTCCCCACCCTAGACTCCCTATCCCAGCATCTGCAAGGTTGTTAGAATTTGCCTGGGTTTTTGGAGGGTAGACTTTGGAGGTTGTTTCCAGGTATCTGGAAACCAAGCTGATGTGGTCCTACCCTGATGGCTAAAGACTGGATCCCGTGGAGGTTACTCTGGGCCTTCGCACTGCTGTTCATTGGCCCGAAACAGTCTCCCCTCATCCCTCCAGCCCCGTCTGCAGAGATCACTCTCTCCCTTCCTCCATGACTTCATGACGTCATGCAGCTCCTGCCTCCTCAAAGAGCCTCCCACAAATTGCAGCCCTTTCCAAAATCTCCCATCCAGTTTTCCCTGCTCTCTTTTTTGTCTGAGCACTTACCAATTCCTACAATATGATTCATTTATTATGTTTATGATTTATGGTCTGTCTCTCCCTACTAGAAAGTAAGCTCCATGAAGAAAAGGGTTTTTTTCGTTTTTTGTTCATTTAAGAATCTTAGAATCATCCTTGGCACATAGTGGGTACTCAATGAATGTTTGTAAAGGAACGGACACAATGAATGGAAGAATGTTTACGGTTCTAGTCAAAGGTGCTTGGCTGCTGCTTTGAGACAAGTGATGTTTTGGGTGAGTAACATGCAGGCCTCTATTTCAGAGGTTGGCAAACTTTTTCTAGAAAGGGCCAGATGGAAATATTTTCAGCATTGTGGGTCATATTATCTCTATTGCATTTACTCAACTCAGCGATGGTAGAACAAAGGAAGCCAGAGACAATACATAAATGAATGAGTATGACTATGTTCCAGAGTTGGCCCTTGGGCTATAGTTTGCTGACCCTGCTTTATACACATTTCTGGAAACCTCATCAAGTCAGAATTCTACAAAGGAGCTGCTGATCTAGCTTTGCCAACACTAGGTACAAAACCCTTGACTCTAAAGGACAGGGATCTTGGGGGAGCTGTCACTTTTTCACTAAGACTAAAAGGGGTTCTTTAACTGGGCCTTTATGAAAACATCAAAAGGTTTTGTCAACAATGGGAAACACGTGAAGCATTGTATAATTAAAGAGTATAGCGGATTTTTGATATGAACTTCCAGTTCCTTCTCACTAGTTTTAGAGATGAGCATCCTGGCTAACATTCTGAGGCCCTGCCTGCTCTACACAGTCTATATTTTTTGCCTCATGTCTTGGGCTTCTTTCTTTAGGAAGTCTGTTATTTTGGTTGATGTCTCAAACCAACCTTTGAAAAATGATTTTGCCTCTGTGAATTTCTATAGAGATTTTTAATTTCCTTCAATATGCCCTACTCATTACAGATACATAAGGCTGCGGCAATCTGCGGAATCATCTCAGGGATTCTATCATTCCCTATAGAGGTCTATGGGTTCATCATTTCCTACACAGAATAGAAAGATGGGGAGGGGGCACGTGGCAGGGTCACAGAGTTTAAACTCCTACAGCGTGAAGAGCATCTCTCCACTCTACCAGATCTTAAGACACTACCCTCCCCCACAAAAAAATAAAAGAATAGGAACACTCCCCTATTTGTCTGAACCTCCCAAGATATGTAGGCAACACACCCCTTGCAGAGATTAACACAGAACACTGCCAATACACTGCATTGTACCCAATACCAATATGGCACCCAGATCTTTGGACAAAAACTATAAAAGTTCAGAAAATCTTGTGGATATTTTTTTTACAGAACCATGATAATCACTTGTTTTAAAAGATTACTTTATATTGTGAAATCTATGTGTGGGTCACTTAAGACCTCCACTAAAGATGGCCATTCCATTTCTAACGAGCAGGCCAACAATTCTCTGCATTAACCTGTTAAACCAAAAAACTGGACGTAATAGCTGGGCCAGGGCAGGGTCTTGGTTCAGCAGCTGGCAGGTCATGTTCATGGCCTATGGAGAAAAGAGGTCAACAGAATTGAAATATTTAGGTCAGTCTTTATTTCAAATATTGCATCCCATTATCAGAACAAATCTACTGATTTTGTCACAGAAAATACCGTTCTTGTTATCATGGCGTCAAAATGAGCAAGAGCAAACCTCAGAAAAACGCATTTCCTATTTTCTGCAAAATGCCAACACTGTCCACTCAGAATGTCCTCCAATCTCTCTTAAAGACTTTGATCTAAAGCTTGTAAATGCCACAGACATTTTTCTTGTTTTTTTTAGAACCTAGAGAAATTTTTTTGTTTTCATTCTCTGAAAAAAAAAAAAAATCAACATGTGGTGTCTTTTTTCACAGGCCATTTAACCTCTTCAAAAACTGAGCAATTTTTTTCTCTTCTGGAGGACTCAGCACTGGGCCCTGGCTCAGGGAAAACTCTGCTGCCCTTCTTCCTCCCCACAGTGGACACTGGCCTGAACCTGGGCCCTGTCTCTGGCTCTGTACTTCTTGTTCATTCCTCCCCAGGGGAGAAGTGGCTGATCTTGCTGGTCTTGGTCTGACCACCACTGAGCCACCTCACTGGTGTCCAAGGCCACTGCTCCACACAGCCCCTCTCCTCTGCTTCCTCTCCACCTGTGATAAGCCCAAAGGCACAGGACCAGTGTGGTACTGTGAAACAGATAGTCTTTGTCCCTGATTCTGGCACCTCTAGAGCTCCTGAAATCCTTAGCATCTCCTAAGTTCTCCTAAGTGAAGACCGGTATGGTATGTTAATGTTATTTTGGTATGTTAATGAGGTGACCTCGGGACCCTACCTCAAGATGGGAGCTGGTTACCATAGGAACGAACCATGT
>CM052810.1:159343532-159378661 GCA_028533885.1 Nasua narica | reverse complement strand
GAAAGACAAAATGTCAATCCTATAGAAAAACTGTCCATCTTTAAATTAAATTCAAATCCAAGTGGCTTGCGCCCTAACCGAAGTCTGTTTCTCTACATCTTCATAACTACATGATTTAAGTCATCTGTATGCTGGGGGTTTTTTTTCCCCCTTATTCTTCTCAATCTTTTGGAGTAAATGTGGTGCCTGTTAACATGAGGAATTGATAGTTTGTTGCCATTTTCCATGGTCTTGACATTTGGGAACATTTGTAATCAATAAAGGCAGACACAAGGAAACAAATTTGATAACTGTTTTTAAGGAATAAAGATAGAATATTAAAACAGCATGCAAAAGAAGTGCCCTTACCCCAAATCGAATAAATCCGTAGCTCAAATTTTTTGACTATCTGTCATGTTCAGCCAGCTTCCTTCTGGTATTTAGGAGAGATTCTTCTCACTCCTGCCTGCCCATATGACATGCACAATCCCGCACTCTCCAGGTACCGGTGACAAATTAGTTCCCTAATTTCCATTAATTCCATTTGGCACTTAGAAATGACAGCCAGCCAATCCTCGGCAAAATCCTAACACAGGCAGAGCCTGGTCTGTGTGCCATCATCTTTCTTTTCTCTGTGCCAGTTATCTTCACTAGTAGAAGTGCTCGATCCTTTGCCGCCGGGTTACACGGGATAACCCGTCAGGGCCGCAGAATCTGCTGCATGGAGAGTAGCTCCGGTCTCGGTCATGTTCTCATGCGTCTCTGCTGGACATCTCTCTGTCCAATGTCTGACCTCAGAAAGTCATCACCTAAAAACGGCCCCTCATCTACACTCAGCTTTGCTGGTGGAACTGGTTTATCCCAGCTCTTATCCTCATGGAAAAATCCCTACTCAGCATGTAATGATGGATTCCAATGGAATATGGTGATCCTTTCAGAGAAAGGTTTTGGTTTTGCTCTTTGTTTTTAAGATTTTATTTATTTGGAGCACCTGGGAGGCTCTGTCAGTTAAGCTAAACTACTGTCTTCAGCTCAGGTCATGATTCTAGGGTCCTGGAATCAAGCCTTGCATCAGGCTCCTTGCTCAGGGGGAGTCTGCTTCTCCGTCTCCCTCTGCCTGCCTCTCCCCCCTGCTTGTGCTTTCTCTCTCTCTCTCTCTCAAATAAATAAATATTTTTTTTAATTTATTTGAGAGAGAGAGCATGAGCATGGGGGAGAGCAGAGGAAGAGAAACAAGCAGACTCCACACTGAGCATGGAGCCTGACGCGGGGCTCAATCCCATGACTCCAAGATCATGACCTAAGTCAAATCAAGAGTTGGTCACCCAACCAACATTTATTGTCAGAATGAGAGAAAGAGAAAGCAAACAAGCAGGGGAAGCAGAAGGCAAAGGGAGAAGCAGGCTACCCACTGAGCAAGGAGCCCCCCATGGGACTAGATCCCAGGACCATGGGATCATGACCTGAGCCAAAGGCAGACACTTAACCACCTGAGCCACCCAGGCGTCCCAGGGCCAAGAATCTTGAGTGGCAGTGTCAGAAACAACCTGGAGAGGAAGAAGATAGAAAGTTGCAGTCTGAGGCTCTCAGCACCACTACCCCAGCATCACTCTGAAAGTTCCACTTCTACCTTACTTACAGTTTAGAATATAGTCATATTTCATTTGTAAGCAAGTATCCTGAAAACAGCCACCAAGATTATTCTACTTAGCTAGGCTAATGAAATTCACACACACACACACACAAAAAAGGAAAACCTATTCCTCTCTCTCTCTCGCTCTCTCTCTCTCTCTCTGGCCAGTACAGCCCCTCTGATTTTATCTAGTTTTCACTGATTCTAGAAATGAACCTATACCAGAGATTTAGTTTTCCTTCTCAAAGGTAAGAGAGGCAAGGTTTTGGAAACTATATGCAAGGCATTCTTATTCTCCTTCTGAAGGCTATAAGGACTGTGGTTCCAGCTGTAGATGTATTTAACCATACTCTTCAGCTTGGGATACAAAAATTGGGCACACAGACCAACTAGAACATCAAATATTAAAATTTAACCATAATAAACATGGGATAATTCTGGTCATCACAAGATTTTTGCTAACCTCAGGAAGGTAGAAGTATCATTTTAAACAACTTTTAGAAAGACTGTGGACTCTGAACAACAAACTGAGGGTTTGGAGGGGAGGGCTGTGGGGGGTTGGGTGAGCCTGGTGGTGGGTACCGAGAAGGGCACGTATTGCATGGAGCACTGGGTGTGGTGCATGAATAATCAATCTTGTAACACTGAAAAATTAAAATAAACATATTTGGGGAGAAAAATAAATATGTAATACAAAAAAAATTCAAACATAAAAAATAAAATAAAAAATAAATAAAATCAACTTTTAAAACTAATCCTGGTAGCGGTTCTGTGAAATTATTGTTGCCACTATGGCATCCAAAAAAGTGAAAGCAGGTTCCACATGGTATATCTATCTAATGCTCACACAAAGTGGAGTCTACATGGCATGACCTAGATCATTGTTTACTATATTTATTCCCAGCTTACTTATGATGGGTGCTAAATATAGAAACCAAAGAAGAAATCATTTGACAATATTGGTGTCTAAGGTCCCTGGGTCAGATGTCATCATTACATTTGAAAAAATAAAATTAAATTTAAAAAAAGTCATTAAAAAATTAAAAATTAAAAAATAAATAAATAAGTAAAAATAACCTAACTCTATGGATCTAAATGACCCATTTTTAAAGAACTAAAAACTGGGGCAGCCCAAGTGTCTCAGTCAGTTGAGTGGCCAGCTCTTGGATTCAGCTCAGATCATGATCTCATGGGTGGAGAAATGGAGCTTCCTGTTGCTCCCAGCTGAGTAGAGAGTCTGCTGGAAGAATCTGTCCCTCTGCCCCTCCCCCAACTCATGCAGGCTCTCTCTCTCTCTCTCTCTCTCTCAAATAAATAAGTCAGTCAGAGAAAGACAAATACCATATGATTTCACTATATGTGGAATTTAAGAAACAAAACATGAATGTAGGGGAAGGGAAAGAAAAATAAAATGGGTAAAAGTAGAGAGCGTGACAAACTATAAGAGACTCTTAACTCTAGGGGAAAAAAACAGGGTTGCTGAAAGGAAGGTGGGTGGGGGAATGGGGTAATTGTATGATGGGCGTTAAGGAGGGCAGTTGATGTCGTGAACACTGGGGGTCACATGCAAGTGATGAACCACTAAATCCTACCCCTGAAACTCATCATACTCTATATGTTAATTAAACTGAATTTAAAAGAATTCTTAAAAGAATTAAAAAATAAAATAAAATAAATAATAAATAAATAAATCTTAAAAAAATAAAGGACTACAAACCTTATTTTCTCAGTTGTAAAACTTTGAAGCATGGAGGCAGTGAATCAAATAAAACTGTTCTAGCTGCTTCTGTGGTAGAGAGCCTTCACTCCTCTCCCATTGTGGGTGAAACACACTCTGGAACATGTTTCTTAGCACATTCCGCCTACTCCCCATCCTTGCCTCCTTCTTTCAGAAATAGACTTTTCTAGTGGTCCCTCGTGTGATGAAAATGTAGGCTCGGGTGGGTATGTGCATTATTTCCTACTATTAGACCACAAATGAAAAAAATATAGAAAATATTTTGAAGAAGCTGTAGCATCTCCAAACAGAAAATCAAATACAGCAAATTACCAGTTAGCTGGCTTGCAAACAATGACAAAAACGGAAACCAAAAGAATTTTGCACGTTTTTTGTTCTTTTTTGAGAAAGAGACAAATGACAAGTAAACAAGCTGTCATCAGGGATATATTCAATGTCCAGAGAATGTCTCAGGCTCTACAGCAATCCAGCCCCATTTTCTGAGTCATCCAGGATCTTTATTGTTCTGAGATGAGTCTGTGTTCAGATTCCTGGACCTCAGGTTCTTCTAGAGCTCAGATTCAATGAGCTTAGATGCAGAACAATTTTCGTGTTCATTTTTTTAAGTCTTTGAAATTTGGAAGTCCACATGGAGAAGCATAGGTGACTATAAACTTCCTATATGTATATGTTGCTCTCTGTCATGGGGGACACCATCAACCGACCATCTAAGGGCTAAGTGTTGCCCTCTCCCTACAGAAGGGTCTGCTGAGAGCATTGGGAGGTATGTGATGGGAACCTCAGTCCATCCTAGAACACCTAGCAGCAGAAAAATAATTACCCATAGAGAAATCATGGTGTTTAGGGGGAGGGGACAGATGATGACCAAGTTCTGGGTACCTTGGGACCACACCTTACCCAACAGAATGCCTCCAGTTTCCCTTCTCTGGAGTTCGCTCTGGGTGGGTGGAGTACTTTAATGGTCATTCAACTTTTATTTTCAAGAGAGAGAACTGGTTTTCCATTCTTAAAAATTATATTCTTCTTTCTTTATGATAAAATGATGGTGTTTTCCTGAAAGTAACATATCACTTTAACTTTATTTGGAATCACATTTTATGTCACAGTTTTTCCTTCACTTCATCCAGTTCTTCCTTTAAGTGGAAGGGATTAGTCACTCACACCCATGAAGGATCAAAGTAACTAACAGGAGTATACTTCCAAAGGCTTCTTCCAAGCACATTGAAAAGTTTCTTTTACTAGCCATCATAGGCTGGGTTACCTGGGAAACAGACTGAGATTTGTATGCAGTGGGGAGTGCTTTCAGGAATAGCTCTGGTGTGGGGTGTGGGAAGCAGGAGGAGCAGAGGGAAAAGAACTGTAATCCAGTTGCAAGACAGACCTCAGCCATTCCTACAAGGGGCTCTGGAAGTAAAATGGCCCTTCAGAATTATTCCTTCTAAGGCAGAGGTCCTGGTGTTTGGACCCCTCCATCAACCAGTTTATGGATGTGAGCTGCCTTGATGGAGGGAGTGTAACCTTGAGCAAAGCAACTTCCCTCAAATGAAGAACAATTTCTAAAGAGGAACTCAGCTGTAGACAATAAGTGGCAAAACTCCCTGCAAGCAGAAGAAGGAGTCCTCTGTCCTGAAGGGAAATCTGGGTGGCAGAACACAGTATCCACTATATTCTGTTCTTTGCATGTCATTCATCTTTTATAGAAATCTTGTCCTCTCTGGAAAGGACTTTCCCAGATTGAGTTGGTCTTTTTTCCTAGAAAAACACACAAGTGTAGGGTTAATGAGACAAACTATAGCCCCCACCACCGAGGCTGGTTTTTAACTGTAATTGGTACTACTCTTCTCCTTCATTTACCATCCATTCCAGATTCTTCTTATCCTTGAGATCCTCTTATCCTTTGGTCTTGGTAACTTACCTGGTGGGGTAACCAAGACTCTCATCCTTAAAAAGACTGAGCTCCTGTTAACATGTCTTTCTGATGCCTGGGTATTTGTCCAAAAAACATCAAGATGGGTAAATTTGTGCCAAGTAATGCTCCAGTGGGTCATACAGCACCAAATAAATTCTTCCCTGCCCTTAATTTATAACAGAGAATAGTGCTGCTACCTTTTCTGGATGATTAAGGTGTTTACCCCACCAAACTGGTGACTCTGTTCACTGTCTACCAGTCCTTTAGCACAAAGATCTCAAAGTGATTGATAGGCAGTCATAGTGTGAAGTTTAATGGGATACTCACTGTTCCCAGTAGAATTGCTCCCCCTCCATGACTTAGGCATTTCAAAACCTACAAGAACCTAGAGTTGTGGTAGCAACAAATTCCCCAAGGGATCACTCACTGAGTGTGCTGGTAGGACTACTCCTACTTTCACCCCTTGGCACCTGGACCAAGTATTCTTTCTCTTTGGGACACAGCACTATATAACAGTCAATGATTCCGAGTGTATATTACAGCCTAGAGGAGAGCTCCTCTTGCCTTGCATAGAGTCACCTCTAATCTGGTACTTATCTTGGCCATCAAAAGATCATGCCATTATTCTATTAGGTCATCAGTTTTGGGGTGGTATGGTTTATAATAGGATCAGTATATTTCATGGTCATGTGGTTACTGCCATATCTCCTTTACTATAGAGTAAGGTCACTTGGTCTGATGCAAGGTTATGCAAGATATCATGCTACTAGATCAAGCTATCTTGCCCTCAATGGTGATGACGGGAGCCGTGCAGGCAGAAAAGGTAAACCCATACCCAAAATGCCAGTCTATTTCCAGTAAAATAAATATCTGCCATTTTCAGAATGAAAGAGGTTAATCTAATTAAATTCCTACCAAGTAGCTGATTGTTTTCCTCAAGGAATGATGCTTCTTCCCAAGATCCCTTGTCTCCCTTTCCCTTTATGGTCCAGAACCAATTAGCCAAGCATTACAAGTGCTTTTCCCCACTACATATACCTCTAATACCATAAGATCTGCATGTACATTTAGCTTTTCATTTTACTTGATTGGCTGATTACAACACATGATAAGAAAATAACATGGAAGCTCTTCAGACTACCAAGTACATCAATGCCAATTACCCACTCAGAAACCGAAGATAAATGACTCCCTGAAGAGGACCTGTGAGCCAGAAGACCTGAGTCAAAATTCCTTTTATTACTTGGTCTCCATATGGCCCTACCTTCTCCCGTCCACTCAGATTCTATGCCCAAAAGTCTCAAAATATCTTAGTATTTTTCTATTCTCATTATATGACCTTTTGAATAAGTGCCTATAGTTGCCTTGGGTGAGACTTAGAGTAACCATTACTGATCATAATTGCCACACAGGGTTGTTCTCTTCGAGAACCCAACATCTTTCTCTTTTTAATGGGTCCTGAATGTAAGAACTGGCTCAGTTTGGGGATCTGGTTGGTCAACAGATGATGACTTTTGATTGGAAAGGTTTGCCTGCTATTTGCTAATGCCCCATCCTTTTTTTCTTTTGTTATACAAATGAGGCAGTACCTTTTAGGGGCTGACAAGCTATCCTGCCCCAGGGAATACCAAGTTTTATTTGCCATCTCCATAGCTCAAGTCAGGCTCCCTGGTTCCACTTGGATGTTGCCCCTCATTATAATAAATGTACTCACTTTGCTTCTGCCAGGTAAGCACCATCAGCTGCATCTATTTTTATAGAATCACATCTACATTATGATCAGGGAGACCAATTCTAGAACATTCTCTTCCTAAAGCAGTATTGGCCTACAAAGGACAGGGCTCTGTATACTTCTTAAGAATGCTATTGCCCTTCTTATTAGGACATTGCTTATTTTTTTTAGTGGCTGAAGTATCCTGAGGCTCTCCTATTGAAAATAGCCAATTAATGGGGTTTGAGCCACTATATGTGAATCCATTAAACATATAGATATAGATATAGATATAGATCTATCTACATTTATAGATACAACTATATAGTAGTAAATCCATTATAGCAGGCCCAATTACCTGCTTTTGAGGCTTTTGATCTTTTCCTCCACACCAAAGTTCTGGCATCTCTACTTTACTTACTGTGGACCAACACTTTTCCACACTTTTAAGGGCCAACCCAGTGTTAAATTAACAGCACCTCCTGACACCTTGCCAGTATTAAATCCTGGATCACAGGAGCATGTTCCCATGGCAATCAACTCTGTCTTCTTTAACTTTAAATTCTTTCATCCTTGATCCACCACCCTCGAGATCCAGTTCTATCTATGGTCTTTCATGCGGTGGGTTCACACTCTCCCTGGGTATCTTTGTCAGCTTGGACTGCATAACAAAATTCCACAACCTGTGCAGCTTAAATAACAGACATTTATTTTCTCACTCTTCTGAAGGCTAAAAAGTTCAAGATCAGGTGCCAGCAAATTCAGCTACAGGTGAGAGCTCTCCTCCTGGCTTGCAGATGGCTGCCTTCTCACTGTGTCCTCACATGGTGGAGATGAAGAGCTTTGGCTATGTTTCCTTTTGTGAGGACACCAGCCCGATCAGAGTACGGCCTACCCTTACGACGTCATTCAACATTTTTTACCTCCTCAAGACCCTATCTCCAAATATAGTCACATTAGGGGTTACGGTTTCAACATACGGATTTTAGGGAGATACATTCAGTGTACAATACTGGGTTCTTGCCCAAGGATTAAATACTGCATTTGAAAAAGTGTTGCCGTATCAATGACTGTTATTAAAATTCATGTTCTACCCCTGCTGTGATACAATATGAAATATATTTGATCTTCATGCCTGGTTCCTAGCATAGAGCTCTTAGAGGAGGGAGCTCTATATCTTTGGTTATAAATAAGAAGCAGCTTTTGAACACACCTGAATTTATGCTGGTCAGGTGACTTAGGGTAGGGCCCCCAGATAGCTTCAAGATGGGGGTGTTCACCAGAAAGACCAAATGATTAAAGCCCCACCCCCAACTTTCAGCCCCACCCCCAACCTCTCGGAGGAGGATAGGGGTGTGGGGGCTGTTTTTTAAGCTCTATAAAAAAACTCTTGAACAATGAGATTTAATGAGAACACTGAGTTGCTGGGAGAGTAGCATGCCCGCAGAAGGCATGAAAGCTTCACATTCCTTCCAGCCCCAGAATTTAGAGGTACCAGAGTTTTTTGATGCACTCTACATCTTTTTCTTCATTCCCAAAATGGGACACAATTCCTTATAATACTTGGTAGAATTAGCATACTCTCCCCCAATACTATTCTCCAAAGTTGTTTCAAAGTAGAGTCACTCATTTCCTCCAAGGTTTGACAATATGCTAAATTTCTTCATGTTGCATACCTTCCTTGGGCATAAAATAAAACATAAAAATTAAAATCTAATCATGGTGCTGGAATCCCAAAGTCTTCTAGCTCTTGACCCAGTTCCATCATCTTTAACTCATTCAGTTTACTCTAGTTAACTGAGGTTTACCTCTAGTCTCAAAATCTCAATTCTTCTGAAGAATTAAAGTTTATTGCATATGTTTCAGTAGGAAAAAATGTACCACAAATACTTGCATTAGATTGTTGGACCCTAAAATCAGGATCAGTTCTTATAACTTAAGAGAAACACTAAGAAATGCACAATTTTTTTAATATGCTAAAATATAATTGATTCTTATATTATAAAAATTTTATTGTTATGTTTTTGTGTTCCTGATAGCATACACTTAGTGTAAAAATAGTCCATTCCCACCCTTTTGGAGGCTGTGGCAAAGTACAAAATGTTTCTTACAATTATTCATGAAACCATTTGATCCATTATTTTTCAGGCAAAATGTTTTATCATGTCTATTATTGTTGGAAGCAAAGATTATTTTTTTTTTAAAGATTTTATTTATTTATTTAACAGAGAGAGAACACAAGCAGGCAGAGAGGCAGGCAGAGGCAGAGAGAGGAGCAGGCTCCCTGCGGAGCAAGGAGCCCGATGCGGGACTCGATCCCAAGACGCTGGGATCATGACCTGAGCCAAAGGCAGTTGCTTAACCAACTGAGCCACCCAGGCGTCCCAGCAAAGATTATTTTTAAAGTCATATTGAAAACGTATTTCTTCTTAAGAAATGACCAAATTTCAGATTTCACTAAATAATTATCTAAAACCTTGGGAATTAGCAAAACAAGTTCCTCCAGAAAAAGACCTGAAGCTAATGCTGAAAGTACAGAGACTTGATTGAAGGTTGGTTAAAGGAACAACCACAAGCTGAGATCCTCTCCTTCATTTTGTGCAAATGGGTCACTGTATCTCTCCTACCCTGCAGAGGTAAAAGCAGAGGTTCTTTTCAATGGGAGACACCAGACTATCACCAGCAAGCCCCCCAATGACCCCCACACCTTTCTTCTTCATAGGAAAGTTAGCCTTATCTTTTAGACACAAACAACTGGAAGAGCTCCAGCAGACCCAGACCAGTTTGACTGCCAACTCACACCTGCGCAGATGGACCATGGAGTGACCACTTCTATTTCATTATAATATTAAAATTTCCACCCAAGGAGGGTCGCAAACCTCACCAACATGACATACAAACACGTATTTGCAGATTTCCTTAGGACACATGCATGACCTTATGCTTGCCTCTACATACTATGCCCATACTATCCCCTTTCTGAATATTCATCCTAACTCTAAATAAAAGAAATCCACTCACCTTTGCTTGGGGGAAGTTCTTCCCTGTGATCTCCTAATTGGTTGTAAATAAAGTTTCCTTTGTGTGGCAGTTCCACCTGGTATAGTCTCTGTCTGTAATCCCCCAAAGAGCAAACACATTAGTTCAGTTACAAAACCATGATCGAGAGGGAAATTTTGAACTGAGAACACGGGTATTAAGGGAACAGATGCATACAGGATGATGACATCTCATCCATAACTCCACACCTCAATCCCACTCAACCCTCAGAATGCTGGCAAAGAAAAGAAAAAATACTACAAACAATAAATAAGAACATTTTTTTAATTCAAGAAAAAAGAGGCTTTGAGAAATTTAAAATTTGAGAATGGAAGTGAAAAATTCACTAGAAGATTTGAAAGATAAAGTTGAAGAAATCTCCAGCATGTAGAACAAAGGAAAAAAAAGCACATAAGTAATAAGCAAATTAGAATGTAAGTTTAGAAGATTCAATATCTGAACAGTAAGGTTTCCAGAGAGAGAACACAAAACAGGAATGGAAAAAAAAATCAGCAATAAAATAATCCAAGAGTATTGAATTCTCAGCAAAATAGATGATAGGCCCACCAAAGCACAGAGTCATACATTTCAATTGGTATAAAGAGATGATCCAGAAAGCCTCCAGAACATGTGTTCATAAAAATTAAGTTGCATGAGAGTCAGAAATGGTTTTTAAACTTCTCTTCAGCTGGAAACTAGTAGGTAGAATCATGCCTTCAAGACTCTAAAGGAAAACTGTTTCCAACCTTGAATTCCATACAAAGGCAAATTCTTATCATTGTTAAAATTTTTTCAGAAATTACAAATTTACAAAAAACTTTCCCCAAAAACACCCTCTTTTAGGAAGCAGCCTTTCTCCAATAAAATAAGATAGAAACCCAAGAAAGTCAAATACATGGTATCTTAACCTGGTTTGTCCAAAAAGCTGAACCTGAGGCAAATAGTGTGTTATCACAAAGTATACTCCCAGGAGCAGGAATGAATGGTGTGGGGAGCAAATTAGGGAAAGAGCCACAGGAATTCAGAATATCTACCCAGGGGAATAAATGGTGAAGGATTTGTCACTTAGTTCCTGCCCAACATGGGTCAAAATTTCTGCTGAGAGTGCCAACTCTTCTGCCCTTCTAGAGGGCACATGCATGAGCACCAAGTGTTTCCTGAGGTGTCAGAGAAGCTCAAAAACAAGAGCCATTGGTCTCATAATTAATTTAAGGCTCTCAAAGAAAAATTAGGGAGACAGTAATTTACATCAGTATAGTGAACAATCATTCAAAGGGCACAGGTGGGTAGGTGCAAAGCAAAGTAAATGGAATTTTCTATCACTACCTCAAAGGCTTGTTCTAATACATCCCTAACGCCTTTTAAGTACCTGTGAGGCACCAGGAAACATGCAAGATACAGAGGATCAAAGATACATATGCCTCGTCTTTGGTCTTATTGCTCCCTCTCCCTCTGCAGCTCTTACCACAATTGTAATTTCACGTTTATTGATATAGCTCTTTGTTTATTGCCAGGAATGGCATCTGTTTTCATTCACTACTATATTTCCTGTATCCAGCAAGGTACTTGAAATCCAGTAGTGGTCAATTCACATTTAGTTAATGAATGAACAGGTGAATGAATAAGTAAACAAGAGGATAAATGTTCAGCAATGAACTTGGGTCAGCTGGACAATGTGTAGGTTGGGAGAGTGCCAGTCAAACTACTTCCTTTATTTCCTCCCTCCATCTCTTTCCTGCCATGGTTTTCTATTCAAGCCAAAAGTCATTCTATGTTCCCTGTGGCTAAGCGATGAACTCTGGGGAGCGGTGACAATGTGTCAACTTTCTGAATCCCTCAGAATACCTATCATAAGAATGGGCAGAGACCAGACATAGAACTCACCCACCTACTCTGTGATGAGTACAGCCAATCCAGCAGCCCTTCCAGATACACTCCCATCCCTAGGCATGAAAGTTAAACTATAATACATGACTGAGTATGAGGGAGGATAAAGGTGTTCATGACATCCCTCCAGCCCTCTAAGCCCTCTGACCTCACCAGAAAACCTTGAAAAGAGAAAAGATCTAAAACTAATTCTGCCACACTTATTAGGAAAGAATGCAGGATGTGAAGAACTCCCTTAAATTCATTAATTCATTCACCCATCTCTATATTGACTCAATAAATACTTATTAAGTGTCTATGACCATAATATGTCAAGACTATATATGAAGTGGGCAGGACTGGAGTCCCGTGTATTTTCACAATACTATAACAAAACAGATGAGTAATGTTGTACTTAGAAGGACATCTATTAACAATAAAAGAATTCATCAAGAAGGAATCTTCTCCCATACTTACTTCCCTCAAAAATACAATGTATTTATTTATTTATTTATTTACTCACATGGCAGCAAGTCACCAACACTCATAAAGGTTCTAGAGAAAAATCTTCATTTGCAATTCTTTTTTTTTCATTTTGGCTTTTAAAATTGCCCAACAACAAGCAACTGCCTTATCTTTCATGTAATTTGGCATCTATGTACAACTTAACATTTGTTAAACAACTGGAAGCCTTTTTTTTTTTTAGTTTATCCTTTTTTCTCCAATTATATAAAAGCAATAAGTAATCATTAGAAGAATTTTGTTTCTGCTATGATTGGCACTCATGAAGGCTTCATTAGCCCATAGCACAACCAGATGTTTCCCTTGCAGTAGGTAGGAATTGCCAGAGATATTTCTACTATCTGTAATTTTCCAACGAGCATTTGCTGAGAAACTACTATGAGTCAAACATCATATTAGAAGCTGGAGAGACATAAAATGAAAAAAAAAAAATGTCCCCCTCTTTTGAAGAGCTTCCTCTCCAAGACAAAGGTAAGCAATTCCTGTGGAGGTTACCAGAGATAAAATAGATGTAGGAGTAGGTTCTGTATTCAAGCATCTACTCTGGTCTGAAGTGGGCACTGAAATGGGCCTTGAAAGGTAAGTAGGACTTCTCAGGAGAAGAAAAGTCCTAGATAGAAAGAGATTTAAAGGACCAAAACTAGCATTTGCGAAAGTCCAAAGTGTAACTGAAAACTTTGGATATTACCAAATACATGTGAAGAGAGTGGAAATGGAGTTAATAATGCTGGGAAAGAAAGTTACAGCCAAATCTGGAAGAGCTTCTTTTGTCATAAAAAGAAGTTTGGGACTTATGTAAAGGGGCTGCATACTGAACCTATAGCAATCTTCCTTTTGTTAAAAAAAAAAAACCTTCAAGTCCAACTCTCAAACAATTACTATATTGTAATGTTACCATTTCTTTATAACTGTTCTAAAAGAAAAGATACTAGAGTGATTGCTTAGTTACTCTCTATTAATTACTTTAAAAGCCAAAGCGATTCAAATTTTGAGAACAGAGATGATATTATCTGTGGTCTTACCGCATATGATCATATTATAGTTGAATTACTGGGAAAAAAATTCACTTGAGAGGACATAATATTAAGTGTCATTTATATATTTGCCATTGGGGACTTATATAGTTGTCATATTGAGTATCAACTTTAAGTTTTAACAAAACCCTCTGTTCTTCCATGTACTTAAAAATAAAATGTATGTATCTGAAGCAGACCAACAAGAACAAATACGGGTAGCAACACATTGCCTTTCTAGCCCAGACCCCTCAAAGCCAGGAGCTTTCTCTATTGAAACCCAATTCAATCATGATACTAAAAACAATCATTTTTCATTCAAAGTTTTAGATTTCTGCTCTGCAAAAGACATCTTTAAGATAATTAAAAGACAAGCCACACGCTGTGACAAAATATTTTCAAAAGATATATCTGATAAAGGACTGTTATTCAAAATATACAATCAACATTTAAAACTCAACAGTAAGGAAAGAACAGCTTGATTTAAACATAAGCAAAAGATCTGAATAGACACCTCAACAAAGAAGATATACAGATGACAAGCATATGAAAAGAAATTCAACATTATGTGTCATTAGGGAACTATAAATTCAAATAACAATGAGATATCACTGCCCACTCATTAGAATGACTCAAATCCAAAATACAGGCCACACAAAATGCTAAAGAGGATGTAGAGCAACAAGAACTCTCATAGATTTCTTCTGGAAATGCAAAATGGTACAACCACTTTGGAAGAAAGCTTGGCAGTTTCTTACAAAGCTAAAATAGTCTTACCATAAAATCCAGCAAATTCCTAGATGTCTACCCAATTGTGGTGAAAACATGTCCACATAAAAACATGTACATGAATGATTATAGCAGCTTTATTCATAATTACCTGAATCTGGAGACAAAATGTACTTCAGCAGGTGAATGGATAAACAAGATGTGCTACATTCTTACAATGGAATATTATTAAGCAACACCAAATATGAGGTATTAAGCCATAAAAAGACATGGTGGAACCACAAATGCATACTGACAAGCAAATAAAGCCGGTCTGAAAAGGCTACATGCTGTATTATTCTAAGCATATAACAACCTGAAAAACACAAAACTATAGAGACAGTAAAAAGGCAAGTGGTTGTTATGGGTTTTGGAAAATGAAGGACAAATAGGTGGAATATGGGATTTTTAAGGGTGGTGAAACTACTGTGTGTAATACTATAATGGTAGATACATGACATTGTACTTTGCTTAATAAATAGCTAATAATGATATATCAGTGTTGACTCACCAATTGTAACATATGTACCACATTAATGTGAGATGTTAATAACAGAGGAAACTGTCGGGGTGGGAGTGGTTATGGGAGTTCTCTGTGCTACCTGCCTAATTCTTCTATAAAGTCGACACTGTTATAAAAATTAAAGTCTATTAATTTTTTTAAATGTGATAAGAAATGATATGAAAGAATGATATGACTTAGGGGAAAATTATTTTTATCTCCAACATAACTCCAAGTTAATTCTTTAATATGAAGTGGAATCTGACCTAAAAATATTTTGAACCAGGTCATGCCAGGCGACCTTAAAGATCCCCAATCCCCATAGCATGACTGAGGATGTAGCAAAGAAGAGTGTAGACTGCTGGACCCATTAGTTGATGTGAGTCCCACTTATGTGCTGGTGACTTCACTATACTAGTTTTCTTTGACTGTATAACAAAGTACCACAAACTTAGTGACTGAGAACTACTCACATTTACTATATTACAGTTTCTATGGATTGGAATCCAGACATGATGGATGTGGGTCCTCTGCTCAGGTTCTTTTGGGTAAAATCAAGATGCCAGTTGGGCTGCCTTTCATCTGAAGTCTTGACAGGGGAAGAACCTTCTTCCAGCTCAGTCAGTTGTTGTGTGACTGAAGGCCTGGCCTGTGGTGGGTCACTGGCTGGAGGCCACCTCAGGTCCCAGAGGGAGTCTCACAGTTTTTGGTTGCATAAACATGGCTGTTTACTCCACCAAGCCAGCCAGGAGAATCTTCTTCCCTGCAGTCTGCTAAAAAAGACTCCTATAGCACAATGTAATAACAGGAGTGATACTCCATCACCTTTGTTATACTTTCTCAGTTAGAAACAAGTTACAGTTCTTGTTTGTACACACACACTCAGTAAAGGGAATTGATTACACAAAGCCATGGGCACCTGCAAGTGGGGGTTCACAGGAAATCCCTAGGGTCTGTCTGCCACATGTACTAACTAGAGAACTGCAGGAATAGCAACCAAAACTGAAACACGCTGGACCTCGTGGTCTTGAGGAGAAACTTGGGATCTATGAAAAAATAGCATTTAGCCCATTGGCTGAAGATTTTCCCGAATGGATGCAATCTGTCAGTGTGTACCCTCAGATTTTACGGATGCATAATGACTATGCAAAGTATGCAGGTGTTTACACTTCTGCGCCCAACCACAGGCTTGTTATTTTTGTTCTTTTCACTGAAGGATAATAATAGACTTAAACACATGTATCACTTATTATATGTCAAGCACCATTCTATGGATCAATTAATCATTACTTAAATAACATTTTTATTACTCCTATTTTACAAAAATGAATGGAAGCACAGGGTGGTTTCAGAGCTCGTTAAGTTGCAGAGCCAGGATGCAAACCAGGGAGGCCATCGTGCCCTTTCACTACTTATGGATGATGGGAAATAGTGAAGTGAAAGATGGAACAAACTCTCTGTAAGGTCACAAAATTTGAAAAGAAAAAAAAAAGTTATCAAAAAATTATTGTTCTATTACATCTACAGACCACTCTCCCCAGTACAACTCTTTACCATCTGGCTCATTCACAGATTTTAATGAATGTTACCAGATCAAATTTTAGAGTGCTATAGTCCATCTGCTCTAACTGGGGCTGTGGAAATATAACTTTTCCATTCTGCTAGTCAATAACCAAGACTTATTGTTCAATTCCTACCTCTAATCTACAAGTCATAATCATTAATGTCTCCATGACAACACAACTCATTTTATAAAGAGAGATATCAGCAATGCATACACAGATCTGTATATAGTAAATTTCTGACATGTGAATTTATTAAATATGTGGTACTAGAAGGCCTTATACTAGATGTAAACATGATAGGGGGAATAAAAATGAATATGGATTCTTTCTGCCCCCAAAGAGTTTATAATCCAGTTGGTTCTGTTGTCAACTTAGAGAACAAAGGAAAAAGCACTAGAGAGGTCATGAAAACCATTAGCAATCAGTTGCTGGAGGCACAGGAAGAAGGGCCTGACAGAGAACCCTCCTTTCACTAGATTTGTTACTTACCTGAACAAAGATTCCTGATACCAAGAGATTTCCTTCTTCATGTTGAAAAGCAGGGAAAAAGGAGAGAAGACCAACATTTCAAGGGAAAAGAAAACTAGCCAGAGTTCACATAGATTTCAATTTGATATAATAACCATAGTAGGTTCAGATCTCTGGGGTAAATTTTATGCTGTGTTCCAACAGTAAGATTACCACACTTACCTAAATTTAGAAAAATAATTAATTTCCAAATACTCTTTGTCCCTCAAAAATGCAGCAGGCTTTTAAACCAATGCTCAATGTATGTAAGAAATACCTGGGGGCACCTGGGTGGCTCAGTTGGTTAAGGGACTGCCTTCGGCTCAGGTCATGATCCTGGAGTCCCAGGACTGAGTCCTGCATCAGGCTCCCTGCTCAATAGGGAGTTTGCTTCTCCCTCTGGCCCTCCCCCCATCATGCTCTCTCACTCTCTCTTCTTCTCTCTCTCAAATAAATAAATAAAATCAAGAAAGAAAGAAAGAAAGAAAGAAAGAAGAAGAAGAAGAAGAAGAAGAAGAAGAAGAAGAAGAAGAAAGAAAGAAAGAAAGAAAGAAAGAAAGAAAGAAAGAAAGAAAGAAAGAAAGAAAGAAAGAAAGAAAGAAAGAAAGAAAGAAAGAAAACACACCTGGACATCTTGTTGCAATGCAGATTCCAATTCAGTAGATCTGGGGTTTGGAGGTTCTGAATTTCTAATGGGCTCCTAAGCAATGCTGATGTTGCTGATTTCCATGGACCACACTTTGAGTAGCAAGGATTTAAAGAAAACCATAAGTATATATCTATGTGCACAACTTGTTCACTAGAAAGTTTGTGGGGTGCCTGGGTAGCTCAGTCATTTAAGCATCTACCTTCTGCTCAGGTCATGATCCTGGAGTCCTGGAATCGAGACCCACGTGGGGCTCCCTGCTCAGCTTGGAGCCTGCTTCTCCCTCTCCTTCTGACCCTCTTCCCTGTTCATGCTCTCTCACACTCTCTCTCTCAAATAAATAAATAAAATCTTTATAAAAAATAAAGGTACAGTTGTGACCCACTCTGCAGATCAAATAACTACAGAACGGTTTAGGAAGAAGAGAAGAATTTTAAAAGTAGGTCTTTTTTTTAAGATTTATTTTATTTTATTTTATTTTGAGAGAGAGAGAGAGAAAGAGAGAGAGCATGAGCAGGGGATGGGGGAGGACAGAAGAAGAGGGAGAATCCTCAAGTAGATTCTGCACTGAGCACAGAGCATGATGCGGGCCTCAATCCTAGAACCCTGAAATCATGACCTGAGGCAAAATCAAGAGACAGACGCTTAACCAATTGAGCCACCCAGGTACCCCTAAAAGTCAGTCTTAACTGGTGACTTATCCTAAAGAAGACTATACTCTGTTCCACTGTGTGACATAAAATATTTTTATATGATTTAAAATATTCTTCAAGAACTATGTATACAAAAAAGAAACATGTATACATTTGTGTTAAGTTTAACATCATATATTAAAGAATTATTTAGTTTTAATTCTATCTTTGTGAATATGGACCTTCACCATCAGCACTTTAATTAAAAAAAAAAAATCCTAGCTCTTAGTTTAATTAGAGTGGATCCAGATTCTGAGGAATGTGAATCTTATAAAAAATGTGGAGAACTCTTTAAGAAAAAGAATATTCCATTGTGAATTCAAAACATTAGGTATGAAAGTGAATACTTATTTAGAAAGAAAAATGCTCAGGGCCGCCTTAGAGTCATTGGCCATGAGGAGAAACATCATGGAGGGAATGTCAGAGTGGATGGGGACAGTGGTCCTAACCAACTGTGGTTAAAATATTGTTCACCCATTTTACACTCCTGAGGCCTTGGATGAGTCCTGAAGCTGAAGCTTTAATAGCTTCACAGTAAATTTGTCCCTGGTTTTAATTCAATCCTTGATTAGCAAGAGTATGTCTATTAATATTTTTTCAAGATAAACAAATTGGTAATATAATCACAAATCTAAAATAATTAAAAAAGAAAAGGCTATTTTTCCAAGAAAAAATATACAGAGAAAGCATATTGAAAATATAATCTTTTATATTAGCTTTTTAAAATTTATTATTTTGCCTATCACAGACATCCTCTGATTTAAAAATGATTCCTTTCTGGAAAGCCAGCTGTTTAGAACTCAGAACAGTGCATCTGCTACATAATTAGTTTCTCAGGGAAGCCCATGGAAAGTCTGTTTATTCTACAACATGTGTTCCATAATAATATAGAACGTAAAATCTATATTAACAACTTCCTGATATCACAATGTACAAGAATTTCTCTGCCCTGGAAGGTCCAGAATGTTTCTGATGGGATACGGAGCTTCCAGGTCCCCAGAGACCAACCAGCGCTCGCGTTTCCTGCCAAGAGGGGATGGCAACACCTCCAGCCCCAAGTCCATGGCAACAGCAATCCCAAACGAAGGCAAGGAAGAAAGTGAAGTAAAGGGTAAGGGGATGAGAACTTTCTACACCTTCCTCAGAATATCTTCAGTCCAAGCTCTACTCCCCATGTATCCTTTTCTTCCTCAGGGAAGTCCCAGAATGTAGTCTGTCTCTTTCCCCTCTTGTCATCTACTCTTCCATCCCAGGCTCCCCTCCTTCTGGGGCCAGTGGGATACAACACATATTTTCCCAGACTCTCTCTTGTTCACTCATTCCCAGCAAATGGTAATCTTTGCAGTTTTCAAATGTGGTAATAATACTGGAACTTGCTAAGGAAAAGAATTGGAAGGGGAAGTTTCTTTCCCATGCACAGAGACCCTCGGTAGGGTATATAAAGAGAGGAGTAAGGTTTTGCGCACTTCATAAGAAAAAATGCAGTCTTAGACCTAGATTGCCAAATTATAATCATAGATGTCAAGGCCAAGTACTAGAATGGGCATGGATAGGGGACCTCAAATGTGAGCAGAAGGGATGAATTGATGAGATGAGACTGGGAAAGTTGCTGAGTACCTGAGACTAGGTACCCCATACCTAGCTTAGGGGTGGGGTAGTGATAGCAAAGGGGAGGAGGGACATGGGAGCCCTGTTCCCTAGTTCCTCACCTCTAACCTGTTCTACCACCCCAGACACTTCCAGAAATCCTTCTGGACCACATGGGGAAGAAATAGAGAATCAGGGTCAAGAGCAGGGGCAGCCCTCCAGATGTCAACAAAAGAAATCAGAAACAGAGAACAGGAAAATCAGTAGCAACAGAGAAGAAAGGGGTTTTGTGGAACCACCTAATGAAGGAGCCTTTCACCAGTGGCTTGTCCAGCTTTGGGAATGTAGATGGTAATTGTGTAGAAAGTCACATCAAATGAGGTTGGAGCAAGAAAGTTGGGAGGATCAACCCCTCTTCCTTCACTTGAGGTCCAGAAAGTTCTCATAAATATCTCTTTTTCCCAGGGAAGTATGGTAACTTTCAAATCTTTATCTTCTTTCCTGACTCTATCCCCTCGTGCATAGAACAAAAGCACTGCTGTCTTCCACAAACAAGTTACCCAGTCAGATAAAGTTCTTGACTCCCAGTCAGATTCCAACCTGAGGAAAACTTCTGCCAGAAAGAGAAGCATCCAAACAGCCTTAGTCTACCAAGCAAGGCATGTTTGTTTTTAGAGAACACCAAGTGAGAACCCCAGGGAAAGTGCAATCCTCACAGGCTCTAGAACTCACACCTTGACCCTGTGATCTGACACTTCTGTTTCATTTCCTATGCACCTTCCCAGTCACTTTAATTAAGGGAAAGCAATTTCTCAACTTTTATTAAAAGATAAACTTGATGTATTTCCCAGAACTTTAGTTGTGTTGATTAAATTCTCCTTCATTGCAGGCTGCAAATTTGGGTAGCCAGTAAGTCACATGACCTGGGTATCCCTCACACTGCCGCCATGTTTCCATCCTAGCGCACACAGATGAGAAACATAAACATGTGTTTCCAAAACCCAAGGCCTTCTGGGCTTCATGCTGAGAACATTTTTTTTTAATTTTGTGTCCTTACCACCTCTAAACACACACCCTACACAACCCTCTAAATTATTATCCCCAGACCATTTGTCTCTGAATATAATCAAATAATTTTTATATCCTCAGGTACCACAAGCCTGCATGTAAAAGTGAACTCAATATTTATCTAACTCTGCCTTGACTTATTAAAACAGGATGCCCAGGGTCTTCATCTCTCCAAACGTCTAGGAATCCTTGGAAGATATATTATGTGTTGTACCAAACACAGTCCAATTTGCTAAAACCTAGAATCTATCCTTTTCCTCCTCCAGTTCCATCTTTCTGCCTTAATGCCCACCAACAAAGCCTCCAGGCCTATAAAGTACAGGTAAAGTTCCTCCTCATGGGGTGCCTGGTAGAGTTGGTTAAGGGTCTGACTCTTGGATTGGGCTCAGGTCGTGATCTCAAAGTCACGGGATCAGGCTCCAGACTCTCTCTCCTTCTCCCTTTGCTCCTCTTGCTCATGCTCTCCCACTCTCTCTTTCTCTCTAAAATAAATAAATAAATATATTTTTTTTAAAAAATGGAGTGCCTCCTCGCTCCAGGAATCCTGGAAAGGACCACAGTACCAAAGCGATGCCTCAGTACCATGTCATCTGCACAGTGAGCTCTTGATGCCGTTTGTGCAGCAACGCTGGGATTTAATTTGATGATGAAATAACAGTTCTGAGAAGATATACTGCTGTCCTTTCTTCTGGTGCCAGTATGGCGGACCTGAGTCCCTCTGGTGTAAGAGTCACCAGTACCATAGGGACCACCGTAACTACAGTATCCAAGAGGATGCACGTAACTTCTGACTTCTCTACCCCAGAATCACCCATAGTTACATCAAGGAGCTCCAAGGAGCAACCCCCACTCCCGCCCCAGGTCTCAAATTCCTTCTGCTTTTTTCATATATCTTGCTTTGCAGGGCTCAAGCACAGATGTGCAGCAAGGAACAGCCTAAAGGCAATTTGAACCAGAGTCACAATGCTTTCATTATTCATTTGTTTGTTCAATTGACACTTATTAAGAGCCCACTGTCTGCCCATCCTAGTTCCATGCACTGAATTTGCAGAGGTGTGCAGGACGAGCCCTTGCCTGCAGAGTTGGCAATCTGGAGTCAACTCAGCTGAACGATGAAGGCAGTGTGAAGAGTATTAGGGTCAGGGCTACAAGCAGGGCTCTGTGATCAGACTCTGAGACTGAACTCTGGTCTCACCATTCACTAGCTATGTGGCCCAGGTAACTTATTTACTCTCCCTGTACCTCAGTTTTCTCATCTGAAAAATTCTTTTTTTTTTTTTTTTAAGATTTTATTTATTTATTAGAGAGAGAAAGACTGAGAATGAGAGGAGAAGAAGGTCAGAGGGAGAAGCAGACCTCCCGCAGAGCCGGGAGTCCGATATGGGACTCGATCCCGGGACTCCGGGATCATGACCTGAGCCGAAGGCAGTCGCTTAACCAACTGAGCCACCCAGGCGCCCCTCATCTGAAAAATTCTATTGATAGCAGGGCTGTTGGAAGTACTGGATAGGGTAAATGTGCCTAAGAATCAATACTGTCCTATTAACTTTGTTAAGTAACTTTAGTTGATCTATGTTACTTATAAATTAGTACTGTTTAAATTGCTATTATAAACATATTAAAGAGTTGTTATTATTAATGTGTATTATCCAAAATATGGATGATTGTCTTTAGTTTCTGGAAATCATGAAAAACAAAGTATTACAAAATAAGTATTAAAACCATAACCTTGTCTGGGAGGGGATTAGAAGTTCAAAAATTATTATCATAAAAAAAATGAGGAGTGCCTAGGTGGCACAGTCGGTTAAGTGTCGGACTCTTGATTTCAGCTCAGGTTGTGATCTCAGGGTCATGAGATCGAGTCCTGCATCACGTTCCATGCTCAGTTTGGAGTAGGCTTGGGATTCTTTCTCCACCTTTCACTTTCACTCCCCCCTCCCACCATGTGCACTCTCTCTCTCTCAAATAAATAAACAAATCTTTAAAAAAAAATGATACACGCCTCCCAGGAAAACAAAAAGACTCTGACCTCAGCTCCCTGTTAGTTCTATACGGTAACAATGGACCTGATAGGTTTGCAATAGTGGGTAGAAAATAACTCAAGCTGATCTTTTTGTTTTGTGAGTATACCAACACAACTGTTTGATTGCCTGCTTTTTTTGGCTGTTCAGACAGCGGTGGTGCTATGGGGTAGGCCTAGGAGGTCTATGATGACAAAGTAACTATAACTCCTATAACTGTAGCAATACATGCTTTATAGCAAATCCTTTTCTCCACACCAGTGATTTATTACATTTGTATGTGTGCACATAGAAGTTTGCCATGACAAGATGATGCTCGGTAATTAATTTGCCAACATAGTTTTATGTAATGTAATCCAGCCCTGCTAAATGCACCACATTTAATAAAAGAAAGTGCTTAAACAGAACTCTGTTCTGAAAAGCCATTTGGTGTGATGGTGAAACATCAGGAAACCAAAGCAGAAATGTGAAGCAGGAAGCCGAAATCTAAAACAGTGCTACAAATCCCAAAGAGCCCGCCTGTTTGAGCTGTGAAGACTTGCCACCCCAAACGGCAGGGCCCTTGCATTACATAAAAGTGAGTGGTCTTCTGGGAACCTGAAGAGAAAGAAATGAACATGATTTCTTATTCTTTCAGCTGGCCTGCAAATTCATACATGAACTATTAGAGGAGATCGCTCAGAATGGAGACATTTGAAGTTCTAAGAGTGTTTCTATTTTGAGCTCCGCTTCTCAGAAGTGACATCATTGTTGGTATAGCTCACCTTTACACAGGAGCCGGCAGTTAGCATCTCAGCTCATGAGTGAAATTGTTTTTGTTTAGTTTGTTTGGAAAGAAAAATAGATTCGTTTTTTTTTTTGTCTTTCAAAATAATCTTAGTGATCTGCTCTCTTAGGTGGAACATCCCAGAACAGATCATTTTTCTCCCTATAATTAATTTCTGATGAGTTTTTTATTACCTAGATACATTCTTTTTTTTTTTTAATGACATTCGAGATCAAAAAGAATCAAAGCACTGTCCGAATATGGAACAAACATGTGCAGGTATGATCATCTAAAATAATCCTGCCTGAATATCGCCTCATGATTAAAAGTCCTCCAGATAAAGATAGACCAATGCTCACCTTTTCTTCCACACTGCCCTCCCACACTCGCAGTCCCCACACATATCAACCCGCCCTCTGCCTCCGTGTCTTCCCTTCTGCAAGAAATAGCAGCATGTGTGTAAGATGATCTGATATCCCTTCCAATATTTGGCACCTAGTTCACCAGGACTGTCCACAGAATAGCCTATGTGAATTAGTCTGCGAAAAGAGTAACGAATTCTCCCTTCAGATGAATGTCACTGCTTATCTCCTATAGAAATTTTTAATGATTTATGTCCCTCCTCTGCCCTTATCGACTCCTATTGTCCTTTGCTAATTGGTGTTCCCTCATATGTTCATCTGAAAAATATTATTTTTCCCTATTCATTGCCTCCAAAGCATTCTGCACATTCTTCCCGAGGCCACATGTCCAGTATCCCATCTATAACGCTGACCAGGATACTTCTAGCCTTCATTATATCATACCACGGTTACAGAAATTTAAAATCTGGAAAGCTATGTAGATTTTTACATTCCCTTGCTGCCAAAAACATGCTTTTATTATCAGAAAAACATCACATTGCAGGCAAACATGTTTCCATCAGGAAATTTGAGACTTAAAAGTTATTGGGAGAGTGTCGTTATAAAAATATTGGTGTGTTTCCAGTCTTTTTTTTTTTCTAAAAGAGGTGGATAAATAGATCACACTGTCAAGTTCCTACACCAATCAAATACATCCCTATACAATGAATAGGAATTGTGACCATTCTAAAATTACATTTGGACATATTTTGTATACTTAAAATATTCAGTCTTTCCACCTGCAAGTATGGAAGTCTTCCCATACTCTCTAAACAAATAAACTCTCTATGTTTATTTGTTTAAGTCCCTCAGTGAAATTCTATTATTTTCTTAATAAAATTTAAAGGTTCCCATACTCTTCTTTTCAAAATATTTTTCTAAGTATTTTTATGTTTTTGATCTTGTGAATGGCATCTGATCTTCCCATTTTCCAAACTAGTTATGTCTCGTGTATTGGAAAGCTATTATGTTTTATCTATTAATTTCTTACTAAACTGTAATTAGTCCTAATAGCTCTTCAGTCAAGCCCACAATTTTGCAGTATGAGAACAAGGATGAATATATGAATACAAGAAAATTAAAAATGCAAGAGAAGCAGAAGAAAAGAAAACATTCGAGGTGGTTGAAGAGCCTCCTTGGTGTGTGTGTGTGTGTGTGTGTGTGTGTGTGTGTGTAGATAGAGAAAAGGGAAAGCTGAATGATATTTTTGACCTTCCATTTTGGTATGTCTTTGAATGCCTCGTTTATATTATTAGTGTATTCCATATAATAAGTTCTCCTGTTTGTTAAAGGAATAAATATAAATTACAAAGCAGAATTGGAATAAATAAGAAACAATATCCATCTTGGAGTCATAGAAGCACTAGTTTTATATATATACGAAAGAGTGATAGAGGGGAATATACTCCCATAAGATGCAAAGGAATGCCAAATTGATTGAAGTGGGGCATTAATCCATGAATTCTGTTTGGTGCTGACAGAATTGGGATCTTCAGTGGTGACATACATCAATTCAGGACTCAAAGGTCAGTTAAATTCACATTTGAATCAAGAACTTCAACTCAAACAAATCTGCCAAAAATGTGTGTTCTGGGATGAGTGGTTCCTAGGAAACAGGGGAAAGCTCTCTGACATGGAGTGGGTGCCATTTAAGGTCATAGCCCACTCCCCTTCTCTTATGCACAAGGCTAATCAAACTGGCCTTTTGAAGATGGTTAAAAATAATAACTTGTTAACATAAAATTACATTCCTCTATGTGAGGGTTACTCTTTAAATAGCAATCTGAGCATTTTTAGGTACTTTAAAATAATAAATAAATATGAGTTAAAGATATATAATTATTATAATCACTCAGTAATTAATTAAATCATTCTGGTCTGCTCATGCTACAGAACTTTGCAGCCCAAGGAAGTAAAGTTCTTAATAAATTCTCAGCTGTTAATCCTTCTAAATACCACAAGAAAGGGAAAACCTCTCTCAAATTCAACCAAAATATTTTGTTTCCTTGGGAAAAATTCCTAATTCCTAGGTTCATTAAGTTTGTTCAGATGTGGGCAATATGTGTGTGTGTGCGCACATGTGAACGTGTGCGTGTGTGTGTATGTGTTTTGCAAGCTCAAAGAAATGTCCCCATGAACCTGTTTCAAATTAATTTGTGCATTAATCTGTGCAGGAAGATTTCTTTATTTGATAAGAGAAGGGGGGGGAAGACATCACATTGACTTAAAAGTTTTGACTAATTTCTAACTGTGCCTGAGGAGTTTCCACTATGTCTTCCAATCAACAAAGGATTTGTGACTCTTTTCAGTGTGCCTGAGATTACACAGACAAATTACTTAAGAGCCCAAGGAGATTATCTCTAATTGGCATAAAAAGGATATGGCATTAAAAACAAAACTCTCTGAAACTCTGACAGTGTTTGGTGCCCAAAGGGTAAGTCAGTGCCCCATGTGGAAACACCATGGAAATAAATACATCAGCTGTGATAGGTGGCCTTTTGAGGTCTTATTTAGATTGGAGGAGATTGCTTTTTCTTTGCACTGCTCCACAGAGTTGTGTCATACTTGCTGAATGAGGGCAAACGATAGACTCATCTCTGTAGTCCCTTGTCATAATGCTTGCCTTTGTTATAGCTGATTCATTCTCCTCACCTACGAAATACAAACTTCAGTGCCTACTAAGAGTCAATATGAGATACTTCTGGATAATGCGGAGACCAGAGATTGAAGACATTTCGGGGCACAGTGGGAGGGATAGGGAGATGAGGTTCACAGGAGCAGACAGGTAGGAATATGTAGCAGTGAATTTCACCAAGTATTTAGTTAATGATTTCAATCTCGAGTTACCAGGTTAGGTAATGGGGCTGCATCAGAGTCCCTGCTCTCCATGGGCTTAGAATCCCAAGGAGAAAATAAGATAGATTTATCATACAACTGAATACAATAGCATGGAAAAGGCAACAGAAAAATCTTAGGACAAAATTAACGTGGGTAAGCCACTAGCGATCAATCAATCCGAACTGTTCATTTTGCAGTTAAGGAAACTGAGACCCAGAAAGACTAACTGTGTTACTTGTGGCCACAGAGATGGCCAGATAGTGTCACCCAGAACTCAGATCTTATGTTCCTACCAATATACTACACTACTTTACAGGACCTACTGTCAGATAATAATATAGAAGATAAGTGTATGAGTTTAGGAGAGAGAGTAATGTCTTATAACACAGGATGCTCAAAAAGTTTTACTGAAAGGATAACTTAAAAAAAAAAAAGCAAGCAAATAAAAAACAAAGTCAGGCCTTAAAAAAAAAAAAAAAGAGGTCACGTTTCCAAGAACAGAATGGAAGGGAAGAGAGTGGGCCAGGGGAAGAGGATGAATGCCGACTTGGATGGGGGCCCAGAATCATGCTCAGGACACAGTGGAGACTCAGGGGCTGAGCGAAAGGAACCTCAAGTAAGGACAGTAGGAGTGAAAAGATGCAGCAAACATGTCCCTCGATTCATTCTCCCTCCAGGGCAAACTTTGGTTTTGGAATTCTCTGCAGGGGTTAAAGCCAACATTGTCCTATCAACTATCAATCGGGTCCCCTCATTAAGCCCTAGGCACCTGTGTTCCCACCTAAACTCTTGCCTTTGCTCACGCAGATCCCTCCAGGACACAACTTCCATCATGTTCAGGGTCAGATGGGGAAAGGCTGCTTCCGTGAAAATGTCCTGGACCCTTGCACCCACGTAAGGTTCTGTTTTCTGAACCATGTTGAGCACCGGCTGACCTACAGGATCATGGAGACAACAGATGGATGTCATACCTTGCGCTTACTGCATGTCACACGGCCCGCTCACAACCATCCTAGGCATGCCATGGGCCCTTAATTGCTTCTTGGCCAAGTAACAAAAAGCAGCAGCTCTTCCAGTGGACCTGTCATCAAGTCCTTGTCACTTATTCACAGGTTTTCACCTGAACTGCAAAATGATGATGGTGATGATGATAATGATGAGGCTGGGGGTGCCGGCAGTGGTGGTTCCCCCTCCCCCCTCCCCCACCCCACCCTCGGTGGTGGCGGTAATGACACGAATGACAATAGATGCTAACATTTCCTGAGTACTTTCAATATGCCAGACACTCTCGAAACCACTAATTTGTATAACTCCATTTAATATTTGACACAATCTTGTGAGATACATACAGTTATTAATACCATTTTACAGTAGAATAAAATTAGGCACCAAATTCTGATCATAAAAAGCCAAAAAAAAATATCTTTGCAGAAAGTTTCCTTTCATGACTGTGACATCTAGACTGGATTTTATTTTAAATTCAGATTTGTGTGAGATAATTGGGGTTAAAGAATCTTTTTTCTACTTAAAGATTATCCTACGCATATATTGTTTCCTTCCACGTGAGAGCAGGTAGGATACCTTAAAATTTTGAATCACACATAAGGCAGGAACATCAGCCTTTAACTGTAGATACTTGACTATCGGCTCTGTGTGGAAGGACATTCTAAAAGATCGTCATTCTGTCTTATCCCACCACCTCTGCCCCCAGAGTAGGAAGAGTGATGCATCTAACTGGAAGGTTTAGGAAAAGGATCTGAGCATATGCGGCTTGGTGCCTTCCTCTTCCTTTTCCTAATACCGTATCTGCAAACCCTACGCATTTTGTTCAGCTCCTCTGACCTCAGTTCAATAGAATAATAGAGTAGACCCAGCTGATAAGCAGGGGGGGAGGGCGGCCGCTGCAGTTGGAGAGGTCTAATTTTGAAGTACAATATGAAGCAGCACAGTGTTGCCACATACCCGAATCAAGATTTCGACAGTTCTACTGACTATGCAACTAACATTTTGGTCTTTATGTGCCTGACTCCTTGTCCAGCTCTTGATGGTTCTGATTGGTCTTGGAAGACTGGTACTTTCTGAAACCTGAGCCATGAACCAAAAGATGTTGTTTCTCATAAAAGAGAATTTGCAATAAGAATGCAAATTTATCCTTAGGTACAAAGCTTTAATTCTGTATTGAGCATATAATTTTGCAAAGCAATATTTTATTTAGTCTTTGCATTCCAGGAATGGAACTATCATTGAATCTATTATATCAAATGCTTTCATATAAGTTGGATTGTTGAGGAAATAGTTTGGACTCTCTGGTAATGAATGCATTCACACTTGTTTGTACAGTTCTTTCTTTTCCAGTAAGATACATATACTACTAGGAAGATTCTACCAAACAAATACTTTGTAGCAACATGAAATGACAAACCTAGCACAAGAAAAGGCTCCCCCTTAATGAGGAAATGTCATTCTTAAATGTTTCTATATTAAGGAGTTCCACTAGAATCTATTACAATAGTATATATTATAATAGTATGCTATATCAATCATACCTATATCGCCATACTTGAGTGGACAGTTTTTTTTTTTTTAAATAAAGAATGATAATCCCTAGTTCTTTCATTTAAGAGAGACATTAGAAAAATGTAACAATATTATGTTTGGGGATTCTTTTAACATTTTTAAGCCCCAGACTGGCAAGAACAAAGAATCACTTTGCTAACTAATGTATTAAATATGTTGTCTATTTATATAGTAATTGTTTGATGGAAAATTCATCTCTTTTGTTCCTTCTTATCTTTTCTTTCCTCTTGTCCAGGCAGTGTATTTATGAATTATGTATGTGAACATAATTAAAAGTAACAATTGGTGAATTGTACTCCATGGACATTGTTCCCTGTTTCAAGTCTTATTTAGACTGAACCAAATTTATGCAAAGAGAAGAGCTTATAATTAAATTCATAGCCATCCTTCCTGGGAAGGTTTCTTTTATGTAAAATACATTGCTTGCTAGAAGCTGTTTTTCTGACCAAAAGCTTTGCATAGCATCTTTAAAAAAAATCAGTAGACAATTTAACAACAGCCCCCACGCCTTTCTAGAAATGAAAGTTTCCTATAACTGGCTATCCATCCTCCTTGATCCTCTCCAGTTTGGTTAGTCTGTAGACCATGTAGAACTGTTAAGAATCAGCTCCCACAGTGGTTTGGCTGTTTGCAAATTAGGAACAGATACAATATGGCAAATGGTTGGATGAGATCAATTGCTAAAATATTCTCCTTTGATTACTCTCAGGAGCCCCCGTAGTAATTTTTCATCTTTCGTTTGCTTGTTTGTTTTTATGTTTTAATACAAGAATCCTGGAGAGAGAAAAAGACAACTGAGACAGTTGGAAGGATAGTATTCTATCCACAGGAATATTTATTCTGTAAGGAAAAAAAAAAGATTACTGTAAACATTAGCCCAACTCCACACTTCTTTCTTTAGCCACTCACATTTCTCAAAGTATTCTTTCTTTAGGAAAATACTTTTTATTAAATGATTCTATTTTTTAAAAGTATGGTCCAAACCCCCAGTTTCGTGTCATGAACACACTTAGCTGAGAATCATGTGCACTCCATCATCTATTGAAGCTGAGAATATTCCTTGCAGAACCTGTCCCCATATTTCACTAGCACATACCTGGATAGTCTTTCTCTTTCTTGACCCAGGTCATCCTTAGCAATTTCTTTCTCTGCACTTATTATTTTCCTAAAACAGAAAATCCCTCTGTAAAGATACCACATGATGAATTCATAGTAAGAAAGGAATGGACTATTTCCTTTCACTGTCAACCAACAATCATTTCTGCTTCAAAGTCAATTTCTCTGCAGTGTGACAATATCATGGGATGGATAGACCTGGAGAAAACGTGAGATTTGCTCTTGGACTCAGGGAAAAATGGGAAGTGCAAACATGGCAGCCTGACCTGCTGTTTTTAAATGTAGTTTGATATTCTCTCCTCTTCCTCCCTCTGCTCTTCTCTTCTCCCATGATTTGAAAAATGTCACATTTAAAAGCCTTGGCTGGCCCACGGTGTCACCCCGGATCCATCATCATCTTCTCAGCTCATCTTTCTCTCTATTAAAAATAAGATATTTATATTTCTAGATGAAATAGGAGAAACCTAGCCTTGACGAATGACTTCCTATTGTCATCATTACCAGGCAGGATATGATTGGAGGGAGCTTGGCCACGATCTAGTGTTCTCGCCCTTCTGTTGTGCCGACCAGAAACAATCATTCATAACCACATACTGTAAAGTTTATTTTTAAGAATTAAACTGTTAATTAAAGAGATGAGTAATGAAGACAGGAAGCATGCATGGAAAGGTGGTGACAGATGTCACAGGCTGCAGGTTCTAACAGCTGTTGAGAAGATACATGAATTCCTTAAATTACCTTATATCTCTGAATAGTTGAGTGAAGTGAATTATTATAGATCTTGGGGGACAGAAACAGTTGTTTGAAAATAAGCGCTGCCCCTATTTATGTCAGAACCCCCTTAGAGATGGGGAAGGCCCACCAGAGCCTGGAGTGTGGCCATATTGTGGCCCTATGAAATGTCCCAACAGGTTTAGGAGATGACTTTGGAGATACCAAACATGGTATTCAATATCCTGAATCATGTCACAAGAAATGAGTTACCTTATTTTTAGTTTTTCTTCTTTTATTCAAAAGTAAGTCTCAGGTGGTTCAAGTATTTCTTTGCACATCACCTATCCTGGGCTAATCTTCTGTTTTAACAGACAGAAGAGACTCTGAACTTTCCGACAGTACCTGGATAGAATTTAAGAATATTCATTTGTATTTTATTTGTTTTTGCCATTACTTTTATTTATTATAAGCAAAACTGTTTTTCATTTATGGTAGTCATATGACGTTTCTTTTTAAAATAAACTAGTCTAAGAGTAGTGAGGAAGGGAGGAAGGGAGGAAGGAAGGGGAGAGAAAGAAAGAAAGAAAGAGAAAGAAAAAGAGAAAGAGAAAGAGAGAAAGAAAAGGAAAAGAAAGGTAAGAGGGAGGGAGGGAGGGAGGAAGGGAGGAAGGAAGGAAAAAGAAGAAAGAAAGAAAGAAAGAAAGAAAGAAAGAAAGAAAGAAAGAAAGAAAGAAAGAAAAGAAAGAAGAAAGAAAAAGAAAGGAGAGAGAAAGAGAAAGGAAGGAAGAGAGGGAGACAGGGAGGGAGGGAGGGACTGAGGAAGGAAGGAAGGAAGGAAAAGAGAAAGAAAAGAATATGTCACTTTAAATTAAATATATAGGTGATAGTAAACATGATACCTATATATAACAAAATAATTGAAGAAGAAAAGACGTAATGTGACTATGTGAAAAAAATTCTTAAGGTTTTACACAACTAAAGTTTGGCTAAGGCTGGAATAGGAAGGGTTTGTGTCAAAAACCACACAAAGAACTTAAGTAAGTCCCTAGTGTGGATGACAAAGATATCAGAAAAATATGGAAATAAAATCAGTATTAAGTCTACAAGGAAAAATCACCTGATGTTTCCAGAGCTATTTTCAGGGTGTCTAATACCTGTTGTTTATTAAAGACATTGGTTTCCTTTATTCTAAGGAAAGAAGAAAGAAAGAACAAAAGGTGTTCAGCAAAATTAAATGAAAAGGAGTTAACAGTATTTGATTCCTTGCCCCTCCAACATTCCATTCAAAGTGACTCACCCTGAACTTACAAAAATAAGTGTATTTTGACTGGAAACAGTAGGTCAAAAGTCAGAGATATATTTTCAGCTCACTGGACACTTGATGGAGGGGATATAAGCCTGTCTGAGAGAGAGGACTAGAGCCCTGCTTTGAAAGACCTTGATTTGGGTGGTTAGTGTTTATTTTATCCAAGAGTAAGTCTCAGGTGGCAAGTATTTCTTTATCATGGGACACCTGGGTGGCTAGGTCAGTTAAGCGTCTGCCTTTGGCTCAGGTCACTATCTCAGGGTCCTGGGATGGAGCCCCACATCAGGCTCAGCGGGTGTCTGCTTCTCCCTCTGCCACCCCAACTTGTGCTCTCCCCCCCTCCCTCAAATCAATCAATCAATCAATCATCCATCACAGGCTAATCTTCATTTTTTGGGCAATTTGCTGGTAGAATTTTTTCTTTCCTTATGGAACCGTCTCCCTCCCTAGGCTCCCCAGCCTCTAAGACCTCAGAGGTTGTGTTAACCACAGTATCTCTGGGGACTGAGCCCAAGTCTTGCCGATAGCTGACACTCAGAAGTCTCGAACGAGTGAATGAATGAATGAACAAATGAGTTGGGTCTTCATATAGGACCCAATCCAGCAAAATGTAAGGAGAGGAAAGAAAAAAATACCTCTTCTTTCAGAAAACAGTAACCAAAATCCTGAAGTCAACGTTTTTTTTTTCTCCCCACTATTAACCTTAAAAATGAAGGTCATAATCAATGCAGCTCCGCCATCCGCTTTACACTCAGTGCACGAGTTTTGTTCATCTCTCTGTGAAGCTGAAAAGATTATAATGAAAATGCCCAAAGAAAGAAGGGAGGGACAATTGTAAATAGTTTTCTCTGACAACTGGTATCAGCATTTTCTCATAGTCTTGCATTTATTCAGACAAAAATGACAAATGTATTACAATGAATAGATGAGATCTTTCTGTCTGGATATGGCATAAAAATAAAACAATACTGTACTGATTTTTCTCTCTGAGTATTGTGCTCCTCGCACAATTGCCGAACATTGGCAGGGCTCTTAACACCATTGATAGGAAACAAAGCAAAACTTGGGACAGATTCTACAGCCCGGGGCTTGTGAATGTCTGGGATTTACAGCACAGCCTGATGCCACTGTCAGACTCTTCTGGTTTCAATATCCTGCCAGCTACCATGGGGGCTTTTTTCTCTCCGTGAAAGTGCACCTTTCCCTCAAGGTCACACATTTACAGTTTCTTAAAGAGCTTCCTACTGGTCATGGGACTCCTTTAAATTTGAGGAGCCTCCTGGGTGCTTTGAAGTATGGCGTCTTGGACATTGCCCTGCACCCCCCAGGATTGGAGCTAGGCTACAGAGACACAGACACTTCCAAATTGAAAGGACCCCCAGCATTCCACCACGGAGCCCCTCCCCCCCTCCTCCCGGAGCCCCACAGTCTAGTTTGCCACTGAAAACTTCTCACCAGCTTTCGGGAAGACATCAACCCACCCTTGTGAAAGTTTTATGCATGCTTAAATATATCCTAAGCAGGCATGAGGGCAATTAAATCAAGTCTGTATCATACAGCACTCTGGATGGATAGCAAGCTTAAAATATTCCCCAGCCTGTGCCCTACATTTGAGTTTTTAATATGAGCACGGTAACTTCTCCCATTCTGGAAGTGATCGGCAAGAGTCCAATCATCCCCCGCGGCTCCACAAACCCCTGGCAGGAGGGAGCTTCATTTCCTGATGAATCATCCAAACCGACCCTGGAGGGCTTTCCAGGCCAAATGAGCCAAGGCCAAGTTCTCTCAGCACTCTGTGCCTGCAATCAGTCACATCGTGGAAGAGGAAGTGAAGGCCTTGTTCTGTCAATGATTTGGGGATGTGCTTCGGTTCTCTTTTTCCTGTTTTTCCTTAGTCTCTTGTCTTATACTCTTTGGCCCACAGTGCAAGGACACCGTAACTTTTAAGGTCTGTGATCTCTTTTCGAAGGAGCCTGAGGAAGAGAACTCTTACAAGGATGGTGATCCAAACTGAAGGTGAGCTGGTTGATACACCCCTGGAAAAGGACCCAAGAATGCAAGATTCCAATGAGAGAGGCAGCAGACTGTCCTGAGAAGGACACAGGCATTGGAATCAACAAATCTGGATGTGATTCCAAGAGGTCCTCACCTTAACTAAACAACACAATTTGAACTTCTATTTTCATAGGAAAGCGACATGATGTACATAAAATATCTCATATGTAAATGGAAACTATAATCAAGATGCTGTATCAGTCTTTTATTAGTGAGAAAGAGTATTTTTTGAAGAGGTGTATTTTGTCCTAATCTGTTTCCAAAATTTATTGTGCTTGATTCTGCCGTTAGCATAGAAGATTCTAGGTGTTCAATTAATTGCACTGGCATTAAATTTCATGAGAGCCGGTCATTGTTTTCCTAATTGCTGTGTCACCAGCTACCAGCGCATGACTTACACAGTAGTAGCTCAATAAGTAGTTGTCGGTAGGTCCAGTTAATACTCAACATTTTGAGCAATAGTAAGAACGCAAACACTATTCCTTTGTATAGAATGAGCTCTTTAATTATGCGTTCCCAGAATTCCACAGGCTCATAATTGAGACTGCTTATCTCTTTAAGGCTGTGTCCGGTATTGCCAATTAGATTGG
>CM052810.1:159097760-159343032 GCA_028533885.1 Nasua narica | reverse complement strand
AAACAAAACTACACTAAGACACATAATATTTAAGTTACTCAAACCAAATGATAAAGAAAAAAAATTTTTAAGTATCTGGGGGAAAAAACAACACATTACATGGGAAGGAACAAAGATGAAGATGAGAGTAGCTGTCTCATTTAAAGATAATATGGGGAGACAGTAGAGACACACCTTTAAAGCTCTGAAAGAAAATGGCAGTCTAGATTTCTATATCCAGCAATATCATCTTTCAAAAATCAAGGAAAAATAAAAATATTTCCAGACATATAGAAGTTGAAAGAATTCATCTGTAGCAGACCCTCAATATATGAAATATTAAAGGAAGTCCTCCAGGCAGAAAGTAAGGTATTCCAGGTAGAAATATGTATCTACACAAAGAAAGATCAATGGAAATGGTAAATGTTTAGCAATGGAAATGCTAAACAATGTAAGAATTGTTTCCTCATATTTTAAGTCTCTTTGGAAGATAATTGACTTTTAGGGTCGCCTGGGTAGCTCAGTCAGTTGAGTGTCCAACTCTTGATTTTGGCTTAGGTATTGTTCTCAGGGTTGTGAGATTGAGTCTTGCTTGGGCTCCACACTGGACCAGAGCCCTGCTTAAGATTCTCTCTCCTTCTCCCTCTGCTCCTCTCCCCCTAAAAGGAGAAGATAATTGACTTTTTTTTTGATAATTGACTTTTTAACAAAAGATTATAAAAATGTAGTGTAACATATAGAAATAAAATATGTGACAACAAAAGCATAAAAACCAAGAAGAATGATAGTAGTTAACTCTTGAATTGCATAGGTCTACTTATACATAGATTTTTTTTTTATAAATACAGTACAGTACTGTAAATGTATTTTCTCTTCCTTATGATTTTCTTAACATTTTTCTTTTTTCAAGCTTAATTTATGGTAAGAATACAATACATAATAAAAATACATACAAAATATATGTTAATTGATTATGTCATTGGTAAGGCTATGGTCAACAGTAGCCTGTTAGTAGTTAAGTTCTTGGGGAGTCAAAGTCATATGCAGATTTTTGACTGCATGGTGGGGTGGCATTCCTAACCCATGTGCTGTTCAATAGTATATTAATGTAAGGTTTTTATACTATAAGTGAAATGGCATAATATCACTTAAAGGTTGATTGTGATAAGTTGTATACCATAAAACAAGGAAACCTCTAAAATAACAAAACAAGAATTAGCTAATAATTATAGCTAAAAGATAAAACAGAATCATAAAAATCTCAATGATTCAAAAAAAGGCAGAAAAAGAGGAAAAGAGGAACAAGGAATTGATGGTAAAAATGGAAAAACAAAGCAAAGATAATAAACTTAACCTTTGCCATATCAAAAATCACATTAGTAATAGATGAGCTAAATGCACCAAACAAGAGGAAGAGATTGTCAGATTGGAGAAAAGTAAGACCCTACTAAACATTGCCTACTAAAAAAGATCCTAATAAATATAAGAAGGACATAAAATATAAAGAAATAAGTTTAAGGTTAGAAACAGATATACCATGTGTACATGAATCAAAAGAAATCTGGAGTGTGTATACTAATACCAGACAAAGGAGATTTCAGAACAAAGTATGGGAGCATGAATAAAGGGCACTTGATAAGAATAAAGATCAAATTCAATTTATAGAGAAAACAACAACTCCAAAGTTCATGCAGCCAATAACAGAGCTTCAAAACACAGGAATTGAAAACTGAGATATCTAAAATGTGAAATAGACAAATCCATGGATCTAATAAAAGGTTTTAACACTATTCTTTCAGTAACAAGTACACAGAAAGGATACAGTAAGGATCAGTATCAGTAAGAATACAGAAGGCTTGGACAGACAAAACTATCAGTCAACTTGACCTAATTGACATTCATAGAGTACTTCATTCAACAACAGAATTCATTCTTTTCAGGTGAACATGAGACATTTACCAAGATAGACCATACACTGGACCATAAAGGAAGGCTCAGTAAATTAAAAGGATTCAATGTATACAAAATGTTTTCTGACCATGATAAAATTAAACTAGAATTCAGTAATAGAAAGATATCTGGAAAATCCTCCAAATATAAGAAACGAATGACACACTTCTAACAACCAATGGATCAAAGAAAAAATCAAAGGGAAGTTAGAAAGTGTTTTGAATTGAATGAAATAAAAACATAACATATCAAAATTTGTTGGATTGTCCTAAAATAGTACATGGAGGAAATTTTATAGCACCAAACACATATATTAGAAAAAAAAAAAGGTCTGAAATAAATCAATACTTCAGCTTTCACCCTAAGGCACTAGAAAAAAAATGAGTGCATTAAAGCTAAAGTAAGTAAAAATAATAAGAAAGAAAGAAAAATAATGAAGAGCAGAAAGATAATTAATAAAAGAAAACAGAAAAACTCAACAGAGAAGACCAACAAAATATAAAGCCAATGTTTGGAGAAGACCAACAAAATTAATAAACCTCTAGCCACACTAATAATGAAAACAAATCAGGGATAAGAGAAATAGCCATTATTACAGATTATATTCAAATTAAGAAGATAACAAGGAAATATTATTAATAACTCTATAACAATAAATTTGATTCTTAGACAAAATGGACACATTTCTTAAAACACACAATTACTGGGGCGCCCTCATGGCTCAGTTGATTAAGTGTCTGACTGTTGATTTCAGCTCAGGTCATGATCTCAGAATTGTGAAACAGAGCCCTGCTTGGGCTCCACACTGGGCATGGAGACTGCTTAAGATTCTTTCTCTCTCCTTCTGTCCCTTCTGCCCTCTAAAACAAAACAGAACAAAAAAACAAACAAACCACAATTACCGAAGATCAAATAAGGAGAAATAGACAGCATGAGTAGCCCTATATCTATTTAAAAATTGAGCATGAAGTTAAAAACCTTCCCATATAGAAAACCTCAGTCTCAAATGGCTTTATTGGTGAATTCTGCTAAAACTTTAATAAAGAAATAATACGAATTCTACATAAACTCTTCCATATGATTATGCTTTCTAACTCATTCTATGAATCTGACTGACCCTGATACCAAAACTAAACACAGACATTACAGAAAACTACAGACTGATATTCCTAACAAATATAGATGAAAAAATTCTAAGCAAAGTTGTAGCAAATTTATACAAATTATACAGTAACAGGATAATACAATATGAATAAGTCAGATTTATTCCAAGAATGAAAGGTTAGTATAACATTTAAAAATAGATTACTGTAATTCATGATATTAACTAAAAAAAATAAGAGTATGTTGTTTCAGAAATAGCATTTAAAAATCCAGTATTGATACTTAATGGTGAAATATTGAATGCTTTTTCCTTAAGATCAGGAATAAGGCAAGGATATCTGCTCTCATCCTTTCCACTAACATTGTATTGTATTGCCAGTGCAATCAAGTAAGAAAAATAAATGTACAGCTTCTAGATTGGAAAGAAAGAAGTAAAATGATCTTTATTCACATATGACATGATCATCTATATAGAAAATCTGATGAAATACACACAAATACACACACACTATTAGAACTAATAAAAGACTAATAAAAACTATTTAAAGAAGCTAATAAAAATGATTAAAGCTAAAAATAGTTTAATAAAAACTACTAAAACTAATTGAATTTGACAAGGTTACAAGATATTCAATAAATATAGAAAATCAATAGTATTCCTTTATACTAGCAATAAAGAAATCAGAAGATGATAGAAACAAATACAGTACCATTTGTAATGCCATTGAAAACATGAAATTTGTAGGGACAAATCTGACAAAAGATGTACAAGATCTATATATTGAAAACTACAAAGCACTGCTGAGTAAAAGTAAAGAAAATCTAAATGAATGGGAAAATATTCCATGTTCATGAGTCAGAAGATTCAATATTGTTAAGATATTGATTCTCCTCAACTTAATCTTTAGGTTCAAAGGAATCTCAATTATCACAGCAGGCTTTCTGAAGATCTCGACAATTTGATCCTAAAATACAAAAGGAAAGGCTTAGAACTATAATAACAAAAATAAATCTAAAAGTAATAAGAGAAGTTAAAAAGCTAACACTTCCCAATTTCAAGACTTATTTGAATGCTACAGTAATCAAGATACTGTGGGAATGGCAGAAAGATAGAGAACTAACGGAAAAATAGAGAAACAATAGACAGTTCAAAAATAGATCTCCCGGTACACAAACGACTAATTTGCAATGAAAGCACAAGGGCAATTCAGTAGCAAAAGGATATTTTTCAACAAATGATGCTGAAATAATTGGATGATATATGCCAAAAAAAGAACTTTAACCAATAACTCACACTTTATGTAAAAATTAAACTCAAAATGAATCTTAGACTGAATATAAATGCTAAAACTATAAACCTTCTAGAAATAAAACAAGTAGAAAATCTTTATAACCTTGGATTCAGCAAAAGTTTTTCAGAATTAACACCAAAAAGATGACCCATGACCCAGTCAAACGGACACATAAAATTAACCATCCTGCTGTCCTTCCACAATCTCCTTTTCCCAGGTGAAGGCCCTAAGAAATCTATGTGCACAGAAGACAAGGTTAGGGAAATGTATACTCTCTATGACACTGGGGTTATTTGAGCTCTGAATCCAATACTGAGAACCTGGGCAGAAGAATCCCTTCTCCCAGGCTGAAAGCATGCCTAAGAGCAAGGAATTAACCTGAACCGCTGCCTCTATCTTTTTCTCAGTATTATGATCTTAAAACAATCAAGTAGTTTTTCATCTCATTACACTCACCCCACAGCAATCCTCCTTTTTTTTTAATAATTTGTCCTATTTCTAAAGGTTTTATAAACACACAGCATTTGTCAACTCTAATGTCTGTTACTGATTAATAGGAATGATTGATACTCATGGATTTACTCGAAGGTCAATGAAACAAATACATTACTAATACATAATAATATACTCTGGGAGTTACACATTTGAATAGAGTGTGGGATGGGCAAGGGAGAGCGTACCAAATGTTACTGGGGGGTCCACTCTTCTCTTTGCCCAGTTCCTGCTATTTGCTAGTTTTCCCTCTAAAAGTTGCCCAGCCCTTGATGCCTTTTCTTCTTGTCTTCAAAGTCGTAGATCTACAGGGCTGATGGAAGGGGCATCAAGACTCTGTTACCAGTGTCTCCCCACTGACTGTCTTGGCTTTGTCTGAAAATTACTCACTCTAGTTCTATACTGCAGAAACCACACAAATAGCTATCCATGTGTTTAGAGACATTAAGTAAGGGCAATTATAGGGAGAATGAAATATAAGGAACATTCTCAAACAATTACAGCCACAGTGGGTTTATCTATTCCTCATTACAAATTGTTTCTTAACCACATCTCTGATTCTGAGACCAAATGGATTATGGCCAACCCAAGAGTCTTAATGTACAATCCTTGGCCTAAATCACCTGTCTCCCCCTGCTTGGACTTGCTTTTGTCATGCTCACCAGCCAATTTTGACCAATTCTCCTCCCCAGGGGAAGACGGGGCTCCTAGTTGAGTTTTCAATGTTAACACAGAGGTCCAGATTCCTGGCGCTATGTAAGCCATATATAATGGCCTCCCTTGTGTGTAGCTTCATTCTTGATTACCTGTGGGATGCTGCCTTTCATTCCTGTTTTTAGCCCGGCAGACCACCCTGCCTTCCCACAACAACTAATTCCATTACTAGTAAGCACGTTTTTCTCATTCCCGTTATTTAGAATAATGAGTACTAATCACTCCTGGTTTATACCCACCAGCTCACCAAAGGAGGGATGTTCTCATGTGCCCAGGGACTTTCTTTCTTTCCTTTTATGTATGAAATTGCACTATCCCTATAAAATAACTTTGGAAAACTACTCGGCCACATGCACACAGCTAAATAAATGCATGTGTTAGAATTCAGCCTTTCAATCCTAGATATAGACCCATTAGAAATGCTCACACATGTTCATTAAAAGAAATAACAAAAGAAAGTTTAAAGTTATAAACACTATTTTCACTACCTTATACTCCAGTAAGTCATTGGATAAATTTATACACATTAGTGATTATAAATGTTATTGTGGCACTATGTCAGATATACTAATATCAAAATGCATATCATTCTCACAAAGGAAAAAAGGTTGAGGGCCACAGTCTACCTTTTCCAAATGTCACTTATTAACTTGGTTTTACAAAGGAACCCTGGAATCCACATCCTGAGAAAGAATAAAAAATGGCTTTCTCAAGCTTAACCATCTATGTCTTAGTAGAATTAGATGAGAAACCAAATACCAGGACTTATTCTACCATTCTTGGACCATACAACATGCCTTTGGATAAGAAAACATCTCGAAGTTCTCCATAAAACAGTTTTTAAGTTTCTTAACTCAATTTATTATTCTACTAGAGCTATAAAAACTCAAAAAATTTTACATGAGGACAAAGCTTCTGGTTGTGATACTTTCAGACTGTGGGTGTTCCAGTGCCCCAGGCATCCAGGCTGCCTACAGAGACAAGTGGTCAGCCCTGGTTGGGAAATCCAAGGCTTCCCTCCATTCACTGCTCCTCGCACACACGCCCTTTTCTCCCTTTCCGTTTGCTCTCCACATCCTACATATCAATCACCTGAACATAGTCACACATTCGATGTGGTCATTTTAATACAGTTAATGTCTGTCTACTAGATATCAAGCAATCTTCCCACCATTTTTTTCTAACAGTAGTATTAGATTTGCCCCAAACTTTCCTTATAACCAAAAGATGATAAATTTGCAAGACTGCTGACTGAAATCACTGAAATGATCAGCCCTTTTTCCTATCCCAAGAGTTCATCTATTCAGCAGATAAATCTTGATCATTCGACATAGAGTCTGAGTCAGACATCGTCTGACTGGGATGGAGGTAAAGGTAGAGAGAGAAAGAAGAATAGCCTTAAAATCTAATGTTCAACACTTAGTATGCCATATTGGTCTTACTGACCTCTCTCTAGAGCCCTATTTCATATTTTTCAGCCATAAAATCCTGAACAAGTTGCTTAATATCTCTAGGCCTCCATTTTTTTTCAGCTGGAAAATGGAGGTGGTAATGCAGGTGAAATGGCAGGGTGGTCTGCCAGACTAAGAACAGGAATGAAGGGTAGTCAGTCTCCCACAGTGCCTCTATCCCATGTGCCTCTTGGAAAAATTCAGCGAAAAGTTGTACGTAAAACAATTAGTACCATACATGGAAAAGAGTGAGAATCAGTCAAGTTTAGCTAATGCGATCATAACCGTTATTATCCTTGTTCTTCTAGCTCTATTGTCTTGGCTATCGGTTTACTAACTCTCTTAGGGCAGGTTTTTCCCAGAGGCTGACTGTGGGACAAGGATTCAAATGCAAGTGATTTATTAAAGAACTGTTCTTAGAAGAAACCAGCGCCGGCATTAGGGGAACAGGATGAGATAGGGAAAGAAGTCAAGGAATGGCATGATTTCAGGTGAAGTCCAGTTTCAGTGTCATCTCAGAAGAATCTGTGAAAAGTAAAGTATGCCTTAGAATTTGTCCTTTATCAAGGCAAAGCCGGTAGGCTTTTAGTACTTCTGCACCTGTCTGCTCTTGTAAGGGGCAGGAAGGATACGCAACTGCCCCTAGGAGGTGTACCTTCTGAGAACGTTAGGCTCTCCATGGGGGTGAAGCAACACCAAGAGCCTAAAGGCAATCCTCTGAAGGTTTTAGCACAAGAGGATGGGTCCACAAAACTGGTAAAGGCGATTAGAGAGTCTCGGGGCAAGCCGACAACAGTGCCTGCTACAACCTTCTATGACCGGATTTGTGCAATCTTTTGCCTACTTTCTGCGTCTCCACACTCAGTATCTGCCTATTTGAACCTCTCTAACCAACTGACCACATTTTACCTATTCCTAGCCCCATTTGGCTTGAGACCCAGATATGTCTTCCAGCCCCAACCTCAACATGCCAGGCTCCATAAGAATGGCTCCCAGACTGCTAAGGAAAACCCCTGGATCTACCTAACCTTGATAATCTACATGGTTCACCCCAGCCAGCATCTATTCCTACTCTTCTTTCAACTTGAAAGAGGGAAACTGGCATCACATCTCTCAATTTTGAAGTGCAAAATTCTTCAATTTACCTAGAACTTCTCTTAGAGTCTATTTATTTTTATTAGCTTATATTTTATTTATAAGTGTATCTACTATGTTTTACTTATTAAGTATATATGTGGCTTCGTTGGAGAACATGAGAAGTCACAAGAATAAAAGAATTGAGAGCTAAATACCAGTATTTGTAGAACCAGGGAAATAACTTGTAAACCAAATAAATACACTAGGAGAAAATGTGCAACATCAAACTTGGCACATACAAACAATGAAAAATGAATCAAACCTATATAAAAAAATCAATTCTCTTTCCCATAATTTATGTCAGTATTTTACATATAATAAAATCCTCCCTAAGCAAATAACTGATAAAGCAATAAAGCTGTCAGATGCGATAAACGGACCGTTTGCCTGGACTATCTGGAAACACTGCCATTCAGAGGCAGATACCCTGTTATATTAAGCTACATGAAGAAAACATTTATCTATTGTGTGATAAACCTGACAAGTGCCTAAATCAGCTGCCTAAGAAGACTCTCTGGTAATGCACCTCTACAAAGGCTGATATTTAATTATATTACCGTGAGTGTGAGATATAATTGTGCCTATTATGTGATAGGAGCAGAAAAGGGGGAGTAGAAATTAACTTCCATTGAACAACAAAGTAATTATCCATTACTGAAGATAAGGTAGGACATCGCCATTGTATTTTAAGGCTGGATTCATTCATCAGTGTTTCTGTTGCTGTCTCTATGTCTACATGACCTAAAAAGAAGGTCAACCCAGCATTGAGAATGTTATCCACAGGAGAAACACTCTGACATCTGGAAACATACACCAGCGTGAGTTCCAAATACCTCAAACTCAAGACATTATCTTAGCTTTTCTCCCCATGTTCTCCAGCTCCACGGTGACAGTTGCCCAAGCTATGGTACTTGGAATTATTCCTAGCTGTTCTTTCATCCCTTACATCTATTTGGACATCAATGCCTAACAATTTTATGTTCCAAACCCTGTCTGTCCTGAGCCCTCTTCTCTATTCTGCTTGCACTATCTTTTTTTTTTTTGGTCCTGGCTATTTTTTGCCAAGCCTGTAATATTTGCCTCTTGCCAGTTCTCACCAACCCCAGCCGATTGGCTCCCCGGACTACTGGCAGAACACAGATGTCAAGGTAAACTTCTAAAATGTAGATCTAGTCATGTCACTCATCACTCACCTGCCTTAAAAATGGCCCAAGGTTAACAACAGAGAGTTCAAAAGAAGCAGCCAGACTGAAAAATATGTAGCGTTTGGATGCACACTTGGGGTGTGTATTAGTATCCTATCACTGCTGTGACAGATAATCAGAAACTTGGTTTTAAAAAAAACAACATGAGTTTATTATTCTACAGTTCTGGAAGTCAGAAGTCTGAAAGGGATCTTACAGAACTAAAATCAAGGTGTTTTGTTGTGTTTGTTTTTTTTTTCTGGAAGCACTAGGGGAAAATTTGGGGTTTTTTTCCTATCATTTAGAGACTGTCTACATTCCTTTGATTATGGCCCCTTCCAGTAATCAAATCACTCTGACCTCTACTTCTGTCCTTACATCTCATTCTCTGACTGCCCTATCTCCTGCTTCCACTTATAAGAACACTTAGGATCGCATAGGATCCACCCAGATGATCCAAGACTGTCTATCCCAAGATCCTCACTTTAAGGATATCTGCAAAGTCCCTTCTGCCATGTAAGGTAAATTTTTTTTTTACAGGTTTTGAAGATTAGGACATGAACACTGCAAAATGGGTGGGTGGGCATTGTTCTGACTACCATACGTGAGAAGATCATAAGGAAACCCAAGGAAGTAAAGACTATGAAAGTCAAAACAGAGTTTACCTCAATGAAGCAGGACAGGGTCACAGTTAAAAAACAATATGCAGAAACAGGCTTCTAGGGGGCTAGAAATTTTCTGTTTCCTCAACCAGGTGGTGGTTTGTGACTATTCACTTTAAAGCATGTTTTAAGCCACACCTTTACATCTTATGCATTTTAATATAGGTATTTATTTCACATTAAAAATGATTATAAAACTTGCCTGAGGGTCTGCATTATATCATTCTGGATAGCTGGTCCTCCCAAAACAGTCTCAAGTTCTCTTGCCCGCCTCATCTCTAAGCATTCTCTGCACCTCCCTCTGGTTTCCCTCTCCTCCCTCAACTCAGATTCTACTTTTGCCTAACTGACCATACTCATTTATACCTTTGTATATTTGTACACAGGATTCTCACTGCTTGTTCTGGTTTTGTCTGGTTTGCTTGGTGAACATTATTACATTCATTAAGCCCAGGCCATATAGTGCATATCATGTTAACCCCTCCCTGACTACTGTGCCCCACCCTCTTCCAAAGAGGCTCAGGTGGTCCAGCCCCTCTGCCGCCACCACATTTTGTTCATAATCCATCATCACATGACCACGTCTATGGTGAATTGATATTTATATCTCTATTTTCCCAGAAAATCTCCAAACAGCTTTAGAGCATCTATTTCTTAGCAAAGTGTTTGGCATACATTTTATACTTAATAAATGTGTGGGTTTTTTAAAATTATGATCCATTTCACTGTGTGAGAAAAGCTACAGGATAGGGTTGGGGCAGGTGGAGGTTGATAAAATGGAAAGAAGCCAGGTTCACACAGTCACATTCTAGGTCCACCAAGTAGGTTGTAAGGAATTGTAGTTTTGAAAATAGACTTAAATTCACAGCACACAGATACTTTATATATAGTTGATTATTCACAGTAATGATCTAGAAAGTCACTGGGAATACAGAACCATTGTTTCAAGCAAGAGAAGCTCCAGAATAATACAATAGAGACTTTTAGGTAAGTTTTAAAAAATATTTTGTGTGCAAAATAAATACCTACATTAAAAATGTCTAAGGCGTCCAAGAAAAGAAGTAAAACTGTCTCTATTTGCAGATGACATGATACTATTTATAGAAAATCATAAAGCCTCCACTAAAAAACTGTTAGAACTAATAAATTCAGTAAGTTTGCAGGATATAAACCAACATAAAAATTAGTTGCATTTCTATACACTAATAACTATTAGAAAGAAAAATTAAGAAAACAACCCCACTTACAATTTCATCAAAGAGGAAAAATATCCAGGAATAAATTTAACCAAAGAGGTGAAAGACCTAAAGACAGAAAAGTATAAGACATAAATGAAAGAAACTCAAGAAGACATAAACAAATGGAAAGACAGCTCATGCTCATAGAGTGGAAGAATTAACATTGTTTAAATGTCCATACTATCAAAACCAACATATGGATCTAATGCAATCTTTATCAAAATTCCAATGGCATTTTTTACAGAAACAAAACTAGCAATCATAAAACTTATGTGGAACCACAAAAGACTCCAAATATCCAAAGCAATCTTGAGAAAAAAGAACCAACCTGAAGGCATTGGGCTACATGATTTCAAACTATATTACAAAGCTATAATAATCAAAAGAGTATAGTATTAGAATAAAAATAGACACATAGGTTAATGGAATAAAAAGCCAAGAAATAAAACCACATGTAAGTTGTCAATTAATTTACAATTTACATGAACATGCAATGGAGAAAAAACAGTCAAGAACATGCAATGGAGAAAAAACAGTCTCTTCAATAAATGGTTGAAACTGTACTCATTTCTTATACTATACACAAAAATCAACTCAAAGTGGGAATGTAATACCTGAAACCATAAAACTCCAGAAGAAAACATAGGCAATAAGCCTATATGTCATCAATATGTGTCATCAATCTTATTGATGATTTTAAAAATATGACACCAAAAGCAAGGGCAACAAAAGCAAAAATAAACAAGTGTGACTACATCAAACTAAAAAGCTTCTGCACAGCAAAAGAAATCATTACCAAAATTAAAAGGCAATCTACAAAATGCAAGAAAATATTTGCCAATCATTTATCAGATAAGGGGTTAATATTCAGAATATATAAAGAACCCATATGTCAATAACAAAAACACAAATAATATGATTAAAAGATGGGCAAAGGATCTGCAAAGACATTTTTCCAAAGAAGATATATAAATGGCCAACAAGTACATGAAAAGGTGTTCAAAATCACTAATCATCAGGGAAATGCAAATTAAAACCACAATAAGATGTCACCTCACACCTGTTAGAATGGCTAGCTATTATCAAAAGCACAAGAGATAACAAATGTTGGAAGAATGTGGAGAAAAGTAAACCCTCTACACTATTGGTGAGAATGTGATTGGTGCAGCCACTATGAAAAAAAGCATAGAGGTTCCTGAAAAAATTAAAAATAGAACTACCACATGATTCATCAATTCCACTTCTGGGTATTTACCCAAAGTATACAAAAACACTAACTCAAAAATGTATCTGTACCCCCACATTCATAGAAGGGTTATTTACAATAGCTAAGACATGGAAGCAACTTGAGTAACATAAAAGTCCACTGATGGATACATGGATAAGGGAAATGTAATACACACACACACTTATATCCATATATATGTGTACATGGATACATATGTACACATATATATGGATATGTGTGTATATGTGTGTGTGTGTGTGTGTGTGTGTGGTGAATAGGAAGTCTTACCATGTGGACCTTGAGCACATTATGCTAAGTGAAGTAAGTCAGACAGAGAAAGACAAATACTGCATGATCTCACTTTATGTGAACTTAAAACAAACAAACAAAAATCATACAAAGAACATAGAACATAGAATTGTTGGTTGCTAGAGACAGAGGGTGGGCAAAATAGGCAAAGGGGATCAAAAGTTAAAAAGGGCAGGTTACAAAATAAATCCTGGGGATATAACATACAGCATGGTGACTATAGTTAATAGCATTATATTGCATACTTGAAAGCTGTTAAGACAGTAAATCTTAAAAGCTCTCATCACAAGAAAAAAATGTATAATTCTCTGTGTTGATAGATGCTAACTAGATTAATTTTATCATTGAGCAATATATGTATGTGTGTATATATAAAGAGACTCACTATGGTTTACACCTGAAACTAATATAACATTATATATCAATTATATTCTGATGAAAGAAGAAAGAGAAAGAAAGAAAGAAAGAAAGAAAGAAAGAAAGAAAGAAAGAAAAAAAAGCAAGACTTGTGATCTCTGTCATATATCTCATTGAATTCACCAGTCTGGAAGAAAAAAAAAAGCATAAAATGGTACTGAACCACTGGCCCTAGAGGAAATATGGGGTTAGGTACCTATGAACCTCTGGTGATATTTTCCTCAATCAATACATAACCTTGCTTGGGTGTATTTCTGCTTAAAGATACCTTATTTAATGCATACTGTTGCTTTACTTACCTTGAATTCGTAGTCAACAGCACTCTAACTCATGCCTGAACAAAGCTTACCTAACAAACATATTTTCTCCACAAAGGGCAGCCTTTCTGTGCTGAGGAACTCTTAGCTAACCTTTCAGCATTCTGCTTGGGGGCTATTTTGCAACAGAAAAATCATCAACAAAAAAACACAAAAATGAAATAATGTGGCACTCCATGTACCCCTATAAGGGCACTTGTTTACAGTAGGAGCACCAAAACAAGAGGCAGAATGTCTGGTCACCCTGCTCAATATCAGCTGAGAATATGCCCATCTGGAGACCAACATATTTTTGCCACTCCATGAGCATCCACATTCACAAATGACCACTCACCTGCAACTGAGTAGTGATTTGGGGGTGACAAAATTTTTACCAAGTGGGTGAATTTGCAAATACAGAATCCACAAATAGTGACGATTGACTGTACATTATTTTAATATTATTTTAAATTTAATTTAAATTTAAGCTAGGGGTGCCTGGCTTGCTCAATTGGAAGAGCATGCCCATGCTCTGCCCCCTGCAGGGCAGCTATAATTCTGCACAGTGGTTTATGGAGAAGGAGTCTTTAGGCTGACAGGTATGGGGTCAGAGCTTTTCATGGCTTCTTTCGTTCATTCTCTGAACTCATAGCTTGACTTGACTCTTATTTTTTAAGTTTATCTACTTTTATTTTAGTAATCTCCACACCCAACATGGGGCTTGAACTCGCAACCCTGAGATCAAGGATTGCATGCTCTTCCAATTGAGCAAGCCAGGCATCCCTAGCTTGCTTGACTCTTAACAGAATTCTACAAGAACACCATCACTGCATTTTCCTACCTTCACTGATTTTTAGTTCTCATTCATGTCATTAATAGATTATTTAAAGGAACTACTCTTTCTTACTCGCCGTAAGACGTTCCAAAAAGATAAATGTAATTTGAAAATATTCACAAACCTGACACCTGAGAGTTTATAAATCATTCTTCATTAATAATTAATAGAAACTCAGTTAAGATTTACTGTTCTTCAGTAGAGTCTACTGACTTTATTGAACTTGGATCTTTACAAATCATAAAAGTTTATGCTTTCTTTGAGTGTGTCTCACACTTGCAGAGATAGAAGAGTCCCAGGAGGGAGAGAACCAGTGTACAGAAACCATTCTGTGTGAATTGCCAGCCCGCAGAACATGGAAAGCTTCAAGATTCTTCTATGTGCATATCTCCAGCTCTGGCCCACTTTCCATTTAGCCACAGATCAATGGGAATTAAGCAATTTCACTATTGATTTATGATGCAAAACATGTTTTCCATGATAAATATTCCAGCATAAATGTTCATCACAAGCAAAACGTTCCTAGATACTCTTTTTATGAAATGTAATAGTCATAAGTCAGGATGACCACAGATCACAACTCCTGGCTAAGCAATCATTTGACCAGAAGGTCCTGGTTTGGACTCAATTTCCAACAAATATTATGTTGTCAACCTCTCTTTCTTAATGTTCTCTTTAATCTGATTATGATTATCATCTTCATATGATCCAATTCTAGAATTCCACATAATGACAACCAAATAATTATGTAATGACTACTCAGAATAAATTTGTTCCAAGATGTTGAAATTAAGTTGAATATACATCAGCTCTATACATCCTCAAAGCTCTCTCATGTTACATGCTAGTCCCTTCTCTTACTTCTTAAGGAATAGACATGAAATAAGAAATAAATATTTAGCACCTAGTTAGTGAAGTGTTGGACTTAAATCCTTGACATTTTTTTACAGCAAATTTGTCCTTGTATTACTATTAAGTTATATTGATCATTAGCTGCTCCACTCCTTGAGTATCCCTCAGAAGTCAACCAATCAGACAACAGGTCAATATTTTACTTCATTCCGGTTAGAATGCAAACTGAATGTCTCCGTTTTCTGGTTTTCTGTACTTGACATTTACCAGTAAAAATTCCCCCTGCCCTACCCGCCTCTGATTGAGTCAAGAATTCCAAAGTTATCTTGAGTTGTTCTGATGAGTCAATATCTGAGTTTTTACAATTTGATTATAATTCTAAAAATGACAAACATCCTTTTACTCTGGATGCTGGTTTCGGTTAAGAAAATATTTATGTAATCAGCAATGAGCACAGAGAATACAAGAAGTCATTAATGACAAGTTATTTTATGTGAGGGATTGCAGAAGGGTCAGATTCAGAGCTTAAGTGAAAGTATTTTCCTGTAACTTTTCTCCAAATGAGCACATTAAAGTCAGAGAAAGAACAATGCTTCCACCATAATTCATAGTTTTCTGAAAGCTAAATGACCTTTTTAAAAGATTCTTGGCCTCAAGATGTGATAAAAATGGAAGGGATATGAATACCTACAATGCAGTAATGAATTGTAAATGGCTTAGTAATCCACTTCCAGTGCTCACAGATCCTGTCCCAAAAGCATCTATTCATATATATAAACCATCCAACAATAGCTCCTTCTTCTGGTATCTGAATTCCAAATCAAATTGAAAAATTATTCTGGTTATTAAAAAAAAAGCCTTTCCTAGAATGATCTTGGTACATTTCTTTGCTGTTTACTGTAGCTAATTTAAAATTCATTCTAACATTTCAAATAGTATGTTACGGATCAAAATAAATACATTATATTAGTCAGGCTGCTCCATTAACTTCACATTTTAAGAAAAAATATTGAACACTGCAGTCTTTTTCCTCTTTCCCATCAGGAGTATCTGAAGGTCTCATACTGTGTTCAGAATGGGGAATCCACACCCTTCCAGGTCATAAGATACGTTGTATGTCACTTGGAGCCCCATGCAACAACAGACACATTCAGGGGATCAAATCCATACTGGTGGAGGGGTAGAACTCAGCCATGCTCTACTGCTTGAATTTCAAGCCTCACAAAAAAAAAAGAAAAGAAAAGAAAGGAAAGGAAAGGAAAGGAAAGGAAAGGAAAGGAAAGGAAAGGAAAGGAAAGGAAAGGAAAGGAAAGGAAAGAAGAAAAAAAAGAAAAGAAAAGAAAAGGAAAGGAAAGAAAAGAAAAGAAAAGGAAAGAAAAGAAAAGAAAAGAAAAGGAAAGAAGAAAAGAAAAAAAGATGTAAATAGTACAATAGTAAGGGGCTTTTAAGTAGGGAACCTGGGTTTTCACTCAGGGGATTTTAAGTTCTCCATCCCTGTCTCTCTTCAGTTATTGCAATCATTAAATGAAATTACCTTGAGATGTTTTCACACGTAGCCCAATTAGATCTGGATCTCAGGAGGCCAAGCCTGGGTAACAACATTATATAAAGCTCCCCTGGTGATTCAGTGTTGGGGACCAGTGAGTTGAAGTATCTCTCTTGCTATTCTTTCTTGTAGAAGTTTGATCTACAAATACGGTCACGGCACATTGCGTGGTTAGATGGAAAGCTCTTCCTAACCAGTCACTGAGACATAGTAAATGCTCTCTAGGAACAGGAGCTGAATCTTGAAGAGAATCCTGGGAATCCACATAAAAGTGGGCAACAATGCCCTGCTAAGATGCCTGTGGCCCAGACAACAGATCGACTCCTTTTGAACTAAGCAGACCTCATAGTACTTGACCGACTGAGGAGCTGGGCCAGGGATGAGAAGTGATAAACCCAAGAAAGATACGGGATTTCCTCTAGTGCTTTTTAAACTCATTGCATAATATGTTATTATATATAACATATCTGTAAATTACTATGTATACAGTCATTATGTATACAATTTCAAAAAAGGTGATTGAAAAACTTGACTCTGGACACTTCTATCCCTAAATGATACAAAGAGCATCTCTGTAGATATTCTTCCATTTAGGAAAACATTGTTGAGTCTTTGGGTTATAAAAAGAAAAACCCCAAAGCATCAGCTGGATGATAAATGGGTGAGACTAAAAAATCTCATGTTCCACCCCACAATTGCATTATGATTTATTCATCCATTCCTTACCAAGGGGCATTTCTGCTGTTTCTAATTTTTTGCTATTAAATATATATATATATAGAAATATTAATATATATTATATATTAACTATAATTATATAGTTATACAATTAACATATAATATATATTAAATATATATTAATACTATATTATTATATACTATTAATACTATATATTAATACTATATACAAATGCTAATATATATTATATATAATACTAATTAATAATACTATATACTAATAATACTAAATACTAATAATACTAAATACTAATATACATACATATTAGTATTTCTGTAAACTAAATCCCAGCAAGTGAGATTTCAATGTTAGAGGACAAACCTTTTTTTTTTTTTTTTTAGATTTTATTTATTTATTTGAGAGAGAGAGAGAGAGAACATGAGCGGGGAGAAGGTCAGAGGGAGAAGCAGACTCCCAGTGGAGCTGGGATCCCAATGCGGGACTCAATCCCGGGACTCCGGGATCATGACCTGAGCCAAAGGCTGTTGCTTAACCAACTGAGGCACCCTGGCACCCGAGGACAAAGCTTCTTAACTTTAATAAGCATGTAAATCATCTTGCTAAAATACAGATTCTGATTCAATACATCCAGGATGTGGCCTGAGAGTCTGCATTTCTACCACATTCTCAGGATATCAACACTGCTAGGTATATAGGATATATACTTTCTTTAATTTTGATAGTTACTAAAAGGATGAAAGGTAAATCTTAAAAGTGAATAGTAGAATGAAGAACAGTATTTTTTAACTCCATACACTTATGGCTTATTGGAATTTATTTCAATGCACATATTACTTTGGCAATTTAAAAAATGGAAATTTGAGGGGCGCCTGGGTGGCTCAGTTGGTTAAGTGTGTGCCTTTGGCTCAGGTCATGATCCCAGGGCCCTGGGATCAAGCCCCACATCGGGTTCCCTGCTCAGCGGGGAGTCTGCTTCTCTCTCTCGCCCTCTGCCCCTCCCCCAACTCATGCTCTCTCTCTCTCTCTCTCTCTCCTCCCTCATCTTAAGTAAATAAATAAAATCTTCTGAAATATGGAAATTTGACACAAGCAAGCAGATAGTTTTAATAAATTAGCAAGTAATAATGAGGTCATAACCAGATAGGTCTTGCCCATTCTCTCCAATACAAATGAGTTTTCCAAAATTACTGTAAAATTTCTAGAGATTCTCATTTTTCTGTTTTCCAGACTCTACTTTAAACTGACCTCTTTCAGGTATTTTTCCAACCACCTGTCTAGTGGCCCCACAGCTTCCACGTCCTTGTAAAATGCAAATTATCTCAAAAGGTCATGGGTTTTGGGGAAGGTGAATAATGGAATTTCCTGCTCAAGACAGTGCAACTATTTACAGGACATCCGAGAGTCAGGTATGCCATGAAGTAACCCCAGGATGGCCAACACCATTTTTTCTGCAAATCCCGTCCGTGACCTAGCCTGCAGAAAGTAGGTCCAAGCAAATTCCAGATGTTAAATTCATCTTAGGTAAATGACTAATCTTTATTCCATGTTAACTTTTTTTTAATATAAATCTTTCTATGAGTTTTTTTGTTGTGGGTTGTAGAAACCGGAGAACTTTAAGGTAGTTGAGGAAAGTCTCACTCAGTGAGTAGGTAAAAGTAGCATCTGGTTTTTAGAAAGAAAAATCTACAAGAAATATAAGAACCTAATTAGGGATTTGAAATTATTTTGATATTATGGAAGATCCAGGCTTACCTTAATGACCAGACCAACATAAAAATATAGGGGTCAGCAGCTAATTTGATGATCTAATTAAATGCACTGACTGGTGCTAGATGACCTAGAGAGAGTAATTCCAACTAGTTTTTTCACTTAGGTTCATCACAGTATTCCTGAAAACTTGGAAACATGCCATTCAAAATCATCTTTGCCTGCTTACTGACCCAGTCAGTCCAAGTGAATGATACAATTGCTCCCCCAGTTCCTAGCAAGCAAAAAGGGAGATGAAGCTCCTATGTCTATGACTGAACTCTCAGCAATGTAAAGTCTGATAGTAACTGTTTTATTTTAAGACAGGTTGGCATTTTATTGGTTGAAACTTAGAAGACCCCGAGGAGGGTCAACGTTTATAAACTACAAACTAGAACATAGGGATTTATTGGAACCATACATCACACTTTAGATCTTTTGCAAAGACAACATCCCAGCATTTCTTTGGGCTGAGAATTGGGATCATTTCCCAGGTTACAAAGACACACTTACTGAAACAAAAAGAGGGTACATTTGTCATTATAAGCAGAGAAGTTGGCAAATGCTAAAGGAGAGGGGTGTGTATGTATATATGCATACGTGTGTGTGTGTGTGTGTGTGTGTGTGTGTGTGTGATAAGCATTTGAAATGTCTTGCAGGTATTTTAAACCTACAGTAGTCAGATCTGAGCTTACCCATTGTTTCTCCTCAGGCTTTCTAAATAATATTATTTATCAGTATGCTGATATCTGAACCCATAGAAGGTTAATAGTACTAGTTACAAGTGAAGTGCTATTATGATGCATATCACAAGTAGACTGAGACCGACTTTTGATTCAATGAGACAGTCTTAACTATCCATATACCATGTGCCACCCTTTTTTACTCATTTCTACATTCTCATCACTGACAATGTGACCACAATTGAACAATTATTCCATGAAAGAATTATAGAACAGCAACCTTTCCAGGTTTACTGGGAGACTCCGAAATTAGAAATTGGGTTTCAACCAAAGATGTTGTATGCCGGAGTAGCTGTAATAAACTGAAACCATTAGGGCTATTTGCAAACCAAGTGGATGTGTCTTTGTTAAAATTTGATGTTTATTTTTAATATGGTTGCCTGCCCTTCTCTATTTGAACAGCTCATTACACCTTAAATATAAACCACATGCGCACTAGAGCATTTATGTAGTTTTCCGGGGCAAAGAATTTGGGCTGTGATCCAACAGTAAAATATACTACTTTAATATTTATTTGCATCTGTTTGGTATTGTCATGATCCACACAAGACCGGATTATTTTGCTTTCCCTTAAAAAAATTGAAAAGGAAGAAAACTCTGTTTACAGAATACTAGTCACGTGGATTTGAAAAGCTTCATTTAAGATTCAGTTCCTCTTTGTAGATATTAGTATCATAAGCACTGATGAAGAATAACGTAATGAATGATGAGTTTTGAACAATACTATGGCTGATTTGGTAAAGCTATGTTTTTGGCTTAAACAATGGGATGTTTGATCAAATCAACCACAGGGAAGGAAATGGTATTGCAGAAGATGAGCTTCTAATTGAGATAGACAATAAACTGTGTATCAGAAACAGCTGCAGAGAAATGGATCCCATTGCGTTTTTACATGTTAATATGTTGAATTTCCACATTAGACGGTCACAATTTTGAGTTCTAGCACATCCAGGTGCCTTTACATCTGTGTGGTATATTTAGAAAGGGAGAAAAATCAGATGGAAAGTATATTATATTCATAGCTTTCCCTTTTTTGGCTTTTCCTTATTAATTTCATTACCGTTATAAGCTATGAAGATGAGAACAGATCCTTTGGCAATGACATTATAATAATTTCAGATGTCATGGTCCTCTCCCTTTTCCATGCAAAAGGACATGCACCCTGATTCAATGGTAGATATCTACATTTAACTTTACATACTATGTTAAAAGAAGTCAGGCAACAGGGTGCCTGAGGGGCTCAGTCAGTTAAGCATCTGCCTTCATTTCAGGTAGTGATCACAGGGTCCTGGGACCCAGCCCCACGTCGGAGTCCCTGCTCAGTAAGGAGTCTGCCTCTCCTCCTCCCTCTGCCCCTCTCATGTGTTCATGCTTTCTCTCTCTCTCTCTCTCTCAATAAATAAATAAATAAATAAATAAATAAATAAATAAAGTCTTAAAAAAAAAAGTCAGGCAACAAGCATTTTTCTTTGCAGAGGGTACTTATATTAAGTAAAGTAATGCTGGGTAACAAATTGACCCCAAATCTCAGTGACTCTTTACTGTAAAGGTTTCTATATTGCTGATATGAATGTCTGTGTTTCCCCCAAATCTATATGTTGAGACCCTAACCCCCCAGTGTGACACGTGGTGGTGAGGAGGTAATTAGGTCATGAAGGTGGAGTTCCCATCAATAGGATTACTGCCCTCATAAGAAGAGACACAAGAAAGAAAGATGATCTCTCACAGCCAAGTAGGGATGCAGTGAAACTAGAGCCATACGCTAACTGGGAAGAAAACACTCACCAGACACCAGATCTACCAGTACCTTGACCTTGAATTTCCAGGCTTTGGAACTGTGAGAAATAATTTTTTATTGTTTTTTAAGCCATCCAGTCTACCATATTTGTTATAAAAGCCCAAACTAAGATAGTTGCTCATACTACCCATTTAGCATAGGCTGGCAGGAGGCTTTGTTCCACATTTTACCAAGGGCCCTGGCTTGGTGACACTCATCATCTTATAATGTCACCATGTCAACACATGATGTTCAGGGTTGTCACACTGGGGGAGAGAGCACAGAGAACTTACCCTTCGTCCCTCAGATCTGCAGTAACAAGGACCACTTTCACTTACAGGACATTGGCCAGCACTGGTCATATGAACCCATACCAACTACAACAGAAGCTAGGAAGTGGAGGGGAGCAATTGAATATTTAATGAATGTTATTGTCACTACCATGGTGCTTTCTTTCATCTGCAATCAGAGGGCTAAAAAGCCCAAGTCAATTATCACTTTCAATAGGATATAATGTGTTGGGAGCCAATGTCATCTCTTTACACATTACCAAACATTGTGTATCTACTAAATCCAGTTTTCAATTTTCTATGAAACCATTGCAATTTATGAGAAACCCTAATGTAAATTTGTATAGCATTCACAAAAAAGTAATTCTTTTTCTACTGGATAACTGTCTTGGATTTTTGTGGTTTATTTCTTTTTTCAAATTCCTTTTGGATGCATATCCAGTGAGCCTCTTGGTGCAAAAAGAGACAAATCATAAAATTAGTGAAAACATTGATAATTTCTGTGAATGGCCTCCAAAGGCACAGATCTTATTATGAGCCATCTTCATAACATGAAATAATACATGCATTGATATCAGCTCCCACTTTGGAAATAACTAATTAAACTCATTCTCTTAATGCAGAAAATAAGTTCTAAGCCAGCATTTATCAATGGGTTTGGTGGGAATGGATCAACAAATCCCAAAAGCAAGTTCACTGTACATTGATCTCAGGAAAGACCTGGGCTCCAGCAAAAACTCAAGAAATTCAGGCTGAAATGAGGTGAAGAGGGGTGCCTGGGTGGCTCAGTGGGTTAAGGCCTCTGCCTTCAGTTCAGGTCATGATCTCAGGGTCCTGGGATCGAGCCCCGCATCAGGCTCTCTGCTCAGCAGGCTCTCTGCTTCTCCCTCTCCCTCTGCCTGCCTCTCTGCCTACTTATGATCTCTCTTCTATCTGTCAAATAAATAAATAAAATTAAAAAAAAAAAAAGAAATGAGGTGAAGAGAAAAAGTGTGTGACTATCTGAAATGTGCCCATGAAAAGAACATGGGAGATAGACCAGTATAACTAAAAGTATTAGCTTCTGTTCAAAAAAGTTTCCTCACATAGAAAAAAAAATGAAACATAGATTAATGGGGGAAGCTTATATTAAAACAGAAAGAGCAAAGAGGCGAGAGGAGATATTGACTAGTAGGTCAGAGATACACATGTCACAACTTAATATATGAATGGCCACACTCATCTACACAGGAAAGAACAGTTTAGAATAAGAATTCTGTTCACATATCACTTCTGTGGGCAAATGACTTGCTGTTTTAAGGGAAAAGATTTTCTTGCCTTCAAAAATGTTTTAGTGCCATAGAGAAAATGTAAACTGTGTTTAAATTTCCATAACCTCTACATTTTATGGCAGGGACCCAGATCCTATTAACAGTTTTCTGTTTCAACACCTGTTATCAAATCATAACATTTTAGTTAAACTGGCAAATGATTCTCTTTCACAATGTGAGTGCAAATGAACTCTGATTTAGAATCATTTCACTAATTATTTTTCCATACTGCGGACATCAATAGCTGCTTAGTCTTCTGACGTGACCTAAACACACACATTAGATCTTTATGCGGTATGTTAAAGTAAGTTGTGTATATTTCTATCTCTGCCACTGGAACTTAAGTTTTTTGAGGAGAAGGTCAGCCTTATTCTTCTCTAAATTAACTCTGCACGTTGAATAAAGATTCCCCTCAATAAATGTTTATTAAGTGCATTGTACACATAGTCCCAAAGTGAATAAGGGTTTGTTTTATTGATGTACCATGGCTAAGTTTTGGTTCAAAATTTCTTGGTGAAAGAGGATTTTCTGTCCATCTTGGGTAAGGGAAAAAAAAAAAACCCTCAAGCCAAAGATTATTAAGCAAATTTCTGAATTTTGTTGGGAACTGTTCCTTAGAGATTTCTCAGTAAAATGGGGAAATAATGCCTATCTTCTCAGATTAACATGATCATTAAATGTTATTTTAAAAATTTATAGCTCAGTGCTTGATTTTCTATGGGCTCTTCATAAAGAAAGATAATATCCAGTGAGAGAATACGTTTTCTTTACCAAAAGATATAAAAGCCACAAAGCCTTAGGGGAAGTGACCATAAAATAATCCCCAAAGAGAAATAATCACTAAAAAAATGTTAAAGTTCAGGACTCTAAATTTCAACAATTCTAAACTACCTAGACAAAATTAAGAAAAGTTAAGAGCCAACCATGTCACCTGCTAAGAAATTTATATGGAAATGAAAAAGAGAGAGAGAATTTAGATGGAAATGTGGAGACCACTTAGGAGGCTTCCCAATAATCCAGAATAGAGCTGGTGGTCACACGGATCACAGGGATCCCAGTGCACTAGTAACAAGTGGGTAGGGTCAAGATAAACTGAAAGGTAGACCCAAGAGTATATCCCAATGATTGTAATGTGGGATGTAAGAGAAACTAGGGAAGTGAAGCTTTTGACTCAATGAAGTTTCCATTCACCCAGATGGAAAGACTCTAAAAGAACTAGGTTCACAGAGTAAATCAGGAATTTAGTTGGAATATGTTAAATGTTAAGAGTTGAGATGCCTAGTAGAGATGTTCCTTGAAGCAGAGATGTTCACTAGGCAACATCACCAGGGTACATTTTATAAAATTATCATTTTAACCATAGTAACCCCGAAAGAGAACCTAGTTTTTTTAGATGAACAAATGTTCAGTGAAATAAAAAATTTTATTCCCAGTTACCTGGGAATTGGAAAACTAAACCTTGATCTCACAGGCTGTGAATTTCACAGTGTAATTCCCCCATCCTTAAAAAAGAAATAACAACAACAACGACAACAACAAAACAAGAAAAAATACCCTGGGCCTCCATTGTCCCATCTGCAAAATCTGTGAAATATGTCCTTTGAGGTTCCATTCTAGAGCTGTGCTGCCCAAAACATCTCTTGAACACTTGAAATGTGGCTAGCACAGCAGAAGGGTGTGCTGAACTTCTTCATCATTTTAAATTTTAATTAATTTAAGTTTATAGTCACCTTTGGCTAGTGGCTACCATACCAGATGGCAAAGATATAGAACATTTCCATCAATGCAGAAATTTCTATTGAACAACGTTGTTCTAGAGACCATGTGTTCAGAATGTAGGGAAGAGCTCTTACCTCTTGGGAAGATGCTGACTAAATTTTTTAAGGAAATGGTATAACCAGCTTAAATTGAATATGTATATTCTGTTACAGATACTTAAAAAAAAAAACACTGACAGTTTAATTAAGACAAACAAAGTGAAAACATTTATATGTGGTGACTACCTGAATAAGATAAGACATGAATGGGCTTCAGGAGGTCATTAACACCAAAAGGACCAAAAGCATTGCTTTCTGCAAAAACTATCATGTGAAATTTAGGAAAACAATATTACTAAATGTGATACAGTTTTTAAAAAAGAAAAAGAAAGGAAAAGAAGGCCCCCGGAGAAAATCAAATGTTTTTATGCAGTATTTTTCTATTTTACATCGTGTAATGCTCAACATAGTTATATTATCTTTTGGCTTCTAGGTGAAATTTTAGAAAACACAGAGCAAGAAAATAGTTTTGAAAGTGTTTTCTTTTAAGTTCTTTGGTACAATTTGGGCATTTTGATAGTTATCACTCCCTTAAGTAAGTACTTTAGCGTACGTGTAACAACAAAAATGCAACAAGAAGCGCAAATGTTTAGAAAACCACAACTGAAGAGTAAATCATATTTTTGACCTCACAGAAAACAGAAATATATATATATATATATATATATATATATATATATATATATCATATCTGCATCTGATATACACATATATGTGAATCCGTGTAAGTCCTTCTCAGTCACATTTCTCTCCCTCCTTCCCAAGAAGCAACCACCATTTTGACTTAGTGTTTATCATTTCCAGTCATGCTTTTAACTTTTACTATATATGTATCTATAAACAAAGACAGAATTCTTCAAGTGGGCCAAAGCCCATAATGTGTTCTTGGATGACTAGATTCTTAACTGGGAGAGAGTTTACATGCATATAAAACATGGATGTTTCCCAGAACCAGATGACTTCTGAGACATGTTTCCAAGTAGCCTACTGAGCCAGGGATTGTAAAGTCTGTCTCTGGAGGAAACAGCAAACGTGTATTTATTTAAACTCACATATGAAGATCATTCTGAGGTAGGGCAAAGGAATGGAAGGACATAGTTTCAAGCAAGGAATACCATGGCTGTCTTCACAAGAAAAACAAATCAAAGAACTGAGAAAATCATCCAACCACTTAAAGATTGTCTACAGGCGAACCTGTAACATGGCTCAGTCCTTTCTTTGAACACCCAGACCCTCTAATAAGGGCCTCATTCTCCCTTTCCACCCCACTCCCTCCTTCCCTCGTGGATTCAGTCTTAGCCAGCTCAGGCCCCTTGGTTCTCTTCCCCATCTTTGAAAAGGTCCAATAAATCATCCACCTATTCTGTTAGGTTCCCCAGAAGCAGGTGCTGAGATAAAGATGTCAGTGCAAGTGTCCTATTAAGGGAGTACTCCCGGGAAAAACCACTAAAGGTGTAGGGAAAGCAGGACAGGAACAAGGAAGAAGTCTGATTCCATAAACAAATTTTGGAGAGTAGGTTACTCCTTGGAATCACTCTGATCCTATTGGAAGTTGGGAGTTGCCTTTTCAAAGCCCTATCCTTGGCTGTGATTGGCAGAGGGCCACTAGGAAGAAGAACAGGAGTAGGACCTCAAAGTTCAGGCAGTTCCAGCTCTCTGGACACCCAGGAGGGCAACCTGGCTTGCGAAGTTTCTGGTTCCCGTCATTGGAAATGAAGACCATTGGAAATGAAGCCAGAGGAGGAAAGCCTAGCAAGGGTAAAAGTGAGCTGGGAGCTGAGGGCAGAGAGCTGGTAATATCCACCACATAGTACCTGGTGGGGCCGATGGATCACTGCATTTGTTAGTGATCAAATCCTTGAGCTAATGGGTGAATTCAGAATTTCAGGAATCAGCATTTTAAGTTGAAAGACCTTTTAACATCTGTACTTCCAAAAAGTCCCCCAGATTGAACTATCAAAATAAGACTTTAAACAGCTAGTGAATACGTCCAGCTTTGACTGAAAACCCCCCGTGAGCTACATAGCTTAAGTAAAAACACTTTTTTACTCTTTTTTTTTTTTTTTACATGTAACAGCATGTGGTTTCGTTTTATTTCTCAAGCCAGTATTTGTCCAATTATATCCTGAACTAAATTTGGTGTTAGACTTGACTTTGTACTTGGGGTCATTTCCCCATGACAGAACAGTAAACTTCCAGTCCCATTCCCTTGCCTCAGTGGGTACTCACATGGCAAGAGGGCAGCTCCAATCAGACTTGCTTTAATATTCTTCACATGTTACAATAAACTCAACTTTCCTGTGGCATCGGGAGCCCAGTGACCAAGTGATATGCAAATTTAATCTGAGTAAAGATTACCCCCCCCCCCACCAAGGAAAGCCAGTGTTCTAGGGAAAGGACCTCAGATAATAAAAATGAATTGGTAGAATGAGGTCCCCACCCATTTACCATCCGTGGGGATATGTGGGCTGGCAACTTTGGGTAATTGCAAAATAGGGTGAGGCCACGTGGGAGGGCCACAGCGAGAAAGTCACAATCAAACTGTTCTGGGAATTGGTTGTGTAAATTCACAAACTTGATTACCACTGTATGGGCACTTTCAACGTACAGAAGTCAATTGGCATGCTGTGACTGAGTGCCATCTTATGGAAGCGGTATATGTCTACCCTATAAGAGATATTTTGTCACAGACCCAATAAATACTTTATGGTATGCCAGGGGAAAAAAAAGTCCCTCCAGGGGCTTGGAGCGAAGGTACTCCTTAGTCATAATTCCGTCTAGAGTCAGCCTCAAATATGCTCAGCATGGTTGTAGCATTGTGTCCTGAAATGAACTAGAAAGAAGCTAGAGGCAAGTCCTTACACGTAGCGTAAATAATACTGCAGCTGGGTGGAGGGGAGGGAATAGGTTGAAAAACAAGTTTATAATCTTCAGTTCATTGCCCTGTTCTTTATTCTACATTCTCTGAAATATATTTAGTCTTTCTTGTTTTTAATTTTTAATTGAGTCTTTTCAAACATTTAAAGTGTACAGAAAATTAAAGTAACAGCTAGGTATTCACCATCACTATTAAATCAGTGTCTGTTTCTTGTTTACGATGTAATTTATTAGAACTACTAGTTAAAATGTAATCTAATTTTTAATGGAGTTATGTTTTTTGAACGTTAAGAAAGCCTTCCTTGTCACAATATTATAAAAATACTTTTCTGTAATTCCTTCTAAATGTTTAACAGTTTTTCTTCTCGCATTTTGGTGTTTAATCCATCTGGGATTTACTTCTCTATGTTAGAAAGGGATCTAACTTTATTTTTTCAATATGGGTGGCATTTTTTTTTTTTGAAAGTAGCCTATGCTTCCTCCACCGATATTTATGCCCCCTGTGTCATATACTGTATCCCATGTATGAGTAAATTTGTTACTGCGTACTCTTCTGTGTCATTACCACATTGTTTACATTTCTAAGTTTCAATGTAAGCTTTGGGTCGGTTACATCAAATTCTTCTCTTCCCTTTTTCTTAAGGTTCTCATGGTTACTTGGGCTCTTTTCTCTTCCAAAGAAAGATTTTATGAGTTTGTAAAGTTCTATCATGAATTAGTTTGGGGTTTCATTGTTATTACAGATTAATGTGAAAGAGAATTGCTGTCTTTATAGTATTGATTCTATCTCTAAAGAAATGTTATATATTTTTCCACTTATACAAGTATTCTTTTATGTTTTTCTAATATAAAACTTTAGGTTTCCACTTTTCTCCATCTTGTCTTAGATTTATTCACAGGCACATATTTTCTTGCTGTTTCTAGTGGTGCCTTCTTTTTAATTTACATTTTCTATGTATTTGTTATTGATACACAGAGTACCATTATTTTTTGTATATTGATCATGTATCCAGCAACCTCATTGAACTCTTTCAACGGTTCTATTCATTTGTAGAATGTTCCTAATATCCTATACAAATAATATTAAAAGTGAAGAACCATAACTTTTTCTTCCTTTCCAGTATTTATCTATTTTACTTATCACACTACTTAGACCCTATCAGTCAATGTAGATTAGAAATAATGATAGTGAGCACACTTTTCTTGACTTTAATAGGATCCTAGTGACAATCCACCATTAACAATTGTATTTGTTATAGATATTTGATAGGTGCCCTTATCCAAGTTAAGAAGTTTCTCTTATTCATAATTTACTAAGAGTATTTTCTAATATATTCAGGTTAAATTTTATCAAATGCTTTTTTAAATTCATATATTGGAATGATCATAAAGTTTTTCTTCTTTAAAGTGTTATTGTGTATTATGTATTATATTGTTATTGTGTACTCTAATGATAGACCTTGTTGAACTCAAAACCTCCTGGCATTTATTGAATAAAATCTTCTTTATTGTGATGGTTAATTTTTGACATACACTGCTAAACTTAATTCACCAGATTTTATTTATTTTTGTATCTATATTTTCAATAAGATAGGTTTATATTTTTCTTGTATTGTTCTTGATTGGTTTTGTAAATAATGTAAAATGACTTCTTTAAGTTGGGAAGTTTTCCCTCTTTCTCTGTTTTCTGAAAGTGCGCAATTATTGCTTCTCTTGCCATTTTGTGGGATGTTTTTTCTTTGTGTGTGTGTGTGTGAAGAAAATACTTTTTCTTTAAAGATTTATTTTATTTTATTTATTTGACAGAGAGAGAGAGATCACAAGTAGGCAGAGAGGAAGCCAGAGAGAGAGCGGGAAGCAGGCTCCCTGCTGAGCAGAGAGCCAGACGCGGGACTGGATCCCAGGACCCTGAGATCATGACCTGAGATGAAGGCAGAGGCTTTAACCCACTAAGCCAACCCGGTGCCCCAAGAGTACATTTTTTTAACATCTTAATTTAATTTTATTTTTTTCAGTGTTCCAAGATTCATTGTTTATGGACCACACCAATTGACATTTTGGTCAAAAATTACCTGAAAACAATTTGGGCCTAATGGGGTTGGGTCTATAACTTTTACTATATTTTACTATATTTTAACTATAATTTGATTTTCACATTTTCTGATTTCTAATTTTTTTTTCATTTACAAATTATTTAGAAGTGTGCTGTTTTTCTTTTATTTCCAAATACATAGGAAAGAGGATTAATTATCTTTTTTTTTTAAGATTTTGTTTATTTATTTGACCGAGAGAGACACAGAGAGAGAAGGAACACAAGCAGGGGGGAGTGGGAGAGAGCAGGCTTCCCACTGATCAAGGAGTCCAATGCAGGGCTCGATCCCAGGACTCCGGGATCATGACCCGAGCCAAAGGCAGATGCTTAACGACTGAGCCACCCAGGTGCCCCACTCTCTCTTTAATAGTATTTTTGTTTCATGTGATCAGAGCAAATGGTCTATGAAATGATTTTTTTATATTTGTGATTTGGTATGTGATCAATTTCCATAAAAGTTCTGTATGTGTTTCTGAAGAATGTACATTTTTAAGTACAGAATACCAAGTTCCATGTATATTGCCCATTATATCAAGCCTATTAATTGCATTGTTTAAAATTTCTGTATTTTTCCTAAATAGTACTAGCTAAACATATCAGTCCTTAATTTTTTAAAAATGTATTAAAATCATGTGTACTAAGTTATTTATCAAATTCTACTTGTAATTCTGCTGATTTTCAGCCTATATACCAACCTCAAGGACCTAAATTGGCTCATACACATAAAATTTATTACTGCTCACAATTACATAAATATTTCCCTTTTTTCTTGTGAGCTCAACTATATATTTTTAACATTTTAAAATATTTTACCTAACTTTTCTAAGTGGTTGTACTAAATGAATTTTCAAGGTTTTTTGTTTGAATTTTCCATACTTCCAGAAGCAAAATATAATTGGAAAGATGGAAGAAGGAAAGAGGGAAGGAAGGAAGGAGGGAAGTAGGGAAGGAAGGAAGGAAGGAAGGAAGGAAGGAAGGAAGGAAGGAAGGAAAAAATGACATCCTGAAAGATGGTAGGGTTCTGTATATTCCTCTGGATTCTCCTTTGTCTAGGTACTTTAGAAATTCCAGTGTCAGCCTATAGTGGGGAGAATGTATCTGAGAGTAGGGAAACTCACCCTGCCCTCTTTCTCTGCCCTCTTTTGGACTAGGGAGCTATCCTCACATAGGACTGGTGGAGAACCAATTTCTAAAATAAGAACTGGACTACAGGCAAAGTGTTTTGATGTAGTACATGTTAGGGACCATCTCCTATACCTGCTAACCTAATTAGTTCATATTTGAAGCTTTCAAAGAAAGAACGCTCTTAGGAGGCCTCTGCTGCGTTTTTCTTTTCATGTGTGCTAATTATTATACCTACAATCACATAATCAACCTCTTAGGTTGCAAGGAAAAATAAGGGTGTGAGTGGTTAATTGCAAATGCAAGTGGCCCATTGCTTCTGTGCAATCAGCAGACCTCCAGCATAATAAATTTGGTGCCCAGCTATAGTATAAATATTACAAGTGGCACAGGCTAGCCTCTTAAAACTGACTTCATATATTCACTTGTGATTTTCTCAAACTCTTCAACCCTCGTGCTCTTTTAAAAAGCACGAACACAAACAGAATGAAAAAGAGGGTTCTCACTGACAAACTTTAATGATTTCATTCCTTCCACTTCCCAAGTTGTTCCCATTGGGTCCTCCAAACCAGAAGCTTTAAAATGAAAATGAACTGATCAGAGATAAAGTTTGTATATAGTTGTAATATTTTAATGCTATCATGCAATTCAATTACATCTTTTAAGCAAGTAAGAGCTGTTTTCAGTGTCGTTGGCTCAATTTATCACTACAAATCTAAAATGGAAAAGAGTAGTTAGCTGTAAGCACTTAGCTAATGGTGTTCTTCCTACTCTAAATCTAATGAGGCTCAAACTTTCACAATGGGAAATAATTTAACAACAATATTTATTTAGATGATGAGTCTGGTTCTCTGACCCGTGTGGTGATGTATAGCAATGCTGTAAAGTAGGTATCTTCCAGATGGACATTAAAGCCCCAACCCTATTCAGTCCAACAGTGGAACTGACAAATTGAGAGGGCAAGTCTGGTTTATCTTTAAACTGACCTTAACTGTACTTAGATTAGTTAAATCTGTTTTGACCTCCTCTAAAAGAACCATTAGAAGACACCTATAGGAAATAATTTTCAAAAACACAACACACCATGACAGTGTTTCATTTGATTCCAAAAATTAGTATGATTAGCCAGAACATTTACATACAAGCCTGGCTTCTCTCCATGACTTTGAGAAAGAACTAAGCTTCATGAAGCCTCAGTTTCTCCATCTGCAAAATGGAAATAGTAATCCCTAACCTTATTCAACAGAAAGGAAGAATGAATGCTTTGTGATTCTCAAGTGCCAGAAAGAATAAGTTATTATTTTTGTTATTTACGGAGATTACTTAACACTGAAACAAATCATGGATTGTTTCATGCATGAAACAATCCTCAGGTAGATCCGCGACTGCATGTTTATGATGAACTTTTGGCCTATGACTCGCCTTGACTCTGGTTAACGACTCCTACAGCCGCATGTGAAGGGTCATCTTTTGAGTGGTATGTGGGTGTGTTTTCCTCATATTTTCTGCAGATGTTTCAACTGAGTGTCAAAGTCAGACCTCTTGGTGTCAGTCATGTGGGAATAAGCTGTCCTTTTACATGACCCAATATCTAATCCACCCCCCCTTGCTTTTCCCACCCAACTTCAATTTCTAGGTAAAGTTCAGTGTTTCATTTAGAGTGAAGTGTCTTGCCCAAGGGCAAGAAGGTATTAAATAGCCCACGAAGAATCCCACTCATCAATCCTGTCTTATTGTGAGGCCAATATTTTCTCTGAGCTGGAAGGCATCTCTAATTTCATATTGTCTCCAGCAGTTTCGTGAGATCAAATTCATCAAACATATCCCAAATGATTAGAGCTGACAGTTCAAATGTTACTTTTAAGAATCAATGTCCAAAGTAACTTCAATTTAAGATAAAATTGCAATTTATTTATTCAATTTTCTGTCCTTTTCATTTTACTACCACACACATAAAGCCTATAAGCCCAAGTATTAGAAACAAAAATCCCTTAATAAACTAAGTAAGAGATCAAGGAATTAATGGCTTTTAAAGGATGTTTTCAAACTGGTCACATAAAGAGATTAACTCCAAAGAGATAAGCCACTGGTATTGCAGGCTCAGGTATCATAAGAGGAAGGATCGTCCTACTGTCCCTGGAATTACACCAGGTAGGACAGGAAGCCTGTATTTACTGTGCCACCAGGAACTGGGCCCAAAATAAATCCACCATCATGCCAAGTGCTCCTTCTATATAGCATGTTTTGTGTTGAGATAGCCTTTGCAGAAATCATATGCAATGGTACAGAAATAATATGATGAATTCATTTTCATATTCTCACCTCTATATTCTCCTTTTAGCCTATAAACACTAGCTTGTAAACATCCCAGTGTGATATAAGTCTATTTTTATAGTTTTTATAAGGTAATCTACTAAATCAGTGATCCTGTCCCAGCTCCCTGCAAAAATTCATGCTCTGATAAATTCAAAAGAGTTTATGGTTGTTAATCCTGTGGCTTTGTTTGCCCTTTGATATTTCTGTAGTGATTCTCCTTCTACTAATGGGAAAATTACCCATTTTATTGTGCTTACTGCCATATGATCAATTTACAGAATCAGTTTCTAACCAAGTACATTGCATTTTAGTTATTTCCTCCAACGCTCGCCTACTTTCAACATAATAGGATGGTACATAAAAAGAGAATAACTTTTTCTTTTCTTTTTTTTACTTCCTATGTCACGAAACAAAAATAGACTAGAAGAGACATTTACCTTATTGCCTTATATAGGAGGCTGCCTGAAGTTATTGTTTGATGTTTTGAAGGAGGTAGAGACCAAATGACATATGCCATATCCCTAAAACACAGCGTGCTCCGTGAGCACTGAACTGAGGTACAAGATTAATCACACGGAGTCTAAAAAATGCAGGACAGAAGAGGTGGATCCTCTTCTCTGGGAGAGACCAACTGCGAAGGCATGTGGTTATGCTGAAGTTCAACACAGACCCACACCAGTGAACAAGGTATCCTCTCTGAAGGTTAACAGAGAAGAGCATGTTCTCAGTAGTTGTGGGTGGAGGCATCTGGCTTGGTCAGATGAAAACCTGGTCATTGGTGAAGTCTGAACAGAGGGCTGCAAGGCAATTCCAGAGACCAAGTCCAGGGCAAACAGGAAACAAATGAGCGAAGACTGGGATTTTAGAGGAGATGACAGAGAGGAGCCCTATCACCAACAGTACTGTTTAAGATGTCCAGAGAGGATGGGAGACATGGTTAATCTTTGGAACCAGGTAAATCAGAATGTGGGTTAAGGATGGTTCCTTGAGCTAGATGGGAAAGAAAACTGACTGAAGGTTTTCTAAAAATTCTCTTGGAAATATCTCTGACCTTCTCCCAAATCTCTTTTTTTTCCCCCCAGCAGCTGTCTCTTCCAGAACTCGTGCAGCTCCTTCTCTGTTGTCTTCTTTCTCCATCTGCTTCTTCTGCTCTCCTTCCCTTCCCCACAATCTCCTCATGCAGCTCCATTCTTTATCTGGAAAATTGAGCTTATCCCTGTTGTCTTAACTTACTCAATTTGCAATCTCATAAAACAAATGCTTGTGTACCCTTGAAATTTTCTTAATAAAATGAAATACAAACTAGTTAGCCAAAACCTATTGTCTCTCAATTACACTTTCAGGAACTTCAATTTATTCTGCTATGGTATACCTTTTTAAGAACCTTTCTTTCATTTATTCATTCACTTACTTACTTGCTCTCTCAATAATTCATTTTGATGAATATTAAAGTTTTATTTTCAGAGGAACTGTGTTGGATGCTGGAAAAAAAAATGACCAAGACACAGACCCCATCTTCAAAAGGTCTCAGTCCTTTGGGGAAGACAGACATCTAAATAAATCCCAGCTGAGTGTAATGTAAATTTGCACAGAATCATGTGGAAGCATAGAAGAAAAAGCAATGATTTAACTGAACACACAGGGAAGGTTTCAAAGCAAAAAGTATATTTGAGATGGTTGTTGGGGCATAAGTAAAATAAAGAAAAAAAGTAATGCCAAGTTACAATTATTTTAAGCTCAGAAATTATATTAAGCCCTTTCTATGGATTTTATTTAATTCTTATAATAGCCCCAATGTGGTAGATGCTTTTATTGTGTTCAACTGACAGATGATGGAACTGGCACAGAAAGATGAGTAAACTTTCCCAAAGGGATGTCAGATAGGAAGAAACATTCATACAGGGCACTGTATTAAGTATTAAGGAAATGATCAGTAGTTTGATGTGCTTAGGATGCAATAGGAAATGTCCTATGGGAAAAAGTCAAAATGAGATGAGGTCTATAACTAGAGTTTGAAATAAATCTATTGCAAAGCATGGAATACTTGAATTTTCCCTTCCCTTCTCCATGTTTGTGGCCTAGAGATGAGAGGGATTCTGCTACCTCCTCTGTCCTTCCCTGCTTCCTCTTTGATCAGCTAATTAATTACCATTAATAGTATGTGAGGGCTGAAGCATTAGAGGCTCTCCCTCTCTGGGGCAAATGTGTTTGACTTAAGCTACAGTAGCTATTACTTGGCTAACTCAAGGTTTTCCATGGTTTAAATAGCACAAAACTCTGACATTAAGGAGGGATTTGGTAAATGGGTGACTTCTGATGGAGGGAAAGTTCTCTACTGCTTATATCCTGTTTAGAAAGAAGTTCTGTTGAATGGGGATTATTGTGTGGTCCTGGTTCTAGCGAACTCTCTTCCCTAAGGTCATTTGGGACATTCCTAAGTGAGGACAAGCCTCCCAATATCCAGAAACGTAGTTCAACCTTTCCCATGCATGATAGACTCCCCCCTGCAGCTAAGTGAAAGGGGCGTTCCATCTTCCTAATATACCTTGACTTTGATTTACCAAAGCTTTTAGTCAGCTCTTGCCCCAAGTGAGATATTTAGATGCTCAAACCCTCCAGCAAAAGGAAACATTTAGGTATACCAAACAAACACCATGGACTCTTGTCTATAATCATGAATAAAAATGATGTAAATAGAAATAATATTTATTTAAAGAAAATGAGCCTTTTGAAGACTCTGCTTCAAATCAGTGATGGAACTGATGTGAATACCCACTATAATCTAAGTGGTATGACACAGGGTGAAGGCAGAGGTTAAAAAGGCCAAAAAAATAGAAGCAAACAACCGCTCTGCCAGGTGGAAGTTCCAGTGTGACAAGAGTTCCAATGCACTCTGAGAATTCAGACAAAGGAGAGGATATCTCTCTTTGCTGAACAGTTTCCTCCCAGAACTTAATAATAAATAGAAAAGTGCTATTTGGACATCACTTCTGCTTCCTCCTCACAAATGGAAGGTGTAAAGGTGAAGCAAAGCAGATGAATAATCCACAATTGAGAAGTATGAAGCCGACTACATTCCTGCTTCCCAGTGTATGTGACAAATACATATATTGTCACATTCACATCACGAAAACTCTGCATCTATGAATAGTTTGTATTTTACTGGTTCTTGTCTCAGCTAACATAGAGCTCAGCCCAGGGAAAAAAAAAATCTAACAGTAAGATTTTCTGGGAATCCCCATGGGTCGGCAAAGGTCTGCGTTTTTAAAAACTCCTAGTCAATCATCTTATGCTGGCCATTTTTTTTTTCCTCTTCTGTTCTGCTTCCTCCCCTTGAGTCCTTGCTCAAAAATAATACAGCTAATAAGTGATAGAACCAAGCCAAGATTCACATTCAATTTTGTCTCACGGAATCTAATATTCTTAACCAGACTGGATTCTCATTATCTGTTCCCAGGAAAGAATGGATCTTGGTCAAATTAGTGTATTTCTAACAATTATGATCTGGAAGACAGTGACCATATCCTTATGAGTTTTTAGACCTTATTTTGAATATTCTACTCTTCAACTAAGAAAAGGAAGTGAAAGACCAAAACACCATTTCATTCACTCATGCATGTATTTTTTTTTTAAGATTTTATTTATTCATTTAACAGAGAGAGAACACAAGCAGGCAGAGAGGCAGGCAGAGGCAGAGAGAGGAGCAGGCTCCCTGTGGAGCAAGGAGCCCCATGTGGGACTCGATCCCAAGACTCTGGGATCATGACCTGAGCCAAAAGCAGTTGCTCAACCAACTGAGCCACCCAGGCGTCCCTCATGCATGTATTTTATCTATTTATTCATTGATTTAATTTGTTTCACTAATTCTTTCCTATTTTTCATTTATTCAATATATATTTGTTGTACATCTATAAACCAGACTCCTTAAAGCTGATCATATAATGGGGAATAGAACAGCCTAGCTTGCCCATATTCTCAAAGCCTACAATGGAACAGAAACCAATGTTTTCCAGAAAGCTTCCTTTCCCTGATCTATCCTGCAGATCACCAGATTCAAGTTACCCCTCAGCGCCAAAATCATCAGTGACTTGACAAAGATAGCACAGTTCATCTCCTTATCTTCCAGGGGCACTAGTGTGAATCTAATCTAACAAGTCATTGCTAAGGTTATTATTAAAATCACATCACTTTGAACATGATGCAGTAGAAAGCCCACTAGGCAAGGAGAAAAGAGAAAGATTTGAATCTCATCTCTGCCACTATTAACTCTGGAAACTTAAACAAATAAGTTAATTTCTTTGAGTCCCAGTTACCTCATCTATTAAATTGGAGAGGGAATAGATTGAGTTTCAACATATTTAAGAATTATTCTTTGAACACCTAATATGGATCTGTATTCCACTAGGCATTTCCCCATATTACAATATATATTTTATTTAAACTTCATTTTAATAATGAGCAAACTGAAGGCAAATGATGTTGGCTTGAATAGTCACACAGCTACTAATTGCATAGATTTGGTTTGAACACAGATGTCCTGATTCCACTTTAAGACCTGGCCAGACGACCACAAAGGACCCCAGCTTGAAATTTTCTTCCTGCTACCTTTGCAGTTTTACCTCTACTTCTTTCTACTCAGAGCCAACTCTTTTGTCAAAGTTGACTTCTGTTTCCCTAACATATGAAGCCCCCTTTTCCTCTTCTTTAAAAAAAAAAAAACAAAAAACTCTCGATGTCATTGAACAATATAAACTTCTCTTTTATCCCTTACTACTGATAGGTTTCTACTCATATCTTATTATTCATGAGATCTAAGATATTTCCTATTGAAGCATATCCTAAGTAGCATGTGTGAAAAGTAACCATGAAATATCAAAATACACAAGGTGTTTTATATCAAGCAATATGTTCAAAGTCCCATTATAAACAAATATAACAAAAGTCTAAGGGTCTGTATGAGGGATCAATGAGGGATAAAAACCAGACAAGAACATTCCAAATAAGCACATTAAGGAATTTACACCTGTCCCCAACTCTGGCATCAGAACATCAGGATATAAAAATGCTATGACATGCCAGATGGTTAGGCCACTGAAAAGGGGATTTCTCAGTTTACCCCAGACCCATATGCTAAGACCTAACCATCCTTTTAACAAATAATGATGAAAAATAAGCCAAGAATCTCAAACTTGCCAAGAGTAGCTCAATTACTTGGCATCCTATCTCTGTTTTAGTGGAACTTACACCTGACAGTTCCAAATTCCTAAGGGTATAGTAGGAGGATAAGGAAAGAAGTGGTAGAAGGGAAAAACTCTACCATCTCACCTTTTATGCCTGTTATTAAACTTTAATCAGATTGTTTTAATGGCCCACCTATCACAAATGCATTAATTATGTGAATCCACATAGGTTGAAAAGGAAACTAGAAACCAGAGATGATGTTAAGAGTTCCAAGTCTCCCCCTTCTGTCCCAGATTTAGCCAAGGTCCTTCTGGAAAAGGAAGCCTAAAAATCTCCCTTTTGTAGAGATCCATCTCAGATACCAACTGCTCTGTGAAGTGTGTCTTAATTAATGAATTTTACATGAGTCTGATCATTCTTACCATTTCTTTCTTTCACCACCACCTCTACCCCTGACACATTATGTCTATCTTTGTCTTTAGTACCAAAGTTCTAGTTCTACCTTCATGTTCATGAACTCAGGCCCCTAGTGAAGTCTTGGTCCTTTGTTCCATGTGTTTGTCAAGACACTTGCTTCCTCTGACTTGAATCCCATATGTACTCTGGCACGATCTTTTAGGGTCCATGTCCACCTACAAAAATAGAATCATTTGGAAACTCTCCCAGGAGTTCTTTGACTGTTTTCTACTCTTAAACCTGTGAACTACTTGCATGAATTCAGAGTTAGTGTCTCTGCATTTTCCTTGCTCTTGACTGCGGAGTAGGACTTGGAATAGCCAATCTACATTGCTTCTCATGTTTGACATTAACAATTTGAAGCTGGAAGTGCTTCAGAGCATTCATGGAACTCAGTTGCATTGTACTTTAAATGCAGTCAATATTGTTCTACCTATTGATGCCTAAAGAGCTAGTAGAAAGTCTCTTTTCTCTATAATTGGATATTTATCTCAGCTTTTCCCCTTTAGCCAGATCATCCAAGGGCCCAACGTGTGAATTCTTTGGCCTCCTTGAGGACCCATTCAAGGTCTCTTGCAGGGCACCTGCGTGGCTCAGTCAGTTAAGCATCTGACTCTTGATTTTGGCTCAGGTCATGAACTCAGGGTCATGACATCAAGCCCTTCATCAGGCTCTATGCTGGGCATGGAATCTGCTTAAAATGCTCTCCCTCCCTCTGACCCTTCCCCCTCTAAAAAATTAAAAAAAAAAAGTCTCTTGCTTGTGGATGAAACCTCCAAGCACTATCATTTACCAAGGTCAAAATACCATGCATATGTTTTAGAATCTCATCCAGGTCACAGTAACTAAATGCCAATTACATAACTATAAAAACTTATCTAGGCTAATATAAATCTCAAATCACTAAAATCAAAAGATCCTGCCTGAACACTAAGTCCACGGTCAAAAGTCATACATCTTGGCCCATCAAAAGTCTTGCCACAGGTATAATCTGCTCTTCCAAATTTCATTATTTTGTTTAGAATTCTTAATGCCATTGGCCAATGCAAAAAAAAAAAATTGAAGGATTTTTAAATTACCAGCTGAAAACTACACTTCTCCTCCCTTCCACGTAGCATTAGAAGACCCACGCAGGACAATGTAACCCAGAGCAATTGCTCTATGGAGGGAGGCAGACTTCTAGGAACAAAGGCAGAATCAAACCAGTTATTCTTTCCAAGTTTATTAATCAATAAGTTCCCCATATTCACTAATGGGGAGCTACTAACAGGGTAAAGAGAAGCCAAGGAATATACTTGGACATGGAAGAAGATGTCATGAGTGGAGGCAAACCATTTATCCCTTCACAACTATTCATTCCTAGCAGTACCGAGCAAAGAACTTCTCATTTAATGTGTGCTCAACATATATGTAGTTATTGGCATTAAACTGAACTGGAAAGAAACCTGGTTTTTTTTTTCCTTTTCTGTTTTACTAATACTCTAAAAGAAAACCTTTATTAATGTAAAAAAACAAACCATCTGAAATGTGCCTTAATTCCACCATGCCTCCAGCTCACAGGGTTAGTTAAGGGATGAGGTATTTTATTGACTCTAAGAGGTTTAATTAGAGAGTTCTTTAAAATTAAGTTCACACTCAGTCATTTCTCACTCTGGCCCAGGATATGTTTCCGACCAGCTGTTTTAACCCGTTTTCCCCACATGGACTAGTAGGAAATACCAGAAGAGGCTTTCACCTTGGAAAGATCTCTATGCTGATTTTCCAGGTGGTTGTCCCAAGGCTTAGCCAAGGCCAGGCTTCCCTCATATCTGCATAATTACAGAATGTTAAACTGTAAAATACAACACAAACCATCCAGGATTATGCTGTCATTGCTCAATTAAAAAAAAAACCTGAAGTCTAAAGACAACAAGTACTATTTTCAGTCTCCCTTCAACATCCTCGATGGCAAAACCCAGGCTGGAACCAAGGTCATGTGACCCTGTAACTAGGAATCTCACTGCCTTGATGTCTTCTTCATAGACACCAAGGGCTACAATTTGTTGCTCTGTCCTAGTGACTACAATGTCATACACTGGGAAAAATGTGAACATGAGCTAAAACAATTATGATTCCACTAAAATCCCCTTGCATGTTTCTCTTAGGGCCAGGGATGGGGAGGTGCAGACATTCTTCCTCTAAAGCTGCTTGACCTCTATTTGATTGAAAGCAACATCTGGTCTCCAGGCTTCCAGGCGGTGTTTCTCCTATCGAGAGGTAGCCAATTGCAGACAGATGTGACATTTCCTCAACACGTTGTGTTGACATCACTGACATATACCTTATTTGAACAATGGCAGCCGAGCTTCTCAACACATTTAAATCTGAAGCAATTTCAGCCCAAGATGGCAGAAGAACTATTCTCTACATAGACTTTTCCACAAGACACGCAGAATGAGTCCAGATCCCATGCTGACCACCCCCCATATTTTTTCTGCTCCATATCCTGTCATTTAAGCTTCAAACTGTTCCCTTTCATATAATAAATGTGAATCACAGAACACAGAGCTAGTCATGAGCAGGTATATAGCCTACAAAAACCAATGAATACATCTTAAATTTCAGCCACCCAAAAAGCCCCCAGATGGAACAGTCTCTCTTACAGCTATCACGTGGTGACTTCACTCTTTCTCATGTAGGCCCTGAGCCTCTCCCTAATCTCTGCTACCTATATTACTGTATCCTCACTACCTTATACTTCATAAGGTAGACATACAGATTCTATTACCTCCAAAGGCCCAAAGAGGAACCCTTAGTCCAGAAAGGAAATGCAGCTGGCCAGGGGTCACCTAAGTAATTTGTGACTAAAGCAGGATTAGAACTGTGGACCTGTTTCTAATTCCTATGTTCATTCCAAGAGCTCGAAGAGAAAAGTCATATAAACACTCAAGTTATTAATGTGCCATGAAAATGCTATTATTATTATTTATATGGTTAATCACAGCAGCTGGAATTATCTTCTCCTATCATCTTTCCTCAGAAAAGTGTCTGAAATGCCTCCTTACTTTGTGAATCACATGATATCAAGGGCATTGCTTAGATTTCCTTCTAGGTCATTTCTCCACTTTAACTTTCCTCATTTCCCACTTTTACCTATAAATGGCATTTATCAAGAGCTTACTACGTGTCAGGCTCTACTTAAAGTGCATTACATGAATTAACTCATTTAATTTTCACATGAGATAGAAATTAGTATTATCCTCACTTTACAGATGAGGAAAATCAGCCACACTAGTAAGAAATAGAAACAGGATTTAAACTTAGACAGGTGCCAGAGCCTATGCTAGGAGTCACTGTGCTATACTCCCTCAAGTCACATACTAAAAGCCCTCAGATTTGTATGGTCAGGTGCAGTAGTTGTTCAATTAATTGAAAAAGTTTCCTAAAACAAGGAGTCATTTAAAAAAGGAACAGATACCTACATTTATTCTATGCATATATTTTAAGTTAAAAAAGCATTTTGGAGCAATTCATCGTTTTCAAGTCTTTCAAAACCATTCAACTCAGTTGTTCAAAAATCAAGTCATTTTTTTCCCATGGGGACTTATACTTTGTTGATCCTCATAATTAGAACACAATGGCATAAAGAGATCTTTCCAAGGAATACAACTGGCCCTTGGTAAACATACAGATAAAGTTTGAACATTCCACAAGCCACAGGTATCACTGACTGTGTTTGCAAGAAGGAATAGAAAACATCGGTTGGACCATTTAAGTTCAGTAAACAATGTCACTTAATGTATAACCCCCTGATGTATCTATTGTTAATATGCTAGTATGCTACCAGACATGTTATTACATGGTATATATAAGTGGCACATAATAACTAAATTCTGCTATTTCTAAATGAAAATTAATAAAACAAGGAATCATATAAATACCCTAACTATTGTTTTATCTAGAAAATGTAACATTTACTCGCAAATAAGTAGATGAAAGGAAGAGCATCAAGAGGCTTAGGAACTGGCTAGTTACAGGAAGAAGAGAAAGACAAAAGCAATTCAGAGTTGTCATGTCTGAGTGTCCGGGAAACTCTGGGAAACTACAGGAAAGGGGCTGAGAACATTTGATAAAGATTCAATGGTATTGTCAGACTACGTAATGTGTATTATTTAAGTTAGCAGAATCTTTTTTTTTTTATTATGTTATGTTAGTTACCATACTTCTTCATTACTTGATTACTATTTCAAAAACTAACTTTGGTAGTTTTTGATGCAGTGTTCCATGATTCATTGTTTGCATATAATACCCAGTGTTCCATTCAATACGTGCCCTCCTTAATACCCATCACCGGGCTAAGTTAGCAGTATATCTAATAGTGAATTTCTACCAGGGTACCGGGATTGAGCATTGAATCTTGAGACCAACATCAAGGTTGGAAACTCTAGAACGGGCTAAAACTTTGGGTAAGTTCTCCAAAGAAAAAAGAAGAGAAAAGAGATTTCTGAAACAGCAGCAGAATTATCCCAAAGCATCAACAAGCATAAATGAGAGGTCTGGAGGAATGAAATAAAGGGGTGTCCCACAACACCCCCATCATAGCAGCTGGCACCCCTTTGAGAACTTTCAATACACAGGAAGCCATCTTTCAATGGTTCTAATGCCAACCTAACTCTAGAAATGCCTTTGTTCTTTCTTCTCTAGAGTCTTCTTTCCATGGTAACTCCAAGCCTATTCAATCCAAGGGCTCCATTGTGAGTGGTAGTGTTTCAAGAAGATAATGTTCAACAACAACAAAACTACTTAGCCATCCAAAAAGTCCAATTATCTTTGAACTTCAAAGGGATAAATTTAAGAGGTTCATGTGTGAAGATGAATCCAGCTTACCTGACAGTAAAGGAAAGAAGGCAAGACAAATTGGTGTCAATGGGATTGAAAAGAGACAAGTGCCAGACAAGGGGGATAGGTGCCTGAGAGTGTTGCCATTGAACGTGGATGACTGGCCTCCACAGGCTCATGAATTATGTGTATGTTTATGCATTGCCAGTGAAACCTGTTGACCCAGAAGCTGGTCCATCCCTTTATAGAAAAGAGATGTGCTTATAGTCCAAGGGGCACTGCAAGGTCCTGCGGGAGTGTTCCCTTCACCCAGGGACAGAAAAGCAATCTCCCTTTCCAGCAGTTTTACCCCATGCCTTAGTCCCCTTTTTCCCCTGGGCCCTGTATTCCAGTGTTACTATGTTTTAATTATATGCTCACACCTACACACCCACACTCTCAGCTGGATCTTTCTGCTAGGTTATATTCCTGAAATATTTCTCCCAAGCTCTTCATCCCAGCCCTAGGGCAGAGCAAGTGCCTTGCATCTCAGTCCCCAGGTCAACTTTCATTCCTGTCTCAGAATGAGGGATTTTCTTTCAGACAAAAGATCTATTCTCCATTTTGCCATTACTAGCTATCTGTGCTCCTGGCTAGAGAAAAGTAGATCTAATACCTCAGTGGAAATATGTTGAGCGTGTTACCCTTCCCACTAAAACATTATTGTGGTTTAGTTGCATGCATCAGAACTTTGGATAGATAAGAAAAAACAACTAAACAAATTAATATTTAATGGTAGAATCATACACTCTATTTTTTCACAGAGATCTCAGCAAACCTCAAAGCCCTCTATTAGGTTGGTCATCTGTTATTTCAGCCTTTTGTGTTCTTGCTTTGCACTTTTCAATTTTTGTGCCTCTACTGAGTGAGAAGCCTTACAGGATTCCAGCACTGGAAAAAAGAAACAATGCATGTTGTCTAGAGGCTGGAAATTTGGCAGGACTCACTGACCATCCATAAATTCACAGACAGTCAGTTTCCCTAAGATATCTCAGGGTCCCACACATTAATACTGCCATTGAGGCAGACATCATGTGTCCAGATTTTATTTGTTTTTTTTTTTTTAAATATTTTATTCATTTACTTCACAGAAAGAGAGAGATCTCAAGTAGGCGGAGAGACAGGCAGAGAGAGAGGGGGAAGCAGGCTCCCTGCTGAGCAGAGAGCCCGATGCGGGGCTCGATCCCAGGACCCTGAGATCATGACCTGAGCTGAAGGCAGAGGCTTTAACCCACTGAGCCACCCAGGAGTCCCTTTGTGTCCAGATTTTAAATTTTAGTGCCACTTCTCTTTATATGTGTTACTTTTCTTGCTAGGTAGTAACTTGGAGAAAAAAAAATTAAAACTTTTATTTCAAAATAATATTGTCCACTATAGTCATTTTTGGAAAATTAGGAAGCAATTAAAAATAAACTAAAATCATTTACATTCTCACTCCTACTTGAAGTAGTTGCCATTAACATCTAGTTATATTTACTTACTAGGTTTTCTCCCCCTAGTTTATATATTTAACCATTTTTGCACACAATTGTGATCATGTTTCAATGCTACATCTGACTTCTTTGATGTATATTTTATTGAAAACACTTCCCACCCTATTATTAATGTATCAACATTATTTTCTTTTTGAGAGAGAGAGAGAGTGGAAAGAGAGAGAGAGTGCATGCAGGGAGGGTCAGAGGGAGACAGAGAGAGAGAGAATCTCAAGCCGGCCCCATGCTCAGCATAGAGCTTGATGCAGGGTTTGATCTCACAACTCTGAGCCAAAGTCAAGAGTTGGATGCTTAACCGATTGAGCCACCATGTGCCCCAAATATATCAGCATTATTCTGGCAATGGCATAATATTCCAGGATAAAGATTTGTCATTGTATGTATACATTTCCTATTGCAAGACGCTCAGAGAATTTCAGTTTATCATACATATCACTGTCATTACCAACTTGGAGAAAAGTATTCACTCACATTCACTAGTGTTAATCTGAGACAATTTACCTGAACTCTCTGTAAGTCATCTGTTCCTTCACCTATAAAATGGAACTAATAATAACTTTTCAATCTAGGCTGGCTTAGAGGTTAAAGTTCCTATTTGCAAAGTCTTTACAATAATGCCAGAACCCCGTATGCAACATAGAAGTCTTAATGAAGAAATAAGTAAATTTCGACTCTTATTATTAGCAGGGGCCAACCATACACTAATTCATTGAGAACTCTTCTGAGCCCTGTACTGGGGATTAGGAGGAAGAAAAGGGGATAAACTATAAAAAGCTTCTCACATCTAGCGAAGCATTTGATGATCCTACACAGAGTACATAACAGGCGACATTTCTACACCCAAACGCAAAATGTACACATGAATTAATCTTTTCAGAAATAAATGTTCTTCTCTATACAAAGCAATAGCTAAATAAGTGGATGACTAGTGCCTACAATGAGAGGAAAAAAATTTACCCTTTAGGTCATTGTAGAAACATTCTTACCTATTCCCAAACCATATTTTTTCTACTGAGGATTTTATAAACTTTTATTATTTTCTTACATATATGCTTATGATTTATGTTATATATCTTGATTGACAGGCTATACATTTTGAAAACAGGCAAACACACACACACACACGCACACGCACACGCACACGCGCACACACACACTTAAAATCTAATTAGGTATAAGTAAACCCAAATATCATTTTGGGTACTGTTTTTTCAGGGTTTATTCAGGCTCCCTTCCCATTTGTGCCTAACAAATGTAGTTTCTATTCGACACTACATTCATTCCGAAATATAGTTTCCTATTAAATACTACAGCCTTTTGACTTAACCTAATATAAGTGTCTTTCCATATTGATAAATGCACATCTATACTATTTTGGAGAAACCCATTTTTTGAGTGCACCCCAGCTATTGAACAGTTATAAACTTCTCACTATTATAAACAAGCCTGTAATAGACATCCCGAGATAATGTCTTTGTATACACGTCCAATTCTCTCCCTTAGGATAAATTCCTCAAAACAAAATTGCTGATCCAATCACATGTATATTTCGAGACTTTTGCCAAATTGCTGCCCAGGGTATTAACTCCAACCAGCAGAGTTTGAGAGTGACTATGTTTTTTACCTCTTTGTCAACACTGAGAGGTTTCATTGCAATTTTCACCAATGTGATAACTAAAATGTACTCTCTCACAAATGTATTTACATTTCTTTGATTACTAATGAAGTTTAAACTTTTAAAAGATACTTTATCTGTAAAGGGTTTTTCAGATAGAGAGTCTGGAAATAAGGGGGCTCCCTGTAGTAATTCTTAAAGTTATTTGGCTTTGTGGACCCCATAGGGTCTGATCAAAACTGTTGGGTGGGGCACACACTCACAAAATGCTGAAATAATTTCCGTAGTCTCCTATAATCTATCTATAGATTTAATGATGTCCACAGAGGTGTCTGCCTTCAGTATTAAATGAGACATCACTGATTCATCATGCTTCCACTCAACTTCACTGAAACATGTCAGTCAGTTTCTGTTTTCCAGGAGCAGTGCACAGAATTAGAACTAATGCTACCAGCACCTTCTCAAGCCTTCTCAATATATGCTATATTTAAGCAAAGTCTCAACCTGAGAAAGGTAAGCAAACTGGAAAGCTCCAGCTCTGGTAATGGATGGTTTGGGTAGATGAGCCATTTTTCTTCAAGGCATTGGAGGCTGTGAGGTCTAAGAGGGGAACTCAGGACACCAGCAAAGGAACACTGAGGTTGAGTCATTAATCCTTGGAGAAGTCACATGTGGCTCCAAGAGCTATTAGGCCTTACAAATTTTACAAAGCTTGTGGGAGGGAAATGAGTACAGGTGATCTCCTCTGAGAAAATCTGCTGTAAAACAGCCAATCTGAAAGAAATACATTAGGGGATAATGATTAACTTTTCTTAGAGATTTTTTTCATTTGACAGTAGGTTTTATGATAGGTCTTCTCTAAACAGTACCTAAGAGCATTTAAAAATAATTCCATTTTCAAAAATGTGATTTACCACCCACTTATTGTGTAAAATGTCTTGTTCTTCTGATACTAAAGATGTTCTATGCCAATAAACTATTTTAATGCATCATCTGTGGCTCCTTGAGAGGCCACAATGCTTGATAGATAGCAAGAATAATCCACTGTGTTATTACGGAGGCTGTACTCAGAAGGATAATCAATAGATTGGTGTCAACCTGAAGAGCAGAGGGGGAGCATCACTAGTGGATTTCTTCTTGACTTTGACTTGAGAATATTGGTATTCCATGTTTCTGCCAGTAATCTGCATGATGGAATAGTTACTACAACATTAAGCTTTGCAGGTGACACAAATCTAGAGTGGCTGGCATTTTTGCATTGGAAGATTAAATGTCCTTGTGTATTTGAAGAGGGTTCAGAAATAAAGAGAATCGAACATGAAAAGGATAAGTGAAGGAGAATTTCACTGGAGAGAAGCAATGTGAGTAACCAACGGAAAAAACACAAAAGAGAAAGGACCTATATGTCTTGAAAAAGTACAGCAACCGAAAGCATAAAGAATTTGATTTTAAGATATGATGACCTGGTACTAACAATTGAGCTTTAATTTTAAAAAGAAGCCATTTACTTATTAATTTGATAATATTAAGCAAGTATCTACTCTGTGCCAGCCGCTATGATGCTGAAATAGGTAAATTTAGCACCATTATCCTGCCTTTCCAACAGATCATTTTTGATAATAGGATGTTTTATTAGGAGCTAAAATGCATGAAGTGTCTTCTCAGCTTTGGAAGAAGCATGAAGATTTTGGAAGACTGCTGAGGAAGAATCACAGAACAGAGCTAAAAGGTAAGACCTTGATTGAAGAGACAAAGTAACTGGGTTTTTTCAGTTTGGAGGTAAGCAGCTATTTTCCATTTACTTACAGTAATTTTCCATTTACTTAAAGAATTTTTAAATTGGGCCTAACTATTGCACGATGATATAAATAATGACAATGCTGGGGATAACCAAAGTTAAAATAGGATTTAGGTAAATAGTATGGGAATCTCCTTTGTAAGACTCTGAAAACACAATATCCCTTTTGGCCAGGGCCCCCACTAAAAGAAGGATATGGTTCATGGCCTCCCATATCCCTTCTAATTGATTCTGTCTGGAAGAGCTCTAATTTATGAATGCTTTTCAGATTCTCAAATTGGAAATTAGCCCATCACCTGGATAAGAGTAAACATTTTTTGGACTTGTCCAACTCTTAGGCATTTATCTCCTTATTGAATTATGGATTATATCAGCCACTGCCTTTGTGGTCTTAAAATTCTAATTGACATGTGGGAAGGGAGACCCTAAATTGAAGTATTACAATGATTACATCTTAAAGTTTGTGGATATTTCTCATTATGTAGACACAACTTTATGCTGTAGATTTTCTTCTTAATGTTTCCTATCCATTTATTTCTAGCAACTATTTTCTAATTTAAAAGCAATATATATTCACTAAGGGTTTAGAAATTTATTTAGAGAATTTAGAAAACTCAGGTTAGCAAAGAAAATAAAATAAAAATTGCCTTAAACCCTACTGCTCAAAGATGTCCACTATTCACATTTTTATGTCATCCGGTCCATAGTTTCAGCACTTATGTTTTCCTTCTGTGACAGATATTTTCACATGTAGGACATTCCCATGAGCTTACCCAGATTAGACAATGGCACTACAGCATACAAAAAATAACCTTTGGTTTATTCACAATTCCCATAGTAACTGCATACAGTTCTCAAGCTTGTGGCAGGGCCACAGGGTAAAACAGTGATTGGGCATGTGGCATCATGGTTGAGTCCAGCTTATACTTCCTGAGTTCAAATCTACCCTCTTGCACTGGTGTGACCTTGACCAAAACAGTTCTTAAGTCTGTTTCCTTATCATACGCATAGCTAACTAAATTGCCCACCTCATGAGCTCATTGGGAGAATTAAGTGAATATTCATAAAATATGCCTGATACAACATCTGCTGCACAGAAGGGGCTCAGTAGGACTTGGTACTTGTTGTTGTTGTTGTTGTTGTTACAGTACTCCAAGTAAGAACCACTGCTGTGCATGTATATGTATGTAACCTCCCTTTCTGGAGGTTAAATTATAGTGATCCTCTGTCTATTTTAATAAATGCTATTCTAATATATAACTTGCAAATGTTAAATGCAGAATAGCCCATCATTTCCATTTATTACTGTTCTTTAACAATTCCCTATACAGGACATTTGGGTTTTTTACAACTTTTCAATTGTTATAACTAGGGACATGAAATCAGAGGATTGTGGAGCTTGCAAAAGTTCAAAGCTCTTGATACATGTTGCTGGACTGCCCCCCAGAAGTCTGAATCACCTCACAGTCCCACCAGCAGTGTACACGCCTCTCACTCCTCAAACCCCTATCTACCTTCACTTAAGCTTCAGGACGATAATGAAAAATTCAGCTCTTCCTCTGCTTATTAACGTTCACCTGGCTCATATTTCAAACTCGAAATTCACAAAGCTGAGTTTGACTCCTTCTGACTTCCTGTCTCTCCCTATATCAACAACTCTTCAACAGTGAATGCTTAAAAAATACCTGGTCATTTACTGTTTCCACTCTCCTACCTTCTGAATGAAACATTGCAAAATTCTGTGACTTTTCCACCTTTCTACTATACAAATCTGATGGTCTGCACTAAAAATTCTCCGAAGGTTCACAATCACTATGGAATAAAACCGAGACCACTTAGTCCAGGTTTCAACATCATTCAGAGTCTGTCCATACCTCCCCTCCTAGGGCTCTGGTCCCTCTCCTCCTTCAGGTAAACTTTGCCCCTACTAAGCTCTTGGTATCCACTGAGAGCAGTACCCACCCGCATGATGATTTGCTTATATGGCTCCTTTTGCCTATATGATCACCTTGGAATCCTCTTTCCTCTATCTGTTTTCAAGAGTCACCTCAGTGTCATTTTCTGCATAAACCGTACCAGCTCCTAGCCCCAAATATCTGTTTCCTCTAAATTCCCATATTTTCTCACTTTTGAAGAAGTCTGGTAGGCAGAATAATGACTCCCCCCTCCAAAGATATTCTCATTCTAATCCCCATAACCTGTGAATATGTTATATGATATGGCAAGGGGGATTAAGTTTGTAGATGAAATTATGGGACAGTATCCTGGATTATCTGGTGGGCCCAATGTAATCACAAGAGTCTGTAAGCGCAAAAGAAGGAAAAAGAAAAGTCAGTGTCAGAGCAATGCAATATAAGAAAAACTCAATTGGCCATTGCTGGTTTTGAAGCTGGAAGGGAACCACTAACCAAGGATTCACTGTAGGTAGCCTCTGGAAGCTGGAAAGGTAAGGAAACAGATTCTTGCCTTGAGCCTCCAGAAAGGAACACACCTTTGCTGACACCTTGATTTAGCCCAATGAGACCTATTTTGGACTTTTGACCTCCAGAAATGAAAGATAATAAATTTGTGTTGTTTTAGACATTAAGCATTAATTTGTTATAGCTGCTAACAAGAAACTAACAGAGAAACAAGAAACTAATACAATTGTGTGGAGAAAAGTGTATACGTTTAGGGTAAATATAGTCAATTTACATTCCCAGTCTGCCACTGACTAATAAATAATATTATGCTGAACACATTTTTAATACCTTTATATGTGAGGTTTTTTTAGCCATAAAATGTAAGGAAATTCATTTATATCATGGGGTTTTTGTAAGAATAAAATTATATTTTTATTATATTTAATGCCCAAGAAAAATGAGTGTGGCACATAATTGAGACTCACTAAATCTTTTAACAGGTAGTCCCTCTATTCCTTCACTGTGGCCTTCAACACATTCACTCTTTAGTCATTGCTATCCAGGAACTTGTTTTATCTTTATCCATGTAGTGAGGGTCATCAATGTGGATATGTTTTACTTTTTATACCTGGTTCTAAAGGCATAGTAAGCCAAGTAGAGGGAAGGAAAGAAGGAAGGAGAGAAAAAAGGTGAAGGGAAAAGGAGGATGAGTAGGAAGCAGAATGGAGAGGAAGAAAGGGGAAGAGAGAGGGGGAAGGAAGAAAAACAAACTTGAATAAACATAAATTTTCAAGCTGTATTTTTTATAATATCATTCTAAAATAGTCTGCAAATCTGAATATGAATAAAAAAATGGTTCTTAATATTCTTTCCAGGAGAAGAGAAATAGAAGTAAATATGTTTTGTTGTGTAGTATAATTAAATTTTAGCTTTTTATGAATGTTCTCCATCAATCAATGATACATTTTCAAATTGTAAATTGCTTATGATGATGAAAACAAATAGCAAAAATAGGCCACAAATTGATACAAATAATTTTCTCTCTAAGGTGTTGATTGAACAAAATGGAACCTCATTGAGATCCAATTAAGAATAACTCAACAGGAAACCATAAATGACCCAATGCATCTTGTAGGTTTACAAAAATAGCTCATAGAGTGAAAGAAACTATCTGTTGTTTTTGTTTTCATATTTTCTCAAAGTATTGTTTTTAAAATTATCTTAGAATTCAGTTGTATATTAACATAAAGGAAGGAAAATAAAGAAGGCGACTAACACTTCATTTGCTCTGCTTTAGCCCAAGACCACACTGAGTGCTTTCACTTGCATCTCATTTAATTAAGAAAGTTTGAGGTTTCACTTTGTGGACCTCACAAAGTGTGGAGTCCACAAAGTGAAACTCCAAAGTAATCCACTGGGTTGTAAATGAAGGGTCATGAGAGCATGCTGACAATGAGCTGGTCTCACAATCATAAAATAGAGACCGAAGCCCTGAGTTAAGGGAATTCAGCTTTTGCTGAATTAATAAAATTTTTTAGCCCAGCAAGATTTGTTTTTTAATTTTTTATTCTGGAATGAATCAAACTCAATTTCCTGAGGTTTAACTTCCCAGTTTAATTTTCAAGGAAACAAGTTAAAAACAAAACAAAGACCTGTAGCCACCACTTTGAAAAGGAAACAGAGCAGTCCTGACCAATCAAAACACATTGTGTCCTCTGAAAGTGGCAGGTGGGCCTCCTCTCTCCCCACCTGATTTCTCACATGCAAAGGCACAACTTGTTTACCATCATCACCAAGCATCCATTGAGCATCTGGAGGAATGGAAAGTTATGCAAACAGAATTCCACAGACACAGGTCTCTGTCTTCCTCACCTTCTTAAATCATGCAAAATTAGCTCCCTTTGACTACAGATTGTTGAGAGGATTCTGCCAGTGCCTGGTACAACAGTGTGTTATTCTGAGAAAACTGGGCTCGGTCACAAATCATGAGAACAGATTGTCAGTCTGCCAACACTTGTCATTCTGGGCTTTGTTGTTGTTAAGCATTGTGCCTAACCATGAACTATTTTCTGGAATGTGGGTTTCATAAAACTAACTACCAAGAAGACCATCTTTTCTCTCTTATTTCATGTCTCATCTACAGCTCAGGACAAAAATAAGCAAACTTGATGAAATGACTAGAACTGGCCTTTCAGGAAGAAAAGTACTGATCATCTCTCCATGATTTTATGAGTGCCCATGTGCGATTCCAGCATCATGTAATCCAGCCCAATTGCACACTACTGGCCACATTGCCATATGGCATCTTGTTTAGCATTCACCATAATCCTAACAAGTAATTACTCTTATTGCCTTTATAGATGAAGTCCGTAAGGTGTCAGAAGGCTAAGAAACACTCTCACATACACAGCTTGTCAGGTGCAGTCATGATTGGAACCCAGCTCTCCTGATTTAAGTCCTTTGCTCTTCGCCATCACTTAATGCTTGCTTACATCTGCTTTATCTGCTGAAAAAAATGTGCTGATTGTAGGATTGAAACCCTACCAGACTCATTTTAACAGAATGAGACCAAGTTTATCTCTAAACCATTCCTTGGGCATGTTGAAAATTTCTAAGCAGATAGACTAGTAAATATAAGTTATTAATTTTTCACATCCCTAAGTGGAGACATGTGCTAATGGTTCTCTTTTCTTGTTCAAGAACAGAAAGAAAGAAAGAAAGAAAGAAAGAAAGAAAGAAAGAAAGAAAGAAAGAAAGAAGCCTCAAGTGGAATGAAGAAGAAACCCTCTAATGGAATCATGATATATGTTCATTTCCTTAGTGTTTTACATTGAATAGAGAAATTACTAATTGTTTCTGTATTGGGGAGCAGTATGTCATATTGGTTAAGCACATCAAAGGCTTTGAAAATTCTGGTTCCTGCATTTATTAGCTATGAGAATCAGGCAACTCATGCAGTTTCCCAAGATCTCAGTTTCCTCATTTCTAAAATGTTAATAGTAGTAATAATAATAATTAATAATAGTAAAACTCCTATAATCATTTGAGGCATGAATGCAATACCCTAGCAGTTCAGCACAATGAAGGATAAATGATAAGCACTAAAAAAATAGTCACAAAAGTATTATTTTATGGCTTATTATCTCCAGATTGTGCATATAAGATACTAAACTTGAGCTCCTCTTAATTTAATTATCCCCTGGGCGCCTGGGTGGCTCAGTTGGTTAAGCGACTGCCTTTGGCTCAGGTCATGATCCTGGAGTCCCAGGATCGAGTCCCATATCGGACTCCCGGCTCTGCAGGAGGTCTGCTTCTCCCTCTGACCTTCTCCCCTCTCATTCTCAGTCTCTGTCTCTAATAAATAAATAAATAAATAAATAAATCTTTAAAAAAAAAAAAAGAATTATTCCCTGATTCCAACAAGTTATTCACAGGCAAAGAAACACCAAGAAAAATTACAATCAATATTAAATATTTGCTGTCTTTCCAAAGACTATTAAGGGGGGAAGGGCCACACAGTTACATGTCATTCTGGAGGTCAATTTCCACTACCTTTATGGAAGGTAAGAAATGGAAAAGGTTTGTGGGATTTTCCTCCATAGGAAAAAAACAAAAAGGAATTTCCATAGAAATGTTTTTTCTGGAATTTCTGTTATAAGAAAATGACATCTGAGATTTTTATAGTCCAAGATAGAAAATTCCATAGTAAATGGAAATTAAAAAGTGAGGATTTCTTGATTCTTATTACTGAAGCCCAAGTGCACAGTACAAGCCACTGTGGCATATGTGGCATATGGTAACTCAGTTAGCTCTCTCTGTAGTGTTCCTATAGCTTCAGCACCACAAGAAATAAAGGAGAGTTTCCAAAACTGCAACACCCACCCTCGCCACATGTACGGTAGTATCTGTAAGCAGGAATCTAGGAATAATGAAAAATGCTGATGCTAGATTTAGGGCTTAGGTTCCCACCCTCAAAATAACATTCTTTTACTGCAAAGGCATAAGAAAATCCAGTCAAAACAGCTTATTCGCAAAGGCAGAGGGCACATAAACCATGTCGGCTAAACTCAGATGGTTTCACCACTGCCCTAAAAAGGAAACACACCTACAGTCAAGAGATCTCAGTCCAAGAATGGTTTTCCACATTTCCTATGGGAACCCAGAGGAAGTTTCTTTACAAAACTCATATTATTTTTTTTCTAAATGCAGGGAAATTTGGCATGTCATCTGATAGAGATTGAAGGTAAGCTGCCTAGCACCACATATGTTGAATGCTTTTATTCCTTGGCAGAAGGAGTTTCACATTAATGATTCTAGGATCTCCACTTCATGGAGTTTCCCTGCTTCTTCCAAACCATCAATCACCAGGCCACCAAAGATCAAACACTTTGATGATACCGCAGATCAACAAAACTGCCATGTTTTGTGAGACTCTCTATGGGAAGTATATTTTGGAATAAGAATATCTACCAACAGACCAGGAAAAAAAGACAGTGAACTTATCTTCATTTACAACACATTACATCAGCACAAAAGGTATTTCATTAACCGAAACTCCCTGTGCTGTTCCTTTTAAGGTTCTCCAGAGCCAGACAGTCTGCTTTTTTATTCTAGGGCCTTACCTAATAATTCCACATCCAAAGTGCTCTCGATGGTAAAGAATGCATTTTCCTATGACCAGTTTAGGAGTGAATCATATCGGCCAAGTCTTTACTAATTTGGACTAGAGAAAACCTTCCCCTAGGCCCAGAAAAACTATGCTTCTGAAAAATTAATGAGCAGTGAAATTTAATCATAGAGTTTCCACAATGTTTTCATATCTTGATTTCATATATATATATATACACATATGTATATATAGTGATGTATATACATATATATGGTAGACAGAAATATACAATTATGACATCATAATCTCAAGTAGAGAGAAAAAGGAGGAAGGGAGAAAGAAAGGAAGGAAGAAAGTGAGGAAGGCAGGAAGGAAAGAAGTGTAGGAGGGAGGGAGTAAGAAAGGAAGGTAGGGAGGAAGGAAGTTAAAGCATTTAAATGGTGGTTTAAACATGTATTTAAATCTCAACTCAGTAAAATAACCACATATTCTGTGCTCACTCAACCTATATTTAATTAATGAATGAGTAAATGGTTTAAACATTTCAAATTCTGATCAGCAATATTAGTAGCAGCTGTAGCAGTCATAATAATAAACAACACCTTCGTAGGGCCTGAATTAACCAGGCACTCTTTCAAGCGTTTTACATCTATTAATTCATTTAATCTCAAAGTAATCCTAGGAGGCTGGGTACTATTTTCATCTCTATTTTTCAAATAAAACTAAGAAACAGCTCTTAAGTAATTTGCTCAAGACTACATGACTAGCAAGTAATAGAGCCAGGATTTAGACCCCAGGATCCCTGGTTCCAGAATCCATATTCTAACTACTATATTTTCTGAAAACTTAACTCTAATTGGATTAACAAAAGAATAAAAGTATTGGAATTCCAGGGGCAGAATAAGTTCCAAGGGTGGTATAATCAGTGATCAATATTTTTACTTCAATAGTATCCAAGTTCTTTTGATCTATCTCTTCCACTGCATGCATTGTTGTTCATTCTAAGGCAGTTTCCCCTTGTGGGTACAGGTTGTTCTTTTTGCATTTTGAAGAAGAGAAGTGGGGAAAAAAAAAAAAACCTTAGGTCTCGAAGGAGCAAGATGGCAGAGGAGTAGGAGACTGAGAAGACTGAGATATCATCAGATCCCGGAAGGTCAGCTAGATAGTTATCAAAACATTCTGAACACCAACTAACTCAACAGGAGATAGAAGAGAAGAAGAGCAGCAATTCTAGGAACAGAAAATCGACCACTTTCCAGAAGGTAGGACATACAGAGAAGTGAATCCAAAGCAACAGGAAGATAGACCTTGGGTAGAGGGCCAGCTCCCAGAAAGCCACAGAGCAGTAGAGCACAAAATCAGAACTTTCAGAAATTTGATCTGCTGAGGGACATCACTCTAGAGGCTAAGTGGGAGGTGGAGCCCTCGCAGGGACAGTGTGGTCTCAGGACCCATGAGGTCACAGAAAGACCGGGGGTGTCTGAGTGCAGCAGAGCTCCCAGGTATCAGAGCAGGGAGGCCATTGGCAGAGATGGAGCAGAGCAGTGGGCTATCAGCTCAGGCTTACCTTAAACCATGATTCAAGGCACAGTCAGGCTGCTGCTCTTTGAACAGGACCCCACAAGGGGCAGATCCTAGGAGACCCCCTCCTTCCTCCTTCAGGAGGAGTGGTGCAGGAGCACGCTTCAGGAATTGGCTGGGTTTGGAGACTCCAAACAGGGCCATGCACCAGAGACAGAAACGCTCAATCACTGGCCAGCTGAGCTCAGAGTGTGGCCGGTGACCAGGGAGATGGGAGGGATTGACTGCTTTTCTCTGAGGGCACACTGAGGAGCAGGGCCTCAAGCACTTGGCTCCACTGGGCCGGAGACTGGGAGGCTGCCATTTTCATTCCCGTCCTCCAAAGCAGTACAGAAAGCCTTCAGAGAAGAAAAGCTCCTGAGAGCGAACCCGAGCAGATTACTTAACCCAGCCCTGGCAAGGGGAGTGCAGTTCTGCCTCAGGCAAAGACATTTGAGAATCACTGCAATGGGCCCCTCCCTCAGAAGATCAGAGAGAATAACCAGCCAAGACCAAGTTCATCAATCAGTGAGAACTGGGGAACTCCAGAGTTAGGAAAAAGCAACACATAGAATTCATGGCTTTTTCCCCATGATCCTTTAGTCTTTCAAAGTTAAATTTTTTTTTAATTTTATTTTGTATTCTATTTTTTTAGTTTTTCCTCTTTCCTACTTTAATATTTTTTAACTATCGGGCACCTGGGTGGCTCAGTTGGTTGGGCGACTGCCTTCGGCTCAGGTCATGATCCTGGAGTTCCGGGATCGAGTCCCATATCAGACTCCCGGCTCTGCGGGAAGTCTATTTCTCCCTCTGACCTTCTCCCCTCTCATTCTCCGTCTCTCTCTCTAATAAATAAATAAATAAATAAATAAATAAATAAATAAATCTTTAAAAAAAATTTTTTTTAACTATCTTATATTATCCATACCTTTTAAAAAAATCTTCTCTAATTTTCATTGTTATAGTCATATTTTATCCCTTCATTGTATTTAACCTTATTTTTTGTATACATATAGCTTTTTTTTCCCTCTGTAACATTTTGGGATACAATTTCTTCTAATAGATCAAAATATACCCTAAATCTAGCACACAGCTTTGTTCTAGTCTCCAGTCTGATCACATTCTTTCCTATTTTTTTCTTTTTTCACCCAACTTTTTATCTTATCAATTCCTTTTTCAGAATTTTTTTTCATCTTTACAATCATATTCTATCCCTTCATCATATTTACCCTTATTTTTGTATATATATAAAGTTTTCTTTCTTTAAAGTTTTGGGAGCTAGTTTCTTTGAACAGACCAAAATAAACCCAAAATCAAGTGTGTGGCTCTGTTCTATTCACCAGTCTAACATATATATTTCTTTCTTTCTCTTTTTCTTCTTCTTTCTCTTCCCCCTTTTTTTTTCTCCCCCCAGTTTTGGGTCTCTTCTGATGTGGTTAGTGTATATTTTCCTGGGGTTGTTGCTGCCATTTTAGTATTTTGTTCTGTCATTCATCTATTCTTATCTGGATAAAATGATAACATGTAAAAACTCACCACAAAAAAAAAAAAAAAAAAAAAAAAGAACAAGAGGCAGTACTGACAGCTAGGGACCTAATCAATATGGACATTAGTAATTATGTCAGAATTAGAGTTCAGAATGATGATTATCAGGGTGCTAGCTGGGCTTGAAAAAAGTATAGAAGATATTAGAGAATTGCTTTCTGTAAAAATAATATCTCTTTCAGGAGAAATAAAAAAACTAATCTAACCAAGTTGAAATAAAAAAAAAAGCTATTAATGTGATGCAATAAAAAGATGGAGGCTCTTACTGCTAGGATAAATGAGGAAGAAGAGAGAATTAGTGATATAGAAGACCAAATGATGGAGAATGAAGAAACTGAGCAAAAGAGGGACAAACAACTACTGGACCATGAGGGGAGAATTCGAGAGATAAGAGAAACCATAAGACAAAACAATATTTAGAATAATTAGGATCCCAGAAGAAGAAGAAAGAGAGAGAGGGTCAGAAGATATATTGGAGCAAATTATAGTAGAGAATTTCCCTAATTTGGCAAAGAGAATAAGCATCAAAATCCAGAAGGCACAGAGAACTCCCCTCAAAATCACTAAAAATAGGTCCGCACCCCATCATCTAATAGTAAAACTTACAAGTTTAGTGAGAACGAGAAAATCCTGAAAGCAGCTTGGGACAAGAGGTCTTTGACATACAATGGTAGAAATATTAGATTGGCAGCAGACCTATCCACAGAGACCTGGCAGGCCAGAAGAGACTGGCATGATATATTCAGAGCACTAAATGAGAAAAATATGCAGCCAAGAATACTATATCCAGCTAGGCTGTCATTGAAAATAGAAGGAGAGACAAAAAGCTTCTAGGACAAACAAAAATTAAAAGAACTTGCAAACACCAAACCACCCTACAGGAAATATTGGAAGTGGTTCTCTAAGCAAAGAGAGAGCCTAAAAGTAACAGACCAGAAAGGAACAAAGATAGTGTACAGTAATAGTCACATTACAGGCAATACAATGGCACTAAATGCATATCTCTCAATAGTTACCCTGAATGTAAATGGGCTAAATGCCCCAATCAAAAGATACTGGGTATCAGAATGGATAAAAAAAAAAAAGACCCATTGATATGCTGTCTACAAGAAACTCATTTTAGACCCAAAGACACCTCCAGATTTAAAGTGAGGGATAGAAAACAATTTACCATGCTAATGATCATCAAAAGAAAGCTGGGGTGGCAATCCTTATATCAGATAAATTAGATTTTAAGCCAAAGACTATAATAAGAGATGAAGGACACTATATCATAATATAGTATGACAACTATATCATACTTAAAGGGACTGTCCAACAAGAAAACCTAACAATTATAAATATCTATGCCCCTAACATGGGAGCAGCCAATTATATAAACCAATTAATAACAAAATCAAAGCAACACATCAACAATAATACAATAATCGTAGGGGACTTTAACACCCCCCCCTTACTGAAATGGAAAAATCATCTAAGCAAAAGATCAACAGGGAAATAAAGGCACACTGGACCAGATGGATGTCACACATATATTCAGAACATTCCATCCCAAAACAACAGAATACACATTCTTCTCTAGTGCACATGGAACATTCTCCAGAATAGATCACATCCTGGGACACAAATCAGGTCTCAGTTGGTACCAAAAGATTGGGATCATTCCCTGCATATTTTTAGACCACAATGCCTTGAAACTAGAATTCAATCACAAGAGGAAAGTTGGAAAAAACTCAAATACATGGAGGCTAAAGAACATCCTACTAGAGAATGAATAGGTTAACCAGGAAATTAAAGAAGAATTTTAAAAATTCATGGAAACAAATGAAAATGAAAACACAACTATTCAAAATCTTTGGGACACAGCGAAGGTGGTCCTGAGAAGAAAATATATAGCAATACAAGCCTTTCTCAAGAAACAAGAAAGATCTCAAGTGCACAACCTAACCCTAAACCTAAAGGAGCTGGAGAAAGGACAGCAAAGAAAGCTTAAACCCAGCAGAAGAAGAGAAATAATATAGATCAGAGCAGAAATCAATGAAATAGAAACCAAAAGAACAGTAGAACAAATCAATGAAACTAGGATCTGGTTCATTGAAAGAATTAATAAGATTGATAAACCCCTGGCCAAACTTATCAAAAAGGAAAGAGAAAGGATCCAAATTAATAAAATCATGAATGAAAAAGGAGAGATCACAACCAACACCAAAGAAATACAATTTATAAGAACATATTATGAGCAACTACTCACCAGCAAATTTGACAATCTGGAAGAAATGGATGCATTCCTAGAGACACATAAACTACCAATACTGAACCAGAAAGAAATAGAAAACCTGAACAGACCCATAACCAGTAAGGAGATTGAAGCGGTCATTAAAAATCTCCCAATAAACAAGATCCCAGGGCCAGATAACTTTCCAGGGGAATTCTACCAAACATTTAAAGAAGAATTAATACCTATTCTCCTGTAACTGTTCCAAAGACTAGAAATGGAAGGAAAACTTCCAGACTCATTTTATGAGGCCAGCATTACCTTGATCCCAAAACCAGACAAAGACCCCATCAAAAAGGAGAATTACAGACCAATATCCTTGATGAACATGGATGCAAAAATTCTCACCAAAATACTAGCCGATAGGTCCAACAGTACATTAAAAGGATTATTCACCACGACCAAGTGGGATTTCTTCCTGGGCTGCAAGTTTGGTTCAACATCCTCAAATCAATCAATGTGACACAATACATTAATAAAAGAAAGAATAAGAACCATATGATACTCTCAATAGATGCTGAAAAAGCATTTGACAAAGTACAGCATCCTTTCCTGGTCAAAACTCTTCACAGTGTAGGCACAGAGGGTACATACCTCAATATCATCAAAGCCATCTATGAGAAACCCACAGCGAGTATCATTCTCAATGGGGAAAAGCTGAGATCCTTTCCCCTAAGATCAGGAACACGGCAGAGATGTCCACTATCTCCATTGCTATTCAACATAGTACTAAAAGCAGGACCTCGTGGTGCAACGGTAGCGCGTCTGACTCCAACATAGTACTAGAAGTCTTAGCCTCAGCAATCAGAAGCAATCAAACAAAAGGAAATAAAGGGCATTAGAATTGGCAGAGAAGTCAAACTCTCACTCTTTGCAGATGATATGATACGTTATGTGGAAAACACAAAAGACTCTACTCCAAAATTGCTAGAACTCATACAGGAATTCAGTAAAGTGTCAGGATATAAAATCAGTGCACAGAAATCAGTTGCATTTCTGTAAACCAACAGCAAGACAGAAGAAAGAGAAATGAAGGAATCGATCCCATTTACAATTGCACCCAAAACCATAAGAGACCTAGGAATAAACCTAACCAAAAGGCAAAAAATCTGTACTCAGAAAACTACAAAGAACTCATGAAAGAAATTGAGGAAGACACAAAGAAATTGAAAAATGTTCCATGTTCATGGATTAGAAGAACAAATATTGTGAAAGTTTATGCTACCTAAGGCAATCTACACATTTAATGCAATCCATATCAAAATACCATCAATTTTTTTTCAAAGAAATGGAACAAATAATCCTAAAATTTATATGGAAAAGATCCCAAATTGCCAGAGGAATGCTGAAAAAGAAAACCAACCTTGGTGGCATCACAATTCCAGACTTTAAGCTCTATTACAAAGCTGTAGTCATCAAGACAGTATGGTGCTGGCACAAAAAGAGACACATAGATCAATGGAACAGAATAGAGAGCCCAGAAATGGATCCCCTACTCTATAGTCAACTAATCTTCGACAAAGAAGGAAAGAATGTCCAATGGAAAAAAGACAGTCTCTTCAATAAATAGTATTTGGAGAATTGGACAGCCACATGCTGAAGAATTAACCCAGACCATTTCCTTACACCACACACAAAAATAGACTCAAAATGTATGAAAGACCTAAATGCGAGACAGGAATCCATCAAAATCCTTGAGGAGACAACAGGCAGAACCTCTTCAACCTCAGCCACAGCAACTTCTTCCTAGAAACATCACCAAAGGCAAGAGAAGCAAGGGCAAAAATTAACTATTGGGACTTCATCAAGATCAAAAGCTTTTGAAAAGCAAAGGAAGCAGCCAACAAAACCAAAAGACAACAGACAGAATGGGAGAAGATATTCACAAATGACATATCCAATAAAAGGCTAATATCCAAAATCTATAAAGAACTTATCAATCTCAACAACCAAAGAACAAATAATCCAATCAAGAAATGGGCAGAAGACATGAACGGGCATTTCTGCAAAGAAGACATCCAAATGGCCAACAGACATGTGAAAAAGTGCCCAACATCACTCAGCATCAGGGAAATACAAATCAAAACCACAGTGAGATACCACCTCACACCAGTCAGAATGGCTAAAATTAACCAATCAGGAAATGACAGATGTTGGCAAGGATGCAGAGAAAGGGCAACCTACACTGTTGGTGGGAATGCAAGCTGGTGCAGCCAGTCTGGAAACAGTATGGAGATTCTTCTAAACGTTGAAAATAGAGCTACCCTATAACCCAGCAATCACACTACTGTGTATTTACCCTAAAGATACAAATGTAGTGGTCCAAAGGGGCACATGCACCTGAATGTTTATAGCAGCAATGTCCACGATAGCCAAACTATGGAAAAAACCTAGATGTCCATCAACAGATGAATGGATAGAGAAGATGTGGTATATATATACCATGGAATACTATGCAGCTGTCAAGAGAAACAAAATCTTGCCCTTTGCAAGGACGTGGATGGAACTAGAGGGTATTATGCTAAGCGATATTAGTCAGTCAGAGAAATACAATTATCATATGATCTCTCTGATCTGGAGAATTTGAGAGGCAGAGCATGGGGTTGTGGGGGGGGATGAAACAAGATGGGATCAGGAGTGAGACAAACCATAAGAGACTCTTAATCTCATGAAACAAACTGAGGGTGGCTGGGGGGTAGGGGGTAGGGATAGGGTGGCTGGGTTATGGACATTGGGGAGGGTATGTGCTATGGTAAGTGCTGTGAAATGTGTAAGACTGATGATTCACAGACATGTACCCTGGGGCAAACAACACATTATATGTTAATAAAATTTAAAAAAAACACCTTAGGTCTCATTATTATTGAAATATAAGCCTGCATTCCAGTTTCATTGGGCCAACTTAGGACACATATCCGACCATAAACCATAACAGCCCGTGACACAGAAGTGACACAAACTGAGAATCAAATGAGTTATCTATGATGAAATGACATTCAAGAGTCAACCAGATTGTCCAATATCGTATTTTGCTTTAGAAATAGATATGGTTGAATCCTACAGAGAGATCAATTTTTACACTCTGTCTTCAGAATAATAACTCATAATCACTTCATCATAAACTTTATGAATTAGCCCATCTCTAGGTTAACCTCCAGTTCTGGCATTCTATGATCTTATGAATTATTCAATTTTTATTAATATTTCTCAGAGGGAAAAATAATCCTAGAGAAATATTTGTATATACTGAAACTTTTCTAATAAAGCACAATTAAGCTTATATCATTTGCCATGTTGGTGACTTAGAGGAAAAAATGTGATGAAATAAAGGGAAACATGCAGCACTGACTTTGCTCACTTTTGCTCTCTGAGGAGCAGATATTTTCCAGCATACTCTATTATCTGCCTAGTTTTGTACATGTGATAAGTGCAGGAATGGACTTGAGGCAAGACTGATGTGTGGCCTCCTAACAGATGCTATACCGAAGAAACTGATCTTTGATTCAGTTGGTCGTATGGAGAACACTCAGGAAGTTTCCCAGGTTGTGTTGTACCATGAGCTGGCACTCAGGCTGATTGAGTCTCCATATCACCAGCAAAGGACATGAGAATACAACTGCACCCCAGTATTAGAAGGGGGCATCTCTCACCCATGCAAGAACTCTAACTCCGTGCACGTGGCATCAGCAGCCTCACTACGTTCCTGCAGCGACCTAAGACCTTGGAAGCCTTCACCTGGGAGCACACCTGCTTCTTTCCTGCTTTTGTAACAATCTTCAGTTTCCATATCCTTTGCCATTAAAGAAACATTGTATTCAATAACTGTGTCTGTTGGCCTCTTACCATCAATCACATCATGTCCCATGGAGACACTCATGCAGTTACACAGGAAATTGAACAAGAGCAGTCTGAGAGTCAATCATTTTCTGTAGTTTCTATGTATTGAACTTAGAAATGGCTGAAAGGCAATTTTTCTGAGGTGTCCTATATGGTTCTGCTGGCATCCGGGAACACCCTGAAATGATTGAAGAGATTCACTTATATTAACTGTCCAATGAGTTGATGAGAATACCTCTGCCTTGGCAGTCAGAGCAAGTCTCTACTGAGCCGAATTCTTTAGAACGTACTCAAAAGAGTAGTTCACAGACCACCAGCAGCCACTGGAATCCAGTATCTAGGGTTCTACCCCAGACCTACAGATTCAGAGCCTGAATTTTAACAAGACCTCCAAGTGTCTCCTCTGTACATTAATGTTTGGGTACTTATCACTGCTTTCAAGGACTGCCTTCTTTGGCTTACAATAATTAACTCCTTCCCATTACGTCATTAAATAGGAAAAGCATGATGGATCAGTCACATATCCACATACAAATACCCATGCCTGGACCTATATCTTCAGAATAATATAGTGAATGAGACACATATACACAAATGATATGCCCTATAAGGACATGTGGTACCTCTAGGATTCCAGATACTTTAGAAACCTAAAGTATCTAGCACCTTAGGAATCACTGAAGTAATTATTATGTGAATAATAGAACTAAAGTCTAAAATGTTTTCTTAAAAAACTGTGTGAAACACAAGGCAATCTAATTTAACTAAATGGAACTATTCCCTTAAAGTACAGAGACTTAAGAACACATCACTTCCATCCTCAAACTTGTGAAGGCTGTTCCCATAAGAAGGTACAAACTGTCCATAGAAGAAAAAAAAAAAACAGATACAGTATAAAAAGAAGATGTGACCAGGAGGCAAACTTCAGTTTCATTTAGGGAAGAAGTCCTTGATAGTAAGAACTATCCATGGTATTGAATACACAGCTCTGAAAATTGTTATCCAGACTGCATTGAGAATAAAATCCAGTTTTTGATCACGGCCTACATGTCAGGTTCTGCATCTGACTGTTCTCCTTGTTCACTGCATCTGCCTTCCATCATACTAGCTCTGTTCTTTCTCTGACCAATTTCCTCTGGTAACTGGGATCAATTAAACCAGCCAGTGGGATATTCCATTCTTTGTCAAAATGGCCAGTCCCAACTTCTAACTCAGTGAAACCAATGCTACATCCCCATGCAGAAGTATTCCTCTCTTGAGAATAAAAACCATCAAAATTGCAGATCTTAACATTCTAAGGATGGGAAGTTAAAATTCTGCAAAAGGATTATCAAGCATAATAGTGAGAAGAACCATTCCTGCCATATATTGATCACTGATTCTGCCCTTTAAGAGAGAACCCCAGGGACGCCTGGGTCGCTCAGTTGGTTGAGCAGCTGCCTTTGGCTCAGGTCATGATCCCAGCGTCCTGGGATCGAGTCCCGCATCGGGCTCCTTGCTCGGCAGGGAGCCTGCTCCTCTCTCTGCCTCTGCCTGCCTCTCTGCCTGCTTGTGTTCTCTCTCTGTTAAATAAATAAATATTTAAAAAAAAAAAAAAGAGAGAACCCCAATGTGTTGCCTTCTGTTGGAAAATTAACTCCACCTTCAATTGGTCATTCTACCATCCTATAATGCCAGTTATGTCTGGGTAATGGAGTGTATGATAAGTCTTTGATAGTGGAGCTAATCTCTTTTCTTACCAGAATGGACCTCACTCCACAGATGACCGTGCCCATGTGGGTGGGTATCTCTATTCCAATTATACTTTTAGCAACCGGAGAAATAATCCCAGGAGGGCCCAATGATCCACTTGGCCAATTATGAAACAGAACCTGGGCCACAATTTTATTTATTACTTGAAACCACAAACCTCCAATTGACTCATGAGCCATTGAATTATTTTGGGTCCCCAGGAATTAGCATCAATTCAGAGCCAGCATCTAATTACCCTGTTGTCTGAATATTTTTCTCTCTGTGCCCCCCTTTCCCATAATCCCTCTGATAAGTAGAAGAATTAAGTGAATATTTGAAAGCAATAATACAAACTTAACCAAACTCCCTTGTCTCCTTTATTTTTATTTATAACACTCATCATTACATGAAATTACATCAGTATTTATTTGATTATTTGGTTGTTGTTTATCTTCTATCTTCCTGATTAAAATATAAGCTCCATGAGGACTGGATGTTGCATTCATCACTATATCCCCAGGACTTAGAGCAGTGATGCTGCTTAATCAGCACTTAGTAAATATTTGTTTAATGAATGAACATTTCTGGAAGGCAGTTTAGCAATGTGTATCAAAATCTTTAAAAATATGTAAAGTCTAGAGCCTAGAAATTTAACCTCTGGAAATTTATCTTTAAAATATACTTAGATCTGAATAACATTTAGTATTTAAAGAACTGTTCATTTATAGCATAAAATTTGAAAAAATTGAAATATCCTAAACATACAATTGGAGATTATTCATTCACTCATTCAATAAACCCTCCTACTAAATACCAGGCACAGGGCTAAGGGACAAGGTCAACCATAGTTAACAAAACCAAGATGATCCCTCAAGGAGCCCAAAGAGATAGATCTAGAGAGACTATTTTATTTTTTTATTTTGGTCACAGAGCAAACAACTAAATGTTAGTTTATAGATACGCCAACTAATAATAGCAATAATAATGAGGATACTTTACATTTGCATAGCACTTCTAACTTTTCAAAGTAATTCTCCAGCTATTATATTTCTTAAAATTAGGTCATATTAAACTGCACTTGAACTTCATTATTCGAGCTTTTCTGTGAAGAGAGTTGAGAGATTGTTGGCCCTTTTACGTTAATTATGGACATATAAGATGAATTAATCAAATTCTACTGTATTTGCTATGAGGGTCAATTGTGGGGGGGGGAAGCCATTCTCTGCAGGGTATGGAGTAGGATGCAGCAGAGAGGATTATGCAAAAACAAAAGTTCTTAAAATGATTTTAGTTTCAAGTAGACCCTAAACCTATTGTCTTGATGAAGCATCATTAATAGTCTACAAGAATACCACTATGTTGTAGAATCAAGTTAATTAACAAAGGTAGACTTACAGTCAAGCTTCAGGGCCCCTCATTAGCATAGGCCCCACCCAAGGCTCTGGGAGGAAACTCAATAAATTATTTGATGTCCATATGTTTTTGTAAAATTGCCCAAAAAAAGAAAATTTACCTCAATCAGTTTAGACTTTTTCACCAAACTTTCCCTCTTTGACATTTTTCTTTTGTCAGATTGTGCTGAAGTGGCCACAAGAAGGGCTATTCATAGGATATGCAATGCCCCAGGCAAATATTTTTGTGGGGCCCCATCTATATAAACTTTAATATTTATTCAAGTGTATTGTAAAATCCATGGGTGTATGTGAGATAAAGTCAGAGCAGTGAGAACAAGGACTGGTGAAGGCCAACACACAGGCCTACACCCAGAGCTCAAGCCTAATAGTGACCAGGGGACCATAAGTAGCTCAGAGCTCCAAACTCATCCTGTATCAGTCACCTTGAATCAGTCTGTTAGCATTCTTCTGATGGTCCATATCACAAGATGCTATTAAAAAAATGCCCCACTGGCTAGTGAGTGCAACCCACCCTCCCAGCCACGCTAGAACTGCATCCCACAGACCTTTGGGGAATCTCATCCACCTTGTACATGAGGAGATGGACAGAGAGCATCCCAAGGGTTGAAATGAGGACCAAGGCACATGCAGGCTGAGATCCAGTGTCAGGATTCCCCTGGATCCTGCCCCTGGATGCCCAAGATACAGATGACCCTACCAGTCCCAGCCACTTTCAGGACCCAGAGACAAACTTTGACAAATTTGAAGAAGGCATACACCAAAATACATGGCCCCTTGGCACACGTGCCCAGGATAGAGGCTTTGGTCACTGGAGTCTAAAGACAAATACTGGTCACAGGCACTTTCAATATGTAGTTAAGCAGATGTTGATTTAGATGAAGTATTTAGGTAGTTCAGTGAAATACATTTATTGACTTGCTATTGTTCCCATGTGTAATTAAATTTTTGCTAGCCATCCCAATGCAGAAATGGCTTCCAGGAAATAGTCCTACTACCCACTGTGCCAATTCACCCAGCATCATGATACAAAGGTGCAGGGCCAGAGATGATGTCATGATATGACACTTACACCAGAAAAATGTAGGTAGTAGGTAGGGGCAAGAAACGGAGCTTGAAAGTAGGGGGCCAGAAACTTGTCTGTGGAAAAAAAATTTCAATCATACAGTTCATATATGAAGGGAATATGTAGAAATTTCCTTAAATTTAACAATAATTTAATAACTTACATAAAATTATTAGTAACAAAGTGTGAGACCAAGGAAGCTTCTAAATCATTAAGACTACAATTTAATAACTTACATAAAATTATTAGTAACAAAGTGTGAGACCAAGGAAGCTTCTAAATCATTAAGATTACACATGCCAAAGGAGAAACTAGATTATTTTCTATACAGGAAATGTCATAAAATCATTATCACCAGACAATAACAAGATGGCCAAAGAGTATGCAACCAAAAATGTAGGAAAATGTATTCTAGAGGTCTGTTAGTTTACTAATAGATCTGCAATGTTTCTGGACTTCTATGGCAGTCAACTTTTTAAAATTTGTAACTCGCTGTGATTTCATTTCTCACTCTAAATATTTATTTTCATATTTAATTTTGTATTCATTGTTTTAAAAAAGGTCCCCCAAATTGTATAAGCTTCCAGGTTCATAAAACCTAGATCTATCCCTGTTTATAGGGTTATATCTTACACACTTTAAAATAGCTGACTTGTCGATTGAAATTTGCCATTGGCTATAAAAAGAGACATGTGGATTTATGAATTCCTCTGGGTAGAAACTAGAGTATTTACTCCCCAAAAGGAGCCATTCACACATAGAATCAAATAAATGCATATATTCTTATCAAATGAGACTTTCACCAGATGTAAACATGCACATAAATAACCCTCAACCTCTCCAGTCTGACTGTTAGAAGACAGGATCGTATCGTGCCTGGCAAGGTTCCTGTTCCTGAGAATTCATTTAATTCCTAAGCAAGCTTGACATTAATTTCATCTTTGTTTTCCTACCAGCTCCTACTTTCATGAAATTCTCCTGGGAGAAGTTCCTAAAGCATTGAGGACTGTTACGGCCAGCTGTGCAGGGCCGGGCTAAGGGCCAATGTGTGTAAATATGTGAAAGGCCATTGGGTCAGATGATCCTGGCTGGGTTCTGTTCCCGTTGCATCATCTGAGAGGCGGTTCTATACTTCATCGCTGGGGAAACTGATTCCCACAGCCCCATATGCTACCTATGACCCAAAACACACCATAGCGGAATTCGAGCCCTTGAGTTTAGGGTGGTCAATTTCAGTGCAGCAGATGGAAAGAAGAGCAGGATCCCAGTGGGAGATATTAGAAAGCTGGAACACTTTAGAGCTAATCTTCTATAATCTGATTTTAAAGCAGTTTCCATGGGACAAGGCAGGAGTAAGACAAGGTGCATCCTGTTACACTCGATATTTAAGGAAAGGATTACAACCAGTAACTTAACTCTAAATTTAGCTTCCACAATTAAACATGCTCTGATTCTCTGAATTTGTGCCAGTCGGGGTAATTAACATGAACTGCCAGAACAAAACCAGAAACAAAATCCCAGTGGCTTAACAAAATAAAAATTTCTTTCTGACCTACACAAAATCCAGTATGAATATCAGCGTGACACATGGCAACAGAGGGTTGAGGAAACGGAGGGCCCGGCGGAATTTTGACATACCCCACGGGACTGAAGGTGGAGTTTATCCTTTCTGCCCACAGTGCCCTGGGCAGGGCTCTCTCATCCAGATTCATTTAGCGATGAACAAACGGAAATATCACTTAATATCACTGTGCAAAGAAATGAAAACAAATAGGCTTGGTGTCCTGGTAGCATGACCAAAAACCGCTAAACCTGGAGTGTTCATGCCCCTTCTCCACACGTCAAAAAACACATTGGGGCGCCTGGGTGGCTCAGTTGGTTAAACGACTGCCTTCAGCTCAGGTCATGATCCCGGAGTCCCGGGATCGAGTCCCATGTCGGACTCCCGCCTCTGCGGGAAGTCTGCTTCTCCCTCTGACCTTCTCCCCTCTCGTTCTCAGTCTCTGTCTGTAATAAATAAATAAATAAATCTTAAAAAAAAAAAACATTGGCATGCTGAGAAAACTTGAGACACCTCCACCCGTTGCTGGCGATCATATATTTGATTGTACGCTTTAAAGTAATATGGAAAGGTTAGAATCTGGCTTGTATGCTTCTTCTTATGTTTGAGCAAATCGATTGAATGTGTCTTTTATTTGGTGTTAGGCTGGCATTCGCTGCGTAGATTAAAGCTGAGAGAGTAAATATTAAAAAGTCAGAAATGTCCTCTTTCATCAATCCACCCCCCCTCTAGGTTTCCCAAGTAACTCAGTGAAACTCTCTGGCCCCTAATATGTTTTATTTGAAGCCAACTGCCATCGTGGAGTTTTGCAAGTCACTTCCAGTTAATTTAATAAACTAATTTGAACTGAGTTAGGTTGGTTAATAATGACTTCAGAGATTATCACCTCCCTGCTCTGATCTGCATTTTAACCAGCACTTTTCAACGCCTTAATCAATGCTTCTTCATTTTGAGCATTTCCTCAATTATGTTTCAGTGATGATCAGCCTCTTAAGGTGCTGGTAAAGCATAAATGAGCAATATCTTTCTTTTAGCCAAGTTTAGATGTCCTCAAGTGGCTATGTGTTATAGCTCTTCTTCTTGGAGATTCACAACTTACCTGAGAATATTACAGGTTCTAGGAAATGCAATGGAGACATCAGTTTTCTTTGTTTATTCCAGCTTTCCCCAATCTTTTCAACCACAGAATTGTTGTTTGTTCTCTGGTTTGGGGTTTTATTGTTTCTTTTAGTTTTTGCATAATTCATACACAAGTCATGCTATATACCAAATGAAGAGATTTAAAGCCCAACGGAGGGCCAGTAAGGGTAATAGTAAAGGCAGGGGATTTTCTTATGGCCTCCTGAGCCATCTCCACTCTTTTTCTGGGACTGCAACTGGCTTCAGCTTCTCGTTCTTTCCATGGCCCAATGTCATGTGCATTTGTTGAGCTCCTGATTCTGTATTTTATCAATCAAAATCAAGGTATCCCCAGCGATTTGTCAAAAAAATATATATATGAGGGGCACCTGGGTGGCTCAGTGGGTTAAAGCCTCTGCATTCAGCTCAGGTCATGATCGCAGGGTCTTGGGATCGAGCCCCGCATCAGACTCTCTGATCAGGGGGGAGCTTGCTTCCTCCAACCCCTCTGCCTGCCTCTCTGCCTACTTGTGATCTCTCTCTGTCAAATAAATAAAAAAATCTTTAAAAAATTAAAAAAAAATTTAATATATATGTATATGAATCTGAATAATCAGTCCCCTCATAGGAATTCCAATCTCTCTTCCATTTAAATTAAAGAAAATTCACAGACAGGATCACTGTTTTCTTTCATCTGCTCCACATAAAACAAAAACAAAAACAAACAAAAAACTTTAATCAAAATTTTTTTAGATCAAATTTTAATTTTTCCACTTTGGTCTTTGCACTTAAAGAGAAAAGAAGAACTTTGTTCTCTCACAGAGGGAAGGACTTCTAGAAAAAAATAAACTAAATAAACCCAATGAGCCCCCTACCAGCAGTCCCTGACTCTTCCAGCTTTTATCCACTGGAGAAAAAAAATAAACTTTCCATTTGACTCTCCCTTGCTGACAGTCTTCCAACTGCATCACAAATTGAACTTTAAAATAAATAAATGAATAAAACCAGCTGCTATGGGAAGGGAAATGCAGAGACAGATGAGTAGGACCTTTATGAGACAGGAAACCTCAGGATTCACTGTTCTGAAAACATCTAAGTCAGTGTTTTTGACGTGGCCCTAATATAAATGGAGAAATAAGGGGGTCTTCAGCAGTAGAGACTGATGACTACATGTAAATAAACACTTAAAGCTTTGTGTAGATGATTTGCCCAAACTAAACTAGACAGTAAGAAGGTGTTTAGGGAAAACCTGACCAACTCCTACCCATTCCCAGCTCCTACTAAGACTCCACAAACATCAACCATTAGAGAGCAAAAGACAGCACCAAATGACTGCAAAGGGTCACCTGTGTGCAGGTGAGTCCTAGCTTCTCACCTCCAGCTGCTTCTCATCCATCAGATGTGATGCCTCCAGCCAGATGAGGTTTGCAAAGAATGCTGGTGCCTCTCCGCCATGCCTCTCCGTTCACTCAAGGTGTACATATATATCCCTTCTCTCCGAATGAGCTGTAAACTCATTAGCAGCTGGGAGAATCTTTTAGAGTATTGCTTTATAGCCATCACGATGTTTGGAACACGGCTTTAGACTTTACAGACATGTAGTGGGGAAAGGTACAGATCCTGGGTCACCAGTCATGACTTGCAGGATTTTATTATTATGAAACATGTAACCTAAAGCAAGTCACAACTTCTCTGAGCCTCAGTTTCTTCATCAGTATAGTTGATATAATAATAATAATAATAATAAAAATTACTGCTTCCTCACAAAGAATGGGACACAGAGTAGAGGGTGGACAGCGGATGGCAGTCATATGGGATTGTGAAGCTCCTCCTCATTTCAACTTCAGCAACTCTGCTTTCGTCTATTTACATGCTAGCCTTCCACCTAAAATGGAATTTTGTTTAAAGAAAGGATTGTGATGCTTAGGAATATTTGGAAAACAGTGTTGTGTGAGAATGTGCTTAATAAATTGTAAAGCAAAGCAGTGTAACTTATTTTTACAGCATTGCCTTGAGGTGTAATTTGCATAAAGGAAATGTACACATCTCAAGTGTACATTCAAGGAGGTTTCTTTTTTTAATATGTGTGTACGCATGTATATACCATCCAGGTAAAGCTAGTATACATTTCCTTCACCCAGAGAGTTCCCTTATTCTACTCTATGTTCATTAGCCCCCTACCACATGCACAGACCTGCCCCCAACAACTACGCATCTGATTTCTGTCGCCTATTTTAGAACTTCATATAAATGTAATCACATAGTATGGACCTTTCTGTATCTGGCTTCTTTTCCTTCAACATAACACCTATGACTCTCATCCATATTGTTATTCATAACCGAAGCTGATTTTTCCCATTGTTGCATAGGTTTCCATTGTATGAATTTTTCCCAATTTGTGTATCTGTTCTTTGGAGCTGTTCCCAGTTTGGAAAGCTGCTATCAATATTTGTGTCTAAGTCCCTCTGTGGTCATCTGTTTTTGTGTCTCTTGGGTAAATACTTAGGAATGGAACTGCTAACTTATAGTGTACCTGCATGTTTACCCTTACAGTAAACTGTCAATCAATTTCCCCAGTTGGGTCTACCATTTTATATTCCTATCAGCTAAGTATGAGCTTCAATTTTTCACTAGCATTTGGTGGCATCAGGATTTTAAGTTTTAACAATAGCAGCGGGTTCAAAATATCTCGTGACTTTAATTTGCACTTTCTTGATATTAAATACCTACTTAAATACATATTTGCATTCTAATATATTTTTATAGGTGTACTTGTACAAGTTTTTGCCCATTTAAAAAAAATGGGGTGATTTGTGGAATGCCTGGGTGGCTCAGTTGGTTGGGCATCTGCCTTCAGCTCAGGTCATGATCCCAGAGTTCTGGGACTTAGCCTCGCGATCAGGCTCCTGCTCAATGGGGAGCCTGCTTCTTCCTTTGCCTGCCATTCTCCCTGCTTGTGTGCACATTCTCTCTCTTTTTCTCTCTCTCTCTGCCTCTGACAAATAAATAAGTAAAATATTTTTTAATTGGGTGATTTGTTTTTTTATCGTTGGTTTCTAAGGGTTCTTTATATTCTAAATAACAGTCCTTTGTTAGATAGATGTGTTATGAGTGTTTTCTCCTTATTTGTTGCTTTTCACTTTTTTAATACTGTCTTTGAAGAACAAAACATTTTTTAATTTTTATGAAGGCTCACTTAAAAAAACTTTGCCTATATAAGGTCTTAAAGATATTTTCTTTTTTCTAGAAGCTTTACATATTTAGCTTTCACATTTTGGGCTATCATGAAAAGTATATATTTTTATTCATTAGTTTCTTACTTGATCTTAACTAAGATGTTTGAGGTCTTAGACAACTTGATTTAAGACTTAGAATCTTGATTGAGATATCAATAAAGAGTGCATTGAGTCTAATCTCATTGTGTTTGCCTACCCAAACAGGTTCTAAAAGAATTAGAAGGAGGACTCTTTAGACAGTGAAAAAGGGCACCATCCATAATAAAGCCAAGATGAGAGGCATAAACCAGGACTATTTCTGGCATACTCAGACATGTTGTCCCTCTAAATTCAAATCTTCTGACACAACATTAAGGGTCATCCTTGGATATTTCCCATTAATAATGACTTCGGTTAAGACTTAGGTCTATTTCTGTAGCATACCTATATTTATTGCAACTAGAAAAACAGTATTGAGGTGTCAAAAACAGTTGACTGAACTCATCAGGATTGTCTCTCAGGAGAGGGCCAAGGGGCATCAATTGTTTCAGAATCAAGACTTGTAACTTTTGCATCCTTTAAAACTGACCACTGAGACGGAACAAAGAATTTTCAACCCTGGTGTTCTGTAGCTCCTTTGGGGAGTTCTCCTAAAAAGATATATTGTTCCTGCTCCAGTTTGCATCACCATTTGGTTTAATTATTATTCGTAATTGGGAAATAATTAGATAAAATGATGATGTAAACCCCAGTGGAAAATAGACATCTCTTAAGAACTCTAATGTTTTCTGTCACTTAAAAGGAAGGGGATATGACTTACTGGAGGAAAAAACTAATTAGAAAAGCAGACACATCTTCTCCCTCTCCTCATATTTCAGGCATGCTGGCAAGTGCTCAAAAATGATCAGAGAGTGGCCTATTTCTCAAGGACCCCAGGAGAGCATGATAATTTAAATCATCATCTCAGGAAAGTGCCTTGAGCACTTGTCTTTGCCGTTTTATGATCTTCAGTTAGGAGAGAGAGTTTGGCCCTCCAGACTGGCATGGCCGTGCACACTATGGGTTGAAGGAAAACCGAGGTCACACCCACACCAAAGTGAACACAGGCAAGTTAGAATCCCTGCCAAAAGAAACACATTTGAGCAAAGTGAGGAGCCAGAAATGTTTAAAACAATGCTGTCCCCCAGCAAAACGAAAACAAGACTTTTATCCCGGGACACCAATCGGCTTTCAGAAAAGTTTGACAATACAAGGAGATGAGAGCGAAGGGATTAGATATTCAGATGTGGGTCTAGCAACTTCAAACCCTTCAGTAAACCTAAAGCTCTCTGTTTGGAATTAGATCCTTCTATTTAAAAGTTGGATTAACAATAATAAAAACAAAAATCAGTTAACTGCCCAAGAAAAAAATATTTTCATCACAAAAAAAAGCCAATTTCATAAAAATGACATCCTGATGAAGGTCCTATTTAAATAGCCCCACTTTGAAAATGCAAATGTTTATTAATAAATCATAACGTGGTCATTAGAAGATGAAAAACAGGAAGGTTTGAAAATAAAGCAGTAGGATTGTAAATATACCAAAATGCTCTAAACGCTTTCTCCCAGCTGGTGCAGTTTGACATGCATCCCTTGACAATTAGAAAGTCAATCTGGCCCTCTGAGACTCAGTTCTTGGCTATAAACCAGAGAGTTTTATTCATGGTCTTAGACCAGCCTCTCTCGAGCAAAAAGCAGTAATGTCAACATATTCAGGCACAAAAATTAATCCCAAGTGAATGTATTCTAAGAACTTCAAGTACAACCTGACTCTGAAAAGACGTCCTTTTTTCTTCACTTTCCCCTCATTTCTCCACTTATGAAAACAATGACTCCCCAGACTTGTTCCAAGTTTCGTCAGAACCTTTGGCTATGTAGGACGTAGGCACACTCAAAACTGCACTTTCCAAATTGTTCACAACTAAGTAGTGAAAAACCATGAAATAAAGGGCCCCTCCACTTGGTAGTGGGACACAGATCAGTGAGAACTGTGGACAAGATAAGCTACTGTGAGGAAAGGCTTATTTTGAGATGGTTTGATTTTAGCCAAGTGTTGGAGGAGAACCTAGGTTCCGAAAAAAAAGGGGTACTCTTGGGAAAGGCACCTAGATATGCAAAAAATCAACATGCACAAGAGAGCAAGAGGGGAGTATGATCAAAGCAATGTACTAGTGTGGTAGAGAATTTCAGTTGGGAATTCAAAGAGAGCCCAGGGGACCAGACCATGAGGTGCCTTCTATATCACACAGCATAGGAGCTTTCACTAACTGTGATGACTCTTTGGAAAATCGAAGGACTGTCACATCACAATAAGCACAAGTTCTGTCCTGAAAGAGTGCTTACTAGAACATCCATGTCTGTTGGGTTTTTAAAGAAAAGATCAATGGGAGTGTGTTGGGAAGGAGGGAATTAAGTTATAGATTATTGGGAACTTTATGTGAATGGTTAAGAGTCAAATCACAATCACTGGACCAGATTCTATCAATTTATTCAGACTTCTAGATCATATCAGAAGTCATCTTTAACAAGGTGAATAAATATAAATCCTTGCTTCTTCTTCACATTACCTACTTGACCTCTCTAGTAGTCCCTCTTTTGATTGATGTGACTTTGAAATCCATGATCCATGTCTCTTCCCATCATTTTTATTCTAGAAAAATGACTCTGAAAAAAAGTACCCTGATGGGTAGTGTTTGCCAATGTGCATGGTGTAAATTCTCCTACCATGGCTAATTTCAAACTTCCAATATGCGGGACTTGTTCCAAGGTTTGTGGGAAAGCATAGTTGTCAATGCATAAAACCCACCCTTGCAAGCTGGAAGGAATCGGCCATAGCAAAGCTTTGCACCAACTCCTAATTTTTCCATCTTTGAAATGGATCTTTTATCCTATCTTCTTGACTTCTGACTCCTTGACCATCCCAGTTAACTTGCCTGTGTTCCTATGAGATTTCCTGGGTTGTTTCCTCTCCTCCCAGGAAACATCAATGAGTCTGGAAACAGGAAAGTCATAGTGACCCATTTACCCCCTCCTTTCACATCTTTACCGGTCACAAGAACAATGAAAAATGAAAAAGTAAGCCAATTTAAGTCCATCTAGTCCTTCCAAAATAACAGTAAAAAACCTTGTCTAGCTAAGTGTGGGTTAATATTATTAGGTTCAAACAGAAAATAGTTCATTGTCTCTTACATAACACACCAGATGTGATAAATTGACTCAAGTAGTCTCATTTTGAAAATCTCCTTATTCATAAAAACTCTGTTTACCGTTCTGTATGTTTTTGTTATTCAGTATAGAATGTTTAGAAACAAATTAGTACAATATTTGGGGTCTTTTTTCCTCTCCAGTATTCCTTTTGTAATTAATGTCATAGATTCTTTCAAAATCAAGGGAAAAAATATTTTAAGAATGTTTTTGTTCTTTCTTTGTTGAAACATGGTTTAATGTTTATTATCATAATTTTGATTGCTATTGCACCACCTCAAGTGCTGTATTTTGTACTTCGTAAGCTATTATTTGGCTCACATTCATGATTTGTGCATTAATACCATTCAAGGTTATGCAATAACAATCAGAAATTATGATAATAAACATTGAACCACATTTCAACAAAATACGATAAATTCATGTGAAGGGATTTTTTTAATCTTTTCATTAACAAAGCATCTTATGCTTCAGTGACACTTTAATTACCAAGAAATTACCCAAGAAAATATGTAATTATTTCTAGTAATTGACAGTGACTCTATATGTAACACTTCTTTATGTTAAAATAATTGCAAAAATGTGACCTTTTTTTCCCCAGACATGTGGCTTAATTGATTGCATTCTGTTTTTCAGATAAAAAGGAATAAAAATACCATCACTAAAGTACATAAGTAACTCCTGTTCAATTGAGGACTATTTTAGTGACCTCAAAAACAGTTTTTGATAATGACCAGCATTACTGAAATTATCTTGATAAGTTTAGGGGTAATTTTTTCAATTTCTCAATTTACCCCAATGTACTATAGCAGTCTCTTTCCCAGAAACGCTTTGCCAGTCATTCATGTACATTGCAAAAAAGAACATTCCCTAAGTGGCTATTCAGAAGATCAAAATCCTTTGCTTATGTATGAACATTCATTAAAAGAAAAAGAAAAAGCTCTCCTCTCAAAATCTAAAGCCACTCTTGGGAGAAAATCATTTTGATCCCTTCTAGCTTTAAAATTTCAATACTTTATGATTCTACAAAATCTATTCATAACGTGAACACCTTCTTTAAGTGAAAAAAACCAATAGTTCAAATGTGTCCATCTCTCTGTTTCCTGTTTTTTCATCTGACAGTTTGGTCTAGTGAGAGCCTTAACTCAAGAACCAGATACACAGCCCCTTCCACAAACCTCTGCTTTTATTATTTTCCCACTGCTTCTATCCTTCTCCCAGGACAAAACATCTACCAGATAAACCTTTGCTATCACACACTGTCCCTTTTGAAACTGACCAACATGGTGAATTTTTGTAATCAACAATAACGCACATGACCATGACCCGCACAATAACATAACATCAGTGTAATTTAATTTGAATGAAAATCAATATAGATTTCCACACAAAAGAGAGGGGATGAAATTTTTTAAAGACTGGACATTGCAGAACACAGACATCCAGCTGTATGCTTCTAACCTCCTTGTAAAAATCACCTTCAGGGTGTTTCTCCTGCTGAAATTTTAAGAGAATGCATGAAAGTCTAAAACCACAGTACTAAAACTCTAACATTTCTGCTATGTGATCTCTGGGAGGAGTAGCATGGGGAGCTATTCTGGAAACAATGGATGCCTAAAGATTTGGTAAAGCCACTTGTTGAAGGGATGGTGGGAAAAGGATGAGGTAAACGATGGATCCTTGGTCCCTCAGGTATTATTCGCCCAGAACCTCACTGAATTTATCTAGTGTATAAATTGGGTTTTCCAGTTGGTTAGAATTTGAAGAAACTCTTTCTTTTCTCTCAGTTTGTAGATTAGAAAATGGTATTTTTGTGTGTACAAATGATTTGCCCTGAGTTGAATACCTGCTCAGTGGCAATGCTAGGTCTAGAGTAGAGCATAAATGACTCTCAGTCCAGTGCTCCTCTTTCTAGATGGAATATCTCTCCAAATAAAGAAAAGTGCTCCAGTGTTTTGATTAATAGTCTATAGACTGATCTTTAGAGTTATCACCATGCTTCCTCAGGGAGATAAAACTCCACCAGGGAGAGATCTAAGGCAACAAGCATCACTGAACAAAAATATTGGCCCTAAATCAGGACTCGGCTTAATGTAATATGCCGGAGCATGTGATGTAATCCTCTCCCTCTTCATCCAGGCTCCAGACAATTAGCCAGCCATGCCCTTGGGAGACTGTTACTCAGCATACGGATGCCTGGATAAAGAGCAGGGCTTACCGCTCACTACATAGACACCCACTATTTATTGGCTGAAATCTTCAGCACAACCTCTTCAACACAGTGGAGTTAACAAGGACGACAACAATGCCTTTGCCTTCAGTGTACATTCTGGTCCAATCTCCTATATATTCTCCATGGCTCCTCTCCTCCAACTCCCTTGGCTGCCAATTTCATCATCAATGGAACGGGAAGCCTGAAAGCGTAGTGCTTTTGGAATAATTTTTCCTGTGTTTGTTTTCCACTTGTCTTGATAAATTTTAAGTTTGACAGCAAGAAAAGGCTTTCTATTTTTCTATGAGCCAGCGAGGGTCTCATCACTCAACAAATCCCGTGAGTTTTTACTTTCTCAGCACTGTGTCCTTCTTCTGACCTTAAACTTTCTCACTGCCTGGAAAGAAAGCTTTTCATGAGAACTCACAAAGCCCTGCAAGCTGTATTTGACAATGAGACAAGCAATGAACAAGGCAGATTATCGTCGGAGAAAACTACGGACTTCCTCATCAAAAATCATTTTTTTAACATAAAACCCAGAAGCCTACTGCAAGTTAACCGCCTTACCTCCAGCAGCTTATAATTTCTTAGGAACACAGAATAACAGCGGCACTCACAGAACCAAATGATTTTATTTCTCTTTTGCATTAGACCCATCCTCCCCTCGTTTCTACATGGAAAATCATCAGCTGCTTTCAGTCCAGCCTGAAGGAGAGCCCATTAGCCCGAGCAGAAACACTGTATCTCCTCTGCTCTTTCTGGTTGGAATTCCATTTGAGACCCTGACCCTAAGAGAAGCAAAAAAGGAAAGGGGTGATGACCGGCATCAAGGAGGAGAAAAACGACCTGCCCTGAGCACCCAGTGGTTGGCAAGCTTCTCCTGAGTCGTTGATTGAGGGTCGGGTCCTGTCTGCTGTTAACTCACTAAGTGACAATGGGAAAGGGGCTTAACCTGCTGAGTCCAATCCCATCATTTTAAAACAGCACCAGTAACTGTTACCCCGCCCCCCTTTGCAGAATACTTGTGACATTTAAGCAAGATAAGGAATGCCCAATAATTGATCCAGTGCTGGCCCAAGTCTGGTGTTCAGAAAAGACCACTGACTAGTTTTAAGTGTCCTTTAATCTTCTTACCAGTCCTTTGAAATAAGTATTATTCCCATTTCACAGATGAGCAAAATGAGGCATAGACTATAACGGAGCTTGTACAAGACCACGTAAGCTTTGCTGTTCGTGGCACCTTAGCTCCCTTGTAGGTGGCAGCGTCTACAGTAAATTTCAGACTCCCATGATTTTTTGATATATGAACAGAGAAGAGATACTGTTATGCCTAAACCTACCCTCGGGTTGTGGCGTCTAACTCTACTCTTGGCAGGAGGGGACAGCTCAGCCCAGACATCAAAGAGAAACTCACTCGTGTTAAGATGATCATGTCTTGCCCTAAACCACTGACAGCAGGCTTTCCCGCCCAAGCACATGGAGCGCTCCTCCTCTCCCTCCAATGCTGTGAGAATCCGAAACCCACTGGATAGGGAGTCACCGGCTTGTAATTGTTCTGCATTTAATTTTACACCCAGTGTGAACAGAGTCAAGGTTCGGACCAGCGTGATTCAAATAATACCCAGGTTATCGTTCTAGATATTGTGGGTCAGTTATTGCAGGCAGGCAAGGATAGGCTACAATATTTAAGTCCCAGGTTCGTTGTAAACAAAGAAAATCCATCAAAACCGGAATATCTCAAGAGAAATCCTTTCCAGGCTTTCATTAGTGGCTGCAAAGGATAAAAATCCTTCAGCTTGCTGATGGTTTGATGCCCCCGTGCACATTTACAGTGAGGTGATTGTTTTGTCCGAGTGGAGGTTTATACCTCCGCTGAAGCAAGCCCATCAGAACTGTGGTTGTTAGATATGTATGTGGATCTTCAAAGCCTATTGGTGTCACCTGGTTTCGCATCAAGACCCAACACCATGCCAGGGAGAGGAAATGGTGTTCAAGTGTCCCTGCCAGATGGTTGAGCTCTTGGCTACTGGATGGACATTGTTTCAAGCAATAGCTTCCATTTTAAAAGCTGGAAGTTAGAAGGTCAATGACGTTGCTTCCTTCCAGTCTCAAATACTTAGCATGGGGCTTTCAGTGAATGGCCTAAGCTTACCATGCCTCTCTTTAGCCATCTGTAAAATGGGTATGGTAACTGTCCTTCTTGTCTCCCAGGGCTTATATTTGTCAGTGTTCTCCAGAAAAACTGAACTAGTATACACACACCCAGATACATGTACAGATTTAAGGAACTGGCTCACCCAGCTGTGTGGATTAGCAAGTCCAAGATCTGTAGGGCGTGCCGGTAGTCTGGAAATTCAGGGAAGAGTTGATGTTGCAGTCTTGACTTCAAAGTCCGCAGGGGCAGGCTGGAAATTCAGACAGGATTTCTTTTTTTTTTTTTTTCCCCAAATATGTTTATTTTATTTTTTCAGTGTTACAAGAATGATTGTTCATGCACCACACCCAGTGCTCCATGCAATACGTGCCCTTCTCAATACCCACCACCAGGCATGCCGAGCCCCCCACCCTCTCCCCTCCAAAACCCTCAGTTTGTTGCTCAGAGTCCACAGTCTCTCCTGGTTCATCACCCCCTCCGATTTCCCCCCATTCACCCTTCCCTTCCTTCTCACAATGGCCTCCATGATTTTCTTTATACTCCACATGTGAGACCATAAGATAATCGACTCTCTCCGCTTGAGTTGTTTCACTCTGCATAATCTCTTCTAGTCCCATCCATGTTGATACAAAAGTTGGATATTCATCCTTGCTGATGGAGGCATAATATTCCATGGTACAGATGTACCACCTCTTCCTTATCCACTCATCTGTTGAAGGGCATTTTGGTTCTTTCCACAGTTTGGCGATTGTGGCCATTGCTGCTATGAACATTGGGGTACATGTGGCCCTTCTTTGTACTGCATCTGCTTCTTTGGGGTAAACACCAAGTAGTGCAATTGCAGGGTCACAGGGTAGCTCTATTTTTAATTTCTTGAGGAATCTAGGATTTCTATGTTGCCGTCTTGAGGCAGAAATTTCTTCACTGGGGAGCCTCAGCTATTGCTTGCAAGGCAATTGATTGGATGAGGCCCGCCCTGAGGGCAGAGAGTAAGCTGCTTTACTTCAAGTCAACTGATTATAAGTTAATCATATCCACAAATACCTTCACAGCAACGTCTAGACTAGTGTTTGACCAAACAACAGAACACCATGACATAGTCAAGTTGACCCATAAAATTAACCATCGGAGAGCTATTTTCAAGGTCAAATCAAGTGAGGTCATAAGTAGGAAAGGGCTTTCAAAGATATGAAGAGCTGCACAAATATTAATTTTTAAATAAATTTTAACGCCTGGGTCACATGAGGTTCTGAGGAATGTGGAGGTGAATAAATCAAAAGACCTGTCCTCAGAAAGCTTACCATGTATTTGAGATCCAGAATTAAGTGCATGGGGAGTGAAATGCTACAGGGTTGTACAAGGAAGTACTGAAGGAACAGCGTGAAGACACAGAAGCCTGTGGGTCAGAGAGTTTGCAAAAAGCCAGAGAATTCTGTGGAGTTTCTTTGGAAGGCATCCCTTCCCCAGAAAGGCCTCTGCAGTCATTCACCCCACCCTCATCCAAATTTAGCTCCCCTATCACTCTCTTTCATGACCCTTGACTTTTGTTTGTCTTTGCAGCGTATTGCAATACGTGCGCAGCCATTTATTTGCGTGTCTCACTGTTTAATAGTATTCTTTTTTTTTTTTTTTTTAATAGTATTCTTGCCCAAATTGAAATTCCATGAAAGCAAGGAGGTCTGATGTGTTGGCACCATTACTTCCCTAACATTTAACACAATACTTAACATGTGATAGGTGTGCAAATTATAGTCTGTGAAGGTTTGACTAAATGACTATATGTGTCAATAAGTTTTCCCCACAACAAAACTTTGCCAACTTTTCAGGAAGAAAAGTTGAAAATTATGCCATAAACGCCCTCCCTAAATTCAATAATTATTAATATTTTTGCCATTTCTGAAAGATTTCTCTCATTTTTTCTCTAGTTTTATTGCTAAGTCATTTGAAAATAAGTGGCTGATGTCATGACACTTTATCCTTTGAATATTTTAGTACACATCTCTTAAAAATAAGGTGTGTCCCCTACAACCCCAATACCACTAGCCAGCCTAAACAAACTGGCAATAATCCCCACTCTCCTCCCATTTCCAGACCATATTCAAGTTTCCCAAAATGACATTTAAAGTTCTTTAATTTTGGGTGCCTGGGTGGCTCAGTTGGTGAGCAACTGCCTTCGGCTCAGGTTGTGATCCTTGAGTTCCAGGGTCGAGTCCCACATCGGGCTCTCAGCTCCATGGGGAGTCTGCTTCTTCCTCTAACCTTCTCTCCTCTCATGCTCTCTCTCACGTTCTCTGTCTCTCAAATAAATAAATAAAATCTTTAAATTAATTAATTAAATAAATAAAATTAAGTTCTTTTATTTTTATTAACCAGTATGTAATCAAAATTCTGGAAACACTTTCCAACACATACCTACATACACACACATACACACACACACACACACACACACCTTTTTAAAAGAAAATTTTGCTCTGAGGTCTTAAAGAACTGATTCGATTATCTTGCAGAATGTTCCATATTCTGGATTTGTCTGCTTGTTCCCTTCTGTGTCATTTAATTTGTTCTTCCAGTCTCTGTATATCCTAGAACTACAAGTGAGGCCTAAAGGCTTGATGAGACTCAGCTTAAACATGTTTTCTGAGAATACTTGACAGGCACTGTTTCTTACTTCATATTGCATGTCACCAATCCAGAGCCATCATGTCAGCATGTCCACCATTTGGGGGTGCCAAGATTAATCACATGATCACGACAGTGACCACCTGCCCTTCTCTCCTATCTTGATGCATTGTCCCCTTTGTATGAGCAAGAACTCATTCAAGCACAATTTTGAAAATGACTTATAATTGCGATCCCAGTTAAATTCCTTTTTCTGGCCCTTAACACTGTTCAAAAAGCTAATTTACTTGTAAAACTTCCTTATCCCTTTTCTTCTGGCATCGGGGGAGGGAGGTAACCGCATGGGGAGGGTTTCTTCAATTACCTTGGCAGAAAACGTTGCTGAGCTCAAACTCAGGTCTTCATGAATTTTAAAATAAAATCACCCCCTCCATATATTTTAAAAGACAGCATTTTGTACGAATCTTTGACTATAGCATTTTTCACTCAGCATTAATTACATATATCAACTTTTCATCCTTCCTGTAAACTGATATTATTTATTAAACTCACAAGAAAAGACACGATTAATCTTCATGATTCATTGTTTCTCCTGCAAAGAACTAAAGCATACACAGAGTTGAATTTTTTTTTCCCCCTACTGGAGCTGTATAATTGGGTTAAATCAGTGCTGTTCAAATCAGAGTACCACTTTGGGGTGGGGGGTAGTGTGCTGGGGGTACTCAATAAACATGGGGCCTCTTTCTGAAGCATATTTTTTTCCTTAATGGTAAGTAATGTAAAACATCTTCATGTCCCAAAATAAGCTTATATACACTGCAGAATAAAATGAAAAAAATTCGCTTGAATTTAAAGATAGAACATAAGGCCACTTAAAGTGAGCCGCCAGTCAGTACAAGCTTTACGCCCTACCACTTGCCACAGCCTTCCCCACACACCCCCAGCCTTCAGATGATCACCCTCCTCTGCTCCTGCAAGTCTTGGGAGAGTTAAAGCACCCGGTGAAATTGCCAGCAAAAAATTTAAATCGACAAAAGCAAACTTCTTCTGAAAAGGTTTCCTAGGATTTCCACCAGCCAATCTCTCCAAACCCACCCTCAATCTGATATATGGGAACCGGAGATTGGGTTTATGGAACCCTACCTATTAGCTTTAGGTGTGCAACATAGAGATTCCACAAGTCCATACATTACGCTACCCTCACCCCAGTGTGCTACCAGCTGTCACCACACAACACTATGACAATAGCATTGACTGTATTGCTCATGCTGGTGCCTCCTGTTCCTATGACTTATGCATTCACAGGTGGAAGCCTGCACCTCCCACTTGCCTTCCCCCATTTCTAATGATACAAACCAGTAAACACCACTTACCTTCCTGTGCTTCCCTGATCAAGCAGAGTTCCTCTCAAGCTCAGTCTCCATCCTCCTCTGTCTCACACTGAGTTGGTTATAGGTATCTGTATTTACCATATTAGAAGTTGAACCAAGAAAGTTTTCAAATATGGAAGCATTAATTATTTGAATAGCATTAAGTTCATTATATGTTATATAAATTATGTTACTTAAAAATAACTATATTTTCCAAAACAAAAAAAAACTTGAGTGAAAAAATAGTGTTGTTTTACATGTTTATGAATCTCTCTAATATCTGGCATAATAAAGGGCAGGAAGAATCTCATATCTGCTTCTGCACCCAATCTCTCGCAATCCCACACATCGTGTGGCCTCCAGAAACTCGACTGTACATGTGTGCTCATGGAGGGATGAGAATGGAAAAGGCAAATAACATCTTAGTATTATCGTGAAAAGAGTTTTGATCTCATGCACCCCCTGAAATTTTGGGGGACCTCCAGAGGGACCACATTTTGAGAAGCACTGCTTGTGACATTTCTTCTCTTTAGAACTCTCTTCCCCCTTAATTTTTTCTACTAAAATTCAACCCATCCGTCAGAGTTCAAAGTGTTGCTTCTTTGGGTCCTTCCTGTGTCTCTAATAAGAATTGCTTCCTTTTTTGTGCCTCTGTAGCACTTTGTCTCTTATACTTAAAATACTTAACTACGTGGGTGATAATTACTGAGTGCCCACTATGTTCTAGATGTGACAGTTTAAACCCTTTCTCCACTATCCTTTCCCCACCTACTCCTCCTACATTAAGATTTCCTTTCAGTCCTATCCTCCTTAAGCTGACAACCAAAGCAAGCTATTAGTGGTAGGATTTTAGGCACACTGATTTAGTGGTGAGATTTTTTTATACTCCAAGGACATTTCCATAGTTCTCAAGTTACACCACATAAACCATCAGATTCTGCCATTATTTAAGATCTTTACTATTCTTAAGCCACATTAAAATAGGTCCAATTCTAAAAAAAAAAAAAAAAAATAGGTCAAATTCTCTTTAGTAAGCAGAAAATTAAGAGCAATTTATCTGATAAATGTTTATAAGCATAAATTGAACCACTCTAGCCCTTGTCCGATACACCATGAATATTCAATTTGACAAATATGTATTACAGCAGTTGTCGGAGAGTTCGAATCCCAGATGAGTGGAATGACTCCCTAGTCCCATGTTTCTAGAATGCCAAGTCCCAAATGATCACTAAGCATGTGAGTAAGGAGACCCAAGCCTGGTTCCTATAATCGTGTAACTTCTGACACATCAGTATTTCTGCGACTCAGTTTCTTCCACTAGAGTTGAATCCCCTTGAAACCGGGGCCATGTATTTTTGACCTCTGTACACAAAACGTCTGGCACATAGTAAGTGCTTCATAATTTTTTGTCGAACAAATGACTCCATGGTAAGAATTATGCTAGAAAGTCCTTCTCAGTTAGAAGGGCACCAAGCACAGAGTCCCCGTGTCATAACCACTCATTAAATATTTGAGCACATATGAATAAACAATTGAACAGTCCATAATCTGTGATTCCACTGTTAGCAAGACATTGCCCTAGGCACCACAAAGTCACAGTACGCCAAAGATCTGGCCCCTGACCTCACAGAACTCAAAATTTAATCTAGCATTACCTGGTTAGGATAAACAGCCAAGAAGCAAACTGAGTACCCTAAATTCATGATTCTGTATCTGACTTGGAACACCAGGATATTTGAAATTCCACCTCTGACTGGCAAAATCACTTTTTATTTCTGCTTCTAATAGACACATAACTAAAGGCAAGGGCTAATGGGATGTCACAGCAGTGTCACCACAGCCCCTTAATTGATTCAAAGGTGTCGGCATAACTATTCAAGAAAAAACGATGTTCTCACTGATGGGAGATATAGAATGTACAATTTGCATCTCATCAGAAAAAAAAAAATTTCTTGGTTTTCTCTACAAAGCACTAATGTTCTCAATACTGCTGACTGTGCTATTTTGAGAAATAGCCAGCATGCCCTCCGCACAGTTAGAGAGTAAGAGGAAATATTGCCTCCCCAGGTGTCAAATTTCCTTTCTCTAATGGAAGGATGTGTGGGACAGCATTTCAAACATAGTCAGAGAGGAAAAAGGAGGCTGACAAGTAAGATGGATGAATGAGAGGGAAAACATGTGTTGAGAAGGAAGCTGTCAGAATTAGCTACCATTTGTGCATCAGTAGTGTCCTAATTAAAAATGCCCATTATAAGAGCCTTTGGGGAGGGGAAGAAAAAAAGGAAACCCACATCTCTGCAATATGAGAGATCTCAGAGAAAAGGCAAGACTCTAGGGCTCCACGAAACTGCAGTATTCACACTGGAGGCTGTGTTCTGGCATCTAGGAAATTAACTGCTTCTATAACTCAACCCAGAAAATCTACCTCTTCATCAAAGTTGCCTTTGCTTTTAAAAAAATATCACAAATTGAGCTAACATAAAGACATTGGAGACATTGGGGTGTTACTATGCAATGTGGGGCTCAGTTCTTCCAACTTCTCATCAATAATGATTTCCTTCTTTCCCATAATTGGAGTCCTGAGCCTTCTGTGTTTACAGTGACATTAGTCAATTCCCTAGATGCACTAGGCCAAATTAAATAAAAGACTGCAGGGAAATTTATCTATGGAACATGAATCTTTAATGAGCCTTCATCCTATAACTCTTATAGTAGAAAGAGACTTGCAGAAACAGATTCTAGTCACCCATGAAAGCTGGGTAGAATTGAACAGATGGATGAGCATCCCTGATCCTCTTTTGCTTCACGTACAATGTAAAGAGGCTGGATTAGATAATCATTAAGGTCATTTCCACTCTGATCTTCAGACTCCATCATTCTTCTTACATTTCCATCTTCCTTCCTAGGAAGTGGTTAAGGGCCATTGTTCATACGTGGTAGGTTTGTGGTAGGAAAGAGTTAAGAGTGTGGGCTCACCTAATAGACTGCCCAAGCTTGATATCTTCTCTATACTTACCAGCTGTGTAACTTTGGTCAAATTACACAAGCTCTTTGTCTCAGTTTCTTCATCTGTAAAATGGGATAAGAACAGTACGTGTATCTCATACGGTTGCTAAAATGAAATAATCTACACAAAATGCTTGTTCTAGTACTTGTTACATAGTGAACATGCAACAGATGTTTTCTAATATAACATGTACTGGTGCTTGTAACTGTAGAAAGGATACTTTCTCTGCAGCATCCACAACACAGGTGACCAGAGGCAGACTTGCTAAAGTCAAGTGATTTCCGAAGGCATAAAGGAGACCCCTTTCTTACAAAACAAGTAAACGTTATTTACCAATGTCCAAATTTCTTTTTTGGTGTAAATGGAGAGCAACAATACACCAGTTTGAATTCATAGTCTGTTGTAAATAACTTTGACTCGCTTATCAACTTATTGAAAATAGACTTATTAAAGGGAAGGAAAAGGAGAACAAAAGGATAAGTAAAGGATAGAGCAAAGGAAGGACAGATGAAAAAAAGATAAGCTTCTATTACCATATGCTATTGCTTGGTTTCAGTCCCACTCTTACATCTATATATGGTTCAGATTTTACTGGTATTTATGTAAGTACCTTTTTCAAAATGGTTCAGAAGAAATGAAAAATGGAGACTCAATTTGAGGAGGCTATATGCAGCCTATATACATGATTTGGTCATATCCAAATATACGGTTTTATTAAGCAGGTCCCACCCTTCTCCCATTGGCAGCAGCCACTCCTGGAGGGTTTTTTTTTGTCTTGTTTTTACATATTCCAAGACATTTCTGGTGCTAACTACAACTTAGCCATTCATAGAGTGTCCCTGAGGGTTTGACTCCATCAGGGTCCCTGTTCTAACCCTGGGAACATTGAGCCAAAGCCTAGTCTCAAGAAAGGCTTTAAAACTGACCAGAATGCATATTGGACACAGATGTCTCCAGAATTTGGCACTATCAACCCCTACACACAGATTTCAGCCCAACTCAAGCCAGAATATATTCAGCAGTCCAGTGAGTTATATGGCCACCTGACTGCCGGCTCCCCATTGGAAATAACTTGATGAAATGTACCTGACAGGCATGAAGTTCAGCAGAGAAAGGACCAGATAAATAATATAACCTCACTGAATAAAAAACACACCTACATTAATATTTTTCAATTAGCAGAATTAACTCATCAGTCATATTGAACTAAAGCATTTATTTATGGATTTTACTGATGCAAAAACATCAGAACACAATCTAGAATTACACAGCAAAGCAGATAAAAGCAAAAGAAGAAGAAAGGAAGGGGATTATGGAACAAGTAAGGACAGATGTCTAGTTCTAAAATTAATCCAAACCAAAAGTAAGCAATCCAAGAAAAAGAAAAACCTAGCTACAGTCTGGGGAGATTTTGTGTCAGAATCATTCAGATATCATTGCTTGACTTTTCTGTTGTCTTATTGACTAAAAGGTCAACCACACAACCAATCAATTATTTAAAAATAAGCTGATGACCCCTTTCAGGGATAGAGATGATATGTTCTAGAAAACGACAGTTTTAGTTAAGCTGCATGATACAATATATTCTACAAAGTGGTCATTTAGTAAGAATTTAGTAAGAATTTATTGATTGGTTTCATTAATAATAAAAGTTTGGCCAATAAATAGTCCAATTACCAACCTTTAAACCAAAAGTTACACATGAAATCCGCAACATAAATGAACTTAAGTATTAATTGAGGTTGTTCATTTTTAAGAATAAAAAAAAGAAACAACCAATTATTTCTAGGAAAATTTGCAGATTTTATTTCAGTGGACACTATACACAAGAACAAGAAATGCTAAATATAACTGTTTTCAAAATGACCGAGCCTTTATATGTTCTATTAAATAATGTATAAGAGCAATGGCATGAGGAAACTTACCTCTCCTTGTGTTATCTATGAAGAGTAAATGAGAGCCTTCACTGTTAAATTGGTCACTTTCAATCAATGCTTAATCACTTAAGATAGAGAGAATGTACTACTCTTTTGACTAATATTAATTGAGCAGAAATTTTCTATATCCTGTGGTACAGAGAAAAGAATCACTGGCAGAACTTGACCAGTTTTCATAAAATAAATATTTAAAACTTCTGAAATTTAAAAGATGCCAAATATACATGGGAAGCAGTTTATTCTTTTATTAAGACTAAATGAAATGGCAGAGCATTTTAGGTGTTCTTTTTTCCTTTCATAGTTTATATGATACTCCAAAATAGATATCAAAATTCACTGACTACTAAAAACAAAATAGAGCACAAGGAGTTTTTCATGCAAATTCTTTCAAACTTTAAAGAAATCCTATTTAAAAGAGTAAGGGCATTGAGGACAATCCACGAGAACATGAAAAAAAAAATGAAGCAAAATGAAACAGAGAAGAAAATGGGGATTAATTAAAACAGAATTAGATAGAAAATCACAAATTTGCTAAACAAGCAAAGATCCAACATACACATAATTGGTATTTGAAGACCAGTAGAAAATCTGAAGTAGAAATAACTTTTTCTCAAAGATCTAAGAGAAGAAAAATTCCTGAGCTAAAACAGGACAGGACCACAATCTATAGATTAAAAGACCACACGATGTTCCAAAAAGGGAAGATACTGAATGATCAGTGCAGACTTGCTCTAATTATGTTACTAGACTCTTGTGGGCATTGGGTCAAGAACATCAAGTCAACTATGAACATCAAAAATGATCAGGTTGACCTCAGGTCTTGCTACAGCCACACTTGGTACTAGAAGACAGTGGTAGACTATGTACAAAGTTCTGAAAGAAAGGAAGTGTGGTCCAATAATTTTGCAGTTGGCCAAAGCATCATGAAACTAGAAATGTCAAAGATATAACCCCTCATACATTCCAAAAGTTGGGTAATACAGTCCCCATGGAGGCTGCATGTGGAAAACAATTACTTGAAAGTAAATACCAACCAGTGAAACTATGAATTGAGAAATCATAGTGAAACCAATCCTGAGCACTGAATAAGTTTAAATACAAAATGAAGGCTTGGTAACTGTGGGTAGAGAAGATTAACAGTATAAACCAGGTCAACATACAAATATTATACCTAAAAAATTTAAGCAATAAAGAAAGGAGGAGGCAGGAGAGTAGTATAAACATGCTGATCTCCTCTTCAGAGTTGTCAAAAGATACAGTTTAAAGTAGACAAAGCACAAGGTTAATTATAATATGTTAAAGTACAAAACAACTTCTAGAGAAACTAAGAATAATATAGACAAACTAAGAATAATTAAACCCATACCAGTTAGGTTGTGGAAGGGAAGAATGGAAGATGGGAAGAATTATAAATATTAATTTTCTCATCTAGTATAGATAACAAATTATATTTAAAGATAATAAATTAAGAAGTAGAAATTGTAAAATATTTTTATATCATAGAAGAAAATCAACAGAAAAAGATGAAATAAAACAGTACAGGCTAAATAGTATGAAATGTAAAAAAAAAAAATGAAGCATTAAAAATAAAAATACTAGAAATACAGTCTGTGATATCAAAAGGGAAGAAAATAAGTGACCATCCAAAAAGAACTGGTTGAATAACTGGAAACACCCATATAATGGAATACACAACATTTCAAGAATGGGCTAAAGCTTTTACAGAAACAACCTCCAGGTGTGTGGTAAAAGAAAGAAAGTAAGGTGTCAAATAGTGTGTACAGGATTTTTCCATTTGTGTAAATATAAAAGATATTCAGTGTAAACACACACATTTACATACACACACAAATACTTGTTTAGGCAGGAAAGTTTTGCAGAAGAGAGTGTTGTTGGTTTTACTCCTTTCTTGGTGGGAAGACTAGTATTGTAGGGCCTTTCATTAAAACATAAGAAGAAGACTTACTTTTCTTTGTATTTCCTTTTGTGCATTTATTAGTACTTTGACAAAATAAAATAAAACCAGTTCAAGAAAATACATATGTACATTCACATATAGAAATACATATTTCTGAATAGAGTCAAATAGATGTATGAATGCGTATGTGTGTATAATTAAGGAAATATCACAAACCAAAAAAAAAACAGTAAATGAGCCAATAAATTTTGCCCAGAAAAAAAAATTAAGTTAGATATCTTACCTTGTATCAAAATAAATTCCAGAAACGTAAAAGTGATAAATGTAAAAAATCAAAATAGAAAAGACTGTAAAGTAATATTTAAATGACATTCACTTGGGGAAGGATTTTCTAGATACATAAAATCTTTTTAAAAAGTAGACATTATAAAAGGCAAGAGAAATACAAGGGAGCATCTGTAACAATAGGAAAGTCAAAGAGGTTAGAATGTTTGAATACTTGAAAAGACCTTATAAACCTGCAGGGAAAACTAATTCCTATCTTTTAAGAAAGGGGGGAGAGAATCAAGAGAATAAAAATAGATAAATCTGTATATTTTTATTGCATACCAACTCGTTGTGTTCGCTATGTTAGACTTTGGGAGGTTGGAGGTGAACCGAGAGCTCTCATGGAACTTACAGTCTAGTGGGGGAAGAACATTCTAGAATTAGATGGACTCTAAGGGCGCCTGGGTGGCTCAGTGGGTTAAGCCTCTGCCTTCGGCTCAGGTCATGATCTCAGGGTCCTGGGATCGAGCCCCGCATCAGACTCCTTGCTCAGCGGAGAGCCTGCTTCCCTCTCTCTCTCTCCTACCTCTCTGCCTATTTGTGATCTCTCTCTCTCTGTGTCAAATAAATAAATAAAATCCTTTAAAAAAATAGAACTGGATGGATTCTCATCTAATAATTCATTTGTCAAAATTGCCCGACAATTGGTCTTCAAGCCAGCTGTTATTCAGTACCAATCAGGATGCACTTTATAACTATATCAATAGCTATAACCATAGCCATACCGAGGCCACATGCTATGTTACACAAATGCCCCATCTATGCTACATGCTAAGCCATAGAAATGCGTTCTTTCAGTCCTCACAATGCCAGGGGATTGCTGTTATTATTTTTCCCATTTTGCAAATGGGAAAACTGAGGGTCTTCAAGAGATTGTGCAACTTATCCAAATTCACAATCTGGTAAAAGGCCGAGGCACAATTTAAGTCCTCCCCAATATCCAAATCCATGCAGCAAGAAGATGACGTTTGCAAAGAGCAAAACTGATCAGAAACATAGAAATATGTTAGGTCAGGTAAAGTGCTTCATAGACACAAGCTGTCTCTATGTAAAATGGCTGATCTTGCAGTCAGGACAAAATTAATCCACAATTGTTTTAACTTTCTGCGATGCATTTTTCACTTAAATGTGTGTGTGTGTGTGTGTGTGTGTGTGTGTGTTACCTTTGTTGGTTTCATTTTGCCTCTGATAAGTCATGGCTTCTGCAGTTGGATTAAATGAAATGATTGCCCTTGAACTCTCTAAATTCCAAGGCAGCAGAGCAGGAAGAAACAGATGGCGCTCTAGCAGCACAAGTTTAGACCTCCTCAAGAATTACTTGGCCATGCTGGTGATTTGCTATCAACAGGGATGTGATTCCTAATTCAAAGAAGTGGATTCAGGGCCTTAAAACACAAACCTACGGGTCAGCCAGGCAATCCCTCTTGTATTCACATCAGTCCAGCTTTTCAGCGTGCAGCATCTGCCTTTCCCTTCACACAACCACTGCACTCAGGAGAGTTTGGACCTCTCAGCATGCAAGGACAATAGGACAGGCGTTTGCTCTGTAAACAGCACGAAGCATGATTACTAGAACAACTGACTCCATATGAAAAGAAAGGAAAAAGAGAGCATGTGCGTGCACGCACGCTCTCTCTCCGGGCACAAAGCAGGAAACGGTTCGTTTTATGAGCGGTAACAAGACCTTGGACCCGTCGTTCGGCTAAACGATGACTTTTTGCACACGTGTGAGTTTGCAAAATAAAATTTCCTCAACGTCACTGGAATTTCTTCTCAGTTAAAATCTGAGTGCCCACAATTCTCGTGACTACAGTTCTAACGTCGCTTCTCGGTTCGTTGAGTGTATTTTGCTGGACAGCTTTGCTGGAGTAATTGATTTTTATTGTGTGAGGCTAGTCTACATTCTAGCAAATTTGCAGTTGATTATCGTCAGCTCATTCAGAACTAGTTTCCGGAGACGGTTTGTGTGACCTTGTGGAAGAAAGTATAGGACAATCATTTTTCTTTGCAAACTCACTAAATCTTTTATTATATGTATATGGGGAGAGGAGCTCACTTAGGGATTAAAAACTATGTTCTTTCATGAGAAGATATGGTGTCCTACTCTGGATAATGCTTTTAAACATAGTGATGGCTTCCCTCTTTCTTGGACATGCTGAAATCTACGGTCTTTGAATCCTGATAGAAAGTGTTAACTACATTTATTTCTCATTATAACGAATATATGTGACTTGGTAGAATGTATTTTGGTTTTAGAAATGGCTCCTTCTCATCATTTCTGTTGTTATCCTTTGTTAAATTTCATCGTGCCAATAGACAGTGGGAACCTTGCAATCACGAAAAGGTGGGGATCGCTAGTTAGGATGGCAAAACAACTATCAAGCTTCCTCCTTCCTCACCCTGCCCATAACTAGCTGTTCAACTCACTCTCTTAGATTAAGATGTTGCATTACACTCCAAAACAGTGCTTTCCCATGGGTGTGTTCTCATGAGTTATGGCAAGAAAACACAGAAGGCCGATGACGCACACCCTGTTTCTGAGTAAGGAAGGGAGGGAGTGTCAATACTGATATTATTCCAACATCACAGAACATTAGAAAGGACAGACTGTTGAAGTCAGCAATCAGGAAATTGAAATATTGTTCCTCATCACCTCAAACTCTGTAGACCTTGACCTTGAATACTGAGGTCATCTTCACGTTACTTAATTAAAATCCCTCAAAGGTTCTCTCACCCACAGGATGAGTACCAAGAGTCATTGCATGGCACAGAAGGGCATGTGTGACCCTGGCTCAACTTCTGTGTTTCTTGTCACTCCTTGCCCCTTTATTCACTTAACTGAACGTAAACTCTCCAGGGAACCACACATACCCCAAGCTGTTTGCACTCCTGGACCTCTGCTTAGGTTTTCCCACCTGCCCAGAATCACTCCCTCACCTTCCCCTGACTAACATCTAATCCTGTAATACTTGTCCTCCCGGAAGATTTCCTCTCCTCTCAGCTCCCATAATACCTTGCACATGAGTCTCTCATTCTAGTGAGGTTAACTTATTATTACCTGTTTACTTGTGTGTTTCCCTGAAGCACTAGGAGTTTTCTGAAGTGTGGGACCATGTCTTATTCATCTACCTATCCTGAAGCCTGCATAGCCTCTGGCACATAGTAGGAGCTTAATAAATAGAGGTTGAATCAGTGAATTATCTTGGAAGGCTGATCTTTAAAAGAAAAAAAAGAAACATGTAAAATTAACCTGATTACTTCTTTGCTCTGTTACTTTGAGCAAGTTACTTTTCCGCGAGAGTCCTAATATCCTCACCTTCACACATATCACCAACCTCATAAAGGTGGTGTGACAATTAAATAAGAAAATGCCTAGAAAGCTGCTTAGTCCAATTCCTCACATTTAACAAGAAATGAATGAATGTTCGGTATTACTATTAACTGAATAATTAAAGTGAAATCAATCCTTTCCCATCTAATATCCATATTTTTTTAAGAGTTAAATTTTCAGAACTATTTGGTGGAAAATTGTTTGCGCCACCTTTTGAGGGTTTTGTTGTGTTATGTTGTGTTTTTTTTTTTTCTGAAGTATGCTGTTTCTTCCTTCAATTTGCCTCCCCTCTGTGTGAGAACAAATAGCCAGTAATTCAGGTGCCCAGTAATTCAGGGTGGGTAACTCACGCTCCTGTTGAGTCAGCAGGGATTCCAATTTAGAACCACATCAGCAGACATCAGCCTCTGTAAATATTTCAAAAATTGATGGACATGGCTGTTTTCACTATTCCAAATTACCTTATGTGTCCATCACTCAAATCTGTTTCCATTCACAAATAAGCTTCATGATGTTCCTGAAGGAAAGAAACCAAATCCAAACTTCTACATCCATCACTTGTACTCATTCTTACTGCCATCAAGGTTTGGCAGGAGATGGGGAGGTTTATAAACTGGTGACGGGAGTAAATTCTGCATAATCCTGTAGGTCAGCAATGCCTTAAAGCATGTTTAAAAACTAAAGGTCAAATCTCCAAAAGTCAAAACTTATTTTCCAAGGGCAGCAATCTTATTTTATTCCTTTTAAGACCACAAACACGCTTATTTCCCTAAAGGTCTTGGAGATTTGCGTGTACTATTCATGGAACTGGGAAATAAACTTAGCTTTAGCACTCTACTAACGGCAGACCACCCCAGTGCCTGAGTCTGGGCGGTCTCCTCCTGGTACCACAAATATGCCATGCTCATTTTTCCATCTTGCTTTTGCACACATTTTCCCCCTCCTCTATAATAATCTACTACTCTCTGGTTCAGATCATGGCTCCACCACTGTTTAGCTCTGAGACCTTGGGAAATTGACTTAACGGTCTCTAAACCTCAATTTCCTCATCTCTAAAATGGGGATAAAAATAGTACCCATTCCTGAGAGTTGCTATAATAATTAAAGAAGGCAGTGATTTAATTGTTTAGCCCAGTTCCTGGCATTACATCACATTTGCTTCATGACAAAGTCATATTGTTGCTGCTGTTACTCGGTCTATCCTAACGAGATGGCCCAATTCACCCTCTTTCCCACATAGTTTTTCCGTTTGCTGTTCTTTCTTTTATGTGGATTGCACTCTTCACTTTATATGCATATGTTATATTCACTTAAAAAATATTATGTATATATAAAATACTTATATATATTATGTATATCACTATTCTATGATACATGGTTATATTTAACACATATAGAGCAGATGATTGTATACAATATATAGAGCACTTGAGGTTATATATCATGCAGTAGTGTATAATACACAGAGAGACATGTACTATAGTATGCACCAGAGTGTGCGTGTTTGTATGTATTACACAGGTATGTTCTTGGCATTTAGCATAGGTGCCAAACATAGTCATTTAAGTGTATATGTGTTAAACTATAAAGACATCAAAAAATATATATACTTGAGTAGAACCCTAAGGCCAATAATCAGATTTCTTTCGATGTAGCTGATGTCAAATCCCAGCGAGCAGGTATGGTAGAGTGGAAGAGCAATTGTAAATAAGGCTGATGAAGGTCACGGGATTCGGAAGAATAGATCTCAGATCTTATCAGCAGGGAAGAAGATTTAGGAGTGGCTTTAAGGATAAGACCATTAAAATATCATTTTGTGAAATCCGTAATGACTATTTGCCTGTTGCTCTAATGATATTTCCAATGGCATTCAAATATCCACAAAATAATTTTGTTTGGCCCAAAGAGATCATGGCTCCCCTGGAGAAAATTGCATGACAATTACAGAGAAAGCAGAACGATTTGTATAACCCAGAGAACAATCCATTTTGTTTTCCTGAATTATGTGCCAATAATAGGCCTGGAAATGTCCAAACTTATCAAAAGCCAGTCTTGAATGCGGATGAGAAGTCACACACCAAGACTTAGTGAGGGGACTTCCGACATCTACCAACAAGAGGAGACTGGACAGCCAGGTGACTGAGGGTCATCCAAGTCCATTTCAGATGAAAAAAACAAATAAATAAGATTCTCCTCTAATGATTCCCGGAATCAATAAGCACATTTTCAAGAGTACAGATTAACAAGCAGTACCTCAGACCTGCTTATTCAGAATCTCCCTGAATAAGGCAGAGTCTAAGAATACCTATTATTAATAATATTACCAAGTTGAGTTTGATGATTAGTTGGATCTAAGGATCTACTCCATTTTCCTAGAAAATAATCATTCCCTCTTTAGCTGGGGATTTCTGGATCCCAGAGAGAAAATCAAGGTGTTGTCTGTCCTATAGAAAATGCATCTGGAAACCTGGAAGAATGAGGGGAGACCTGGATAGGGCTTTCCCAACCTTCCCTCCTGCCATTTGAGACTCAAGAACTAATGGGAAGTAGGGGCTCCAAGGAAATCCGGGTGGTCCCCAGCATAGGTTTTAATTACATTACTCTATTGCCAGGTGTTTTCCTGAGGGAGAGGGCCTCTGCGTAGTTACTGACAAACCTGAGGGTCCTAGAACCTGCTGTGTTGTCATTTTACCCGCATCAAGAGAAGTTCAAAGCCATGTAAATAATGTATATCTTTTCTTAAAAATCAGTGTAAATATTTCATAGATTGTACAGGAAATAATAAATACATTTTAAAAACGATATAAATATTTGATCGTTTAGAGAGCAATTCTTAAGCCTGGAATTACATATGAATGTTCAAAAAAATCCAATAAATCCTAAATTGTATAGCAATGGTTCAAAAGTGACCTGAACATAGTCATAGAGCACAGTTTTTAAATGGCCGGGTTTGTTTCTTGGCCAGGGGAGTGTTAAATCAAGATGTCATCATCTGTAACAGCCCGCTTGTGAATCATCTGAAATTTTGGGAACTCCCAACCTCCTCTGCCTTCTGATAATACTTGGCGTGCATCTTGAAATAATAAAATGCTCTCTTCCTAGGAGAGAAATGTAGGGATACCCTGCTGTTCAGCTGCTGCTCCTACTGCAAAGAGTTTCCACTCCTGCAATGGTTGCCCCACAGAAAGACTGGATAATAAACATCAAATGCCTCTTGCAAACCGAGCAGGTAACATTTTCTTATACCCAGCAGTGGGTCAAATATTCGAGTAGGGAGCTTCAACCAGATAAATGTGTTTTTTTTCCAGATTATCAAGGATGTCTTTTATATTGATAAAATAATCCATTCATCCTCCCTGCAGACTCCTGGCCCATGATCTGATTCTGTTCACATCTGTCTGCTCTTCTAGAATTATATGGAACTCTAGTCCCCACGACCCACGCAAGTTCATCTGTGTTCTCCATTTCTATTATGTCCTATCATAGGCAGCCTTGGAGGCTCAGTCCCAGCCCTGCTCCCCTGGCAATTGTTCTTGCTGAATCCTGCACATGCCTTTATTAGAGCACCTGTCCCAGAGAATTAAAATACTTGTTTATGTTTCATATTCCCCATGGTATCCCAGAGCCTAGAAGAGTGGCTAGCATGTGGTCAACTCTATAAGTATTTATTAAATGAATGAATGAATGAATGAATGAATGAACAAATGAATACATTTTTATCTATGTCCACCAGCAACAGGGACACAGCTTTTATTCACAGTGTCCTCAGAGCCTGGTACGGTGCCTCACACAGGGTGGTCGCTCAGTAAAGATATGGTGGGTGGATAAATAGACTTTAGAAGGGAATGTGTCTGGGGTGGTGAAAGCATATGCAGTGTATGAAACAGAAACAGAGAGAGAACAGAGAAGAAATAGGGGTTGTGCCAAGCTACAGTTTCACTCTTCTCATTGAAACATATCCTTGGGGAAGATTAATAAGTACATACTTTAACAAAGGTTTATAAGGAAGATGAAGAACATATTCTTTTTTCAAAAATAAATCCCTGTTAAATTAAAAAGAAATGTCCCTGGTTACACCCATGTCGTATTTATAAGGAACATACCTCTAAGAAGCTTGAAGCATAACCAAAGTTAGCACATTAAATTTTGCACCAAACTACCAGTGTGTGCTTGATGGAGGCCATTTATTCATCTCATTTTCCTCTTGGAAGAAACAAAATCAAATTAAAGGAAAAGATCTAATAACTTGCCCAGAGGCACACAAAGAGGCAACAGTGGATCCAGTTTCCTTTCCATGGTTGTTGAGAGCACATCACTCTCAAGGTTTAAATGGGCAAGTCCAGCATTAAAAACCCCCAACTGACTATAACCCACCAATATACAAAAGCTCACGGAATGTAAACTCCATCTAGGACTTGAGAGTGAGAAGTATGCATGCAAAGAAAAATAAGACATGGTCCCTCTCCTCATGGAAGAATCTAATGGAAGACAAAGGATAAGACAAACACTCAGGACACACTTAAATCCCAATTCATTGCATTAAATGGCAGGTGTAATTGAGTGGAAGAAAAAATATTTCATTTAGGGTTCTTTTGTTGTAGGCATCAGACCAAACAGTGTAACCCTCTGGAGAGCCAGAGGATAGGAAAGAAGGCTGCATACTCAGAAGGCTCAAAGTGCCCTAACCCAGCCACCATTGCTGGAATGAACGAACAATTGCCAACCATTTCTTTCCAACTCTCCAAGATTCTGTTCAAGAGTCAAAGTCCCAGGAGAGAGAGCCCAAGTGGATGAGCTTAGAGAATACCATCCCCATGGCTATCCTGGGGCAATAATAGGAAGGATCTGGTGGGAGAAATCCCTGAGGACCACTCAGCCTCTTCTATAGGATGGAAGAGCCCTTTGATTTGTCATTCCTCTGTGACTTCACCCAATAAGTCATCCCCCCAAAAGACACTGAGGTGTTCTCAGTAGGGAGGAATGCATGAAGGGTTTCCAGAAGATGGCAAATGTGCATTACCAACAATCCCTATGAAAGAAATTTAATAGAAGGGGAAATCCCTGGACACGAATCAGCAAATAAACATGGAGGAGGTAGGCAAGACTCAAGACTGGTCTGTTCTAGCAAAAATGTTGATAATGGTTACGGTAAACTAGCTCTCAGGATGATATGGAGTATGTCAATAGACCTGCGTCATGTACAGAATTGTTCAAACATGTCCTATTGTTCGTGGGTAAAAAAAAGTTTTCAGTTAGACCCAGTAAGGATTGGCATAATGTAGGTACTCAGGTTCATGGTTATGTAACTGTTTTAGCTAATTGTAATGAAACACTGCATTCGATTTTTTTCAGAGTGTACCTCCTTTTTTATTGAGGTGTAATTGATGTACATTACATTAGTTTCAGGTGTACAGCATAATGATTCAATATTTGTATATATGGTGAGATGATCACTACAACAAGACTATTTAATATCCGTCAACAGACATAACTACAGAATTCTTGTTCTTGTGATGAGAACTTTTAAGGTTTACTGCCTTAGCAAATTTCAAATGTTACATTCAATTTTGATATTTCTCAGGCAAGAGGAAAAAATTTCCTTTTAGTGCACTTGCCTACAGTTTAAATCGCAGGTCATAGCTATAATTCTTTATATGTGCATAATACTTTAATGTTTCCCTTTTTGTTTTGGGGGGTTTTTGTTTTTACAAATGTTAGGTTGATTGAGCCTCTCAAAACTTCTATGCCATATGTACAACCTCTGTTTCCATTCTCATTTTACAGAAAAGAACCAAACTCAGAGAGGTAAGTGACTTGCCCAAGATAACAGTCCAGGGTATCTGGCTGGCTTTGTGCATCTCTTTTCCAAGTCATCTTTAATAAAGGAGCAGTAAAATATTGCACCCATATATAAATGTTAGTAACCTATATTCTCCTATCTTTCAGATTAAATCAAACAACCTGAAAGAAATTTATACCTTTTTAAGGATAACGATGACATTCCTCCAGTCTAAAAAATAATAATAACAGCTCTTTTGAGGCAAGAAAGAGCCAAGGAGAGAATGTTTCTTCAGTTAACAAATATGTACGCAGTACTTTGTGCCAAATCTCTTCCAAGGCAAGCAGGGCCCATGGCAGTGAACCTGGACAAAGCCATGAGAGTTGGGCTGGTTGGAGCAATGGGGAAGAAGCAGGACTGCCATGTGAGCAGAGTTTAAGGAGAAAGGAATCTAAAGGATTTCATCCAGGGCAAAGCTGGAGGCTAGAAGTGAGCAGGCTATGGACCCTTCAGCCTGAAGGAGCAGAAAAGGCAGGAAGAAAGCAGAGAATAACAAGACAGGAGCCAGCGGCACTAAGCAGAATGGTGCAGAAGAGGGTGCTGGAGGGCGGGATGTCAGTCACCTGACATTGCCTGTGCAGCACCTACAGCCTCACCCCCAGGGGGTGCTAACTAAGGGGGCTGGGCCGGCTTCCTGATCTACATGAAAGGAAGACATAAGAAAGCCCGCCAAGAGCTCCTGATCAAGCGAGAAAGATAAAACATAAACACTTCAAACTACAGTCAATAGCATAGGCACGGGAAACCAACCCCAAAGAAAAGAAGCTCATTGGAGACAAGCAGCTCAGGGAAGAAAACGACCACTCTGAGCTAGGGCAGCCTCTGCAGATTTCGCCGAGGAATGACACAGACCTGGAGAAATGTGCTGTGGCTGGAATGTCTTGCCAATTTGCTTTGAAATGTAGCATTTCACTTTTCAGTTTATCTCTCTTGGAGGATGTGAACCCTGGCTTCCTTTATTTATTTAATTTTTTTTTTTTCTCTTCCTCTACTGGATGATTTCTCTGAAAGCCGGCCAAAGTCCCAGATCAGAAAGCCTGGTTTTATCTAATATCAACAGACTCACGTTAGGTGTATCTGCTCTGTGCTTGGCACTGACAAAGTGCTGGATTTAATGAATAAAGACAGAAATTGATAAGGCGGGAGTCCCTGTCCTCGGGAAACTCAGTTATTCGGGAAATACAGACACATAAACAAATTCTTAGAAAGTGTGATGGAAACATCTACAAAAGGAATCAGTATAAAAGTTAAGAGCAATGAGTTCTAGCATTAGAAGAAAGGGGGATTTGGTTTGGTTTTGTTTTCCATTCACTTATTCAACAAATATTTTGAGGGCTGCCCCGGTGGTGAGCACTGCAGTGATCATTGGGAACCACTAGTTTAGATGTCATAGTCCTCCTTTGAAACAGCTTGTATTGTAAGTTGGGGAAGAATGCCACCTGAGTGAGACCCAGGAGGAAATATTTTGGTCCTCCTGAGACCCTAGCACCAAAAGGATAACATGCTGTTGCAGGCTGGCTCTAATTTGGTGCTATAGTGATGGACCACAAAGGGATTCATCAACGTCTCAATATATGAAGCATTTTCACTAGCCCTCCTAAACTACATATGGTCCTATTTCAAACTCTTAAGGATTTCCCATAAGCAATCCTAAATATTCATCACTTGAAAAAAAAATCCCTGTATTATTCATCAAGAGAAATATTCATTACAGCAGAAAGAGTCTCTGCAGGGGCAGTGATGTGATCCAATTCGAGATGACATCAGCCCTGATTTGTACCACCCGTTATGTGTTCTGGGATAGGCAAGGGAGAACTCAGAGCCAAAACCCTGATAGAGCCAACACGAGGGTCTACAGTTCCCTTTTCTGGAAAAAGTTCCAGGTGCCCAGCCTGTACCAGACACACAGGGCTTCTGAAGAACTAAAATACTGCCACTGAGAATTGCCTGTGGGTATGGGTACCTACCTCCCTGTCTTAGTCCATTCAAGCTGCTATAAAAAAAATAAATTAAATAATAATAATAATAATAATAATAATAATAATAATAATACCACAGCCTAGGTAGCTTATAAGCAAGAGAAACTTATTTCTCACAATTCTGGAGGCTGGTAAATTCAGCTTCATGGCACCAGCATGGTGGTATTCTGGTGAAGACTCTCTTCCTGGTTGAGAGCTGGTGCCTTCTTGCTGCATCTTCACGGGGTGTGAGAGACTAGGGAGCTTGGTGTGTCTCTTTTATAAGGACACTAATCCTATTCATGAGGGCTCCACCTTCATGACCAAATCCCCTCCAAAGCCCCCAGATAATACCATCACCTTTGGGGATTCAGATTTCAACATATGAGTTTGGAGGGGACACAAACATGCAGCCCATAGCAGTACCCCATAAGGGTGTTGGGAGGACTGATGAGTTAGTAAATTACAGAGTTTAGAACTACTTGCTACATAGGAATCGTCCTATAAGTTAAAGTATGCAGTAGTCTCTCCAAATACGCCCTACAATTGCTTCACACACCTACAATCAAGGAGAGAATGGGGGAAATCAGCTAACTAACTGGACTTAAGACACAGAGAAAGTGTTCCATTAGCTGGATAGTTCTAATATTTTAAAACTCAAAATTAGGTGAACCAACGTGGGTCCTTTGCGGGCATACCTAAGCCATGGCATGGAGCACGGTCCTCAGCAACACAGGCCAACATGGTGCCCCATGTGAGTCCAGCCATATTCAGCAAGCATTAGAACAGGATGCCAGTAGGGGCGCCTGGGTGGCTCAGTGGGTTGGGCCTCTGCCTTCAGCTCAGGTCATGATCTCAGGGTCCTGGGATGGAGCCCCACATCCGGCTCTCTGCTCAGCGGGGAGCCTGCTTCCTCCTCTCTCTCTGGCTGCTTCTCTGCCTACTTGTGATCTCTCTCTCTCTGTCAAATAAATAAATAAAATCTTTAAAAAAAAAAAAAAAGAACAGGATGCCAGTGACCAGAGGGCACAAAGGACCTCTCTGAGAAGTCCAGCAAGGACCCAGCACCAGCACCGTCCCTCTGTCCCATTCCCCGTGCAAACTTCTTCTTGCGCTATGTGCCATTGGTGAGAGGGGGTCTCTCAAAAGGAAGAAAAAATGACTCTGAGTGGGAGTTTGAACTTCCCACTGAAAGAAATTATTAGAAATGCTATAGACCAAATCATTCTTAACTGATGAGATCAAGTTCCCAATTCCTGATCCACAGAACTGAAGATGAGGCCAACCATGGAAAATAAAGTTACATATTTTACATATCAAGTTCAAAGACCACATGTAGTTAGCTTATGGTTAGTAGTGACAGAGTCTCTCAGGCAGCCAGTATTACCGTTAAATAGTCTGTCCATTGTCCACATAATCTTGTTTTTCATTTAGAAAACAAAGAGTATTTTCCAGAGACTATTATTTCAGAAATGGTAAGTCTTGCAAGAGAAGAATCATCATGCTCTTCTCAACGAAAACAAAATATTGCTAAATATGTAGAATATATAATGTTGGCTTCTCAAAGGAAATGAAACTTCCCTTTCAACAAAAGGTTACCTCCACTGGCTAGGAGGAAAATTTTTTTCTTTTGGCCTCCTTTCAAATAAAAAAACCCAAATCTGCTCTACAATGTACTCCACATACACTATTCCCTACTTAAGAAGAGAAGGCAAGTGCCCAATATTAATATTATAGCCAAAGAAGACCAGAAAGACAAAATTATTACAGGATCAAAAATTAAAATGCCCATAAAAGTTAAGAGGGCAAAACAGATCTCAATGACAATTCCGGTTACAAAGAACTCTATTAGAGACCCTCATTCCTTTATTAGACAAAGACCACACCATCTCTCGCTTCTCACTCTTCAAATTTTTTTTTTCAAAAAAAAAAAAAAATTTTTTTTTTCAAATCCCAGAGAACTCTGATTTTTCCCCAGCCTGGGAATAAGTCTACTTTACTATAATATATAATTCTAGGGATGGAGTAAAATTTAAATAATCTATTTGCGTTAGGTCAGCACAAAAACGTGAAATGGCCATTATAAAAAATAGCCAACATATGATAAAAGGCGATTTTCCCTTAACATGGAAAATATACAAAACTAAGTGAAACAGCATTGTTATTTTACAGTTCCGAAATCAAGGGGTAAATATTTTTTGTGATAATTCTTAATTGTGATGAATTTTCAGGGATGCTGGTATATTCATTGCTGGTGGCCTACAATCTTTGGTAAACAATACAGTGCTATATAACCACAGTTCCCAGACTGTGAACAGCAACACTATTATCCAAGTTCTGAGAATTAACCTAAAAAAAGAATTCAGAAAAAGCAAAGAGCCATGTGCATAGCGATATCTACTACAGCCTTCTCTACACCGCCAAACTAAACAACAACAACAACAAAAAAACCTCAAAAATTGGAAGCAACTAAATGTCCAAAATCAGTTTATGATACATTAACATAATAATGTATTCTGTCTCCTTGAGATCACATGTAATGCAAACCATCTGAAAATAGGGGACTACTTTTATTATATAATGCTAAGTGGAAAAATAGGATATTAAGTACTACCTACCTTCTGTCACAAATAGCTTGAAAATGTCCACTTGTAAATACGAAAATAATAAAAATGGTTTTATCCGAGACTAAGGTTCAGTTTTTTTCTTGTTTAAAAACTCCCTGATTTTATTTTTGTGATCTCAACAAACTATTCTGTTTCTTCAAATGTGTATTTGTTTTTAAGAAAGTCCTTTGGAAAGGCAATGTGGCTCTGATATAAATCCAGATGGCAAAATTACAGTGTACTTAAAGACGTCTCTTTCAATGTGGACAATTTAGAGATTAAAAAATACAGGGAACGAGCAGTGGGTGTTGTAGGGAAGTGTTGAATCACTATATTGTTACACCTGAAACTAATATTACACTGTGTGTTAACTAACTGGAATTTAAATAAAAACATAAAAAAAAAATTGAGGGAGGTAAAAAGACTGGAGTGGGGAACGGTGTCTGGGGAACCCTATCTCACCAGAAAGCAGTTCTTCAACAAGGAGAAAAATGATACAGGGAAAGCAGACGAGAGAATTTTGAAATTTTGTTGCAGTGTTTTGCTCTCTGAAGGTTTCTCTCTTTTAACGGAAGAAGGTGAGAGATTAAAACAACAGCAACAAGAACAACAAATTAAAAACCGCCCTTTGGTTAGCGGCTGTGTAGAGCTCACCGCCAAATCTGGGCGGAAAAGAACACTGCAGCTTTGACACATAGGCAACTAAATAAGATCTTCACACCTAAGAAATTCATGCCCCACCAAGAGTACCCACAGGAGCTTTTAAAATCAAAGCTAAAAGTGACTTGTGGGAAGCCATGCATTGGACAGAGCCCAGCATTTGAAGGTTAAAGTGTTTTCTAAGGAGAGAATGGAAACCAAATTCAATTAAGTAGAGATGGATAGTAAATTGAATTTAGTGCTCAAAGGTGCATTATACTTGGAAGTTATACTTCTTGAAACAGTCAGCACGGTAGAGCAGAAAAGGCACAAAACCAGGCATGCGGAGATGGGGTTGGGTGCCGAGCGAGGCTCCACCACCAACAGCCTGATGCCTCAGGGAGGGAAAAAATCACAAAAATCACCGTTGCTGTGCTTGCCATTTCAATCTGAAAATTGAAGCCCTTCGATTCGGTTGCTCAGGTCTGCTCGTGGAACACAGCCACCCTAGCATTTGATGTGTGGTGGATTGTAGATCATGTCAAGAAGTGTGTTGCCACTAAATGAATATTTCAGGGAATGTAGGGAAGGGGAATGTATTCAGGGAATGGGGTCTCCATGGCCGATGCCTTCTGGCCTGAAACCAGCAGAAATACACCAATAGGCAACCAGGTTAGGTTTGTTGGCTCCCTGAGAGACAATGAGAGAGACACCACACTATGGAGAACCGTGGCTTGGACATCTCAAGGAGAAGGTTTTAAGATGAGCTTGTTGTATTAAGATTTGAATGTATAGGTAATTTTAAGGAAGGCTCAAGGAAGCATGGTTTTGTTTTGAATTGGGTGCTGTCAGAAAGCAGGAAAAATTCTTTTTTTATCTTATTTATTTATTTGACAGAGAGAGAGAAAGATCACAAGTAGGCAGAGAGGCAGGCAGAGAGAAAGAGAGGGAAGCTGGCTCCCCGCTGAGCAGAGAGCCCGACGTGGGGCTCGATCCCAGGACCCTGAGATCATGACCTGAGCCGAAGGCAGAGGCTTTAACCCACTGAGCCACCAAGGTGCCCCTGAAGGCAGGAAAAATTCTATCATTAAGTATCTTAAACATTTTTTTTCCCAGAAGACAGAAGGGTCAGAGTGACATGAAAGTTGTAATTGGTAAAGCAAGCGTCACCCCTGTTAGCCCAGAAAGGGGAATGTTTGGCCATTTTGGTTTGGGCTGTGTTCTTGTTTTTGTCAGTTCGCCCACATATTTATAGCAGCAGTTTTTGTTTTTGTCTTGCCCCACCCATGGTCAGAGAGCAGTATCGTCTGATTCTGGTATTCTGTGAAACTGCTTATGTCCACCTCCATGGGCTCGCTGTTAGAGCCAGACAGCTCAAGCTGGCAGCAGTCAGGGGCTGCACTTTCCTTTCTCACCATGCAGAAAATAATTAACTCCAGGGAGAAGTAATTAGCTCAGAAGCCAGAAAGGGAAGCCCCAGGCTGGAAGCTATTGAAAGGTAAAGCGTCAATCCATAAAGCAAAAGCTCTAAGAAAATGAGTCAGAAAACAAGTAAAAGGTAATGACTCAGAAAAAAAAAAAAAATACAGGGACATATGAGCAGGTGACACAAGAACGTGGTGGAACCAAGTCCCAGAATGTAGGACTTCCACAGACTGGTTCTTTCATGCACAGGCCCCTAGAGGTTATCGCTAGGGCAGCTTTTTAAAAGGATGTAGCTAGGCCAGACATAGTAATATCTCGAGTAGTCCCCAAATCTGCCGTTTTATGAAACCTTGCTCCAAATGGTATTTTATCTTAAACACAAAACCGATCTGTGTTTGAAAGAACAAGTGTTGGCCTATTTTAGAAGTTTGTTTCATTAAAAATGAAATTAAGCCATTCAATAATATGCTCTATCAATAATCTGTGCATGGATCAGAGAATTACCATTTATTTTTTGAACGCTATCAAAAGTATAGTCATAATATTTAGGAGGAAACAAGTTTATGCAGATGGGAAGAACATGCATTTCAGAGTATATGAAACCTTCCTAGCTTCAGAGAGTGAGTCCCGTGTCTCAAATAGTATGTCTGCTCATACCAGAGCATGGACTCTGATTTTTTTTTTCAAATGTCCCTTTACCAAAAACAAAATAAACAAAAATCTTGCCAGTGCAGATCTATTTAGTGATGCTAACATCCACAGTCCATAACTGTTCATTGGTTACACGTTCTGGTAAGCATCTATAAGCTATAAGTCTGGATAATGCTGGGAAGTGTTTAAACAGCATGTGTTGTGGCTCAAAGACTCACATATCTGGGTTTCCTGGGGTGTACACTTAGGCAGGATGGGTATTAGACACCATACAGGGCCACTAGGATGCGGAGAGGCCCCCGAACAACTTTTGGGAGTTGCCGCAATAATCATGGGCTGCAGGACGACAAAACAGTGAAGCCGGTGTGAGTTCCACTAATTGACTTTGCAACATCAGAGGCAGGGCACCCCCCCCCCACCCCCGCAGAGCACATCAATAACTCCACTCCTCAAGGGAAAGTCTTGCCGGTGCCTGGGTGGATCTGTGACCTTTGGCAGATGGAGTCTTATCTGAATACACCAAATCAAGGAAAAAAAAAAAACAATAAAAGGAAGGCAATTTGCTAAATGAAATCTACATGAACTGAACTGCCTGCAACAGTTCATCAGAACCTGCAAGGATCACCCAGCAGGTTTCCAACCACCTCCACGCCTTCAACAGATCCTGCAATCCCCCATCTTTTTTCACTTCCTTCCCTTGAAAATATATATTGCAAGGAGTAAATAGAAACGTATCTGGCCCGCACCCATTTCAGGCCCTTGCTCCTGGTGTCTGCTTAGGGGAGTGTGTGTGTGTGTGTGTGTACAGATGGTCCCTGATTTAACGAAGACTTGACTTACAATTTTTCAACTTAACTATAATGAAAAATCACATCACGTATCACGGGACTAAACAACAAATATCAATGACAACCATCCTGTACCCACACAACCGCAATGGGTTTTTTTTTTTCCCTTTCAGTACAGTATTCAATAAATTACATGAACTAGTCAACACTAATTACAGAGCAGCCTTTGTGTTGGATGGTTTTGCCCGACTATAGGCTAACATAAGGTGTTCGAAGCATATTTAAGGTGGGCTAGGCTAGGCTGGAAATCTAAGTATGTGAAATCATTTTGACTTAAGATATTTTCAACTGACAGTGGGTTTATTGGGATGCAACCACATCGTAAGTTGAGGAAGATCTCTATACATATGTATATACATCTATGTATAATTTTACACCCATCGTAAATTATATCTGTTAGCAAAAAGCAAAAGACTATTTTTCCCCTCTCAGGGAAAACTTCTTTAAGAACTTTTCCAAACAGGGCGCCTGGGTGACTCAGTCGGTTGGGCATCTGCCTTCGGCTCAGGTCATGATCTCAGGGTTCTGAGATCGAGCCCCACATCGGGCTCCCTGCTCTGTGGGAAGTAAAAGAAGAACTTTTCTGAACAGAGTTTTAGTGGAAAAAACAAATCATGCAATTTTGAACTCGCTCGACTTTCTTAGGATTCACATTTCATTACTATTGTTTGTATCTCAAAAAGAACCCCAATATTCCCCCTGTTGCCTCCGTCCTGAGGAATGGGAATACTGAGCTTTGTAAAAATTGCCAAAGTTCATAGCAGCTTTCAGAGGGTTGATACAGTGCTCTTGGAGGATGGTTCTCTACAAAACATGCCCACACTCAGTGAGTGTATCCAAGGACGTATTCCCTTTTAAATTAGGATGTAAGTTTCCCTCACTGAGAGGCTCTCATGGGTCACTGTTTAAGGCAGTGGTTCTCACACTTTGCCACTAAAATCACCAGAAGATTGTTTAAAAATCTTGATGTGAGGCCCCACCCAAGACCATTTTAAATCAGAATTTCTGTTCGTGGATCCAGGCGTCAGGACCTTTTAAAGTTCCCCAGATAATTCTAATATGCTGCCATATTTGAAAACCACTGGTTTAGAGCAAAGGAAAAAAAAATACTAAGGTCCGTAAACATTTAATTATTGTGATTTGGTTGGAATGGAGCCAAACTAACCCCCAATTACTTTTTAAAGCCAGCCACTCCCCGAAATTGGGGAGGAGACAAAAGGACCCTCTGCAGTGTGAATAGAGGAACCATTTACGGCTAAGATCTGTGCGGGATGATATAGTTGGCCATCTGCGGGAGCAACATTGAGGGAACCTTTCTCGCCAGGCCTAAAACAGAGAACATGCGGACAGAAAATGCAAGGCAGGGTCCCTCTGTAGCTCCCTGCACCCGAGTAAAAATTGTTTCAACCTCTTTAGACCACTAAAGATCCATTATCCATACTAATCAAGATCCATAAAACCTCCTTTGGGGTATGAGACAAGAGTCCAAGATGAGGACACTCTTCTTCAGTTTTCCTGGGTCCCCTCAACCAATCATCCACTTCTGCTGCTTCTCTGGGCATGCCTTCCTCCAGTAACAAAGTTCCCTGAGAGCCAAGTCACGGTGACAAATAAGCTTCAACTTCAGAGAACCAGGTGTGTTGGATACAGCCACCATACTGAAATGGACAGCTGCTATTTTCTATGAAACCCCAAGAAATATTTTGCCATACACTCCACCCATCTGGTAAGGTTCAACTCAAAGTTGTATATTGTTCTTAGTGTTAAATTTATCCATGCAATCAAAAGAAAGTTTCTAACAGGGTTTGATTTAATACCTCACTAGTTAGTAATAATCCCAAAATCTGGAGAATCTTACATGTGCTTAGTTACTAGATATCTATCTACCTTTCAGTCTTCCTGGTTCCTCCCCTCCTGTTTGGATGATAGAAGCACTGTGTACTGCTCAGAACACTTTATAGTTTAATACTTAACAAACATTAGTTGACAAGATGAATAACAATAACTCTTAATAGTATGGTACTTACTATGGGCCAGGCACTGTTCTAAGCACATTATATATATTAACTCATGAAGCTTCATGAAGCCCTCTGATGTCAGTACTCGTATGAAGCTCAGTCTGCAGTTCAGGATACAGAGCAGAGAGAGGTTGAATGATCTGATCAGTCACCAAGCTAAAAGGAAATCACAGAGCTAGAGGAGCTGGGATCCCACGCCAGGCCAGCTGGCTCCAGCAGCTGCTTCTTTGTGAAGAGTGAGTGAATAATCAAGCCTTTTCCTTGGTATTGAGTGTGCCTTCCTTTAGACCACGCACTTTCCCAATTTGTTGCTTTTTTCCCCACCCTAAATTATTTCTGAGACCTCCAGGATGCTATATGGGAACACAGCAAGCACCTTGCTTCTGCCTATTATGTTCCAGCATCGGCACAGAACATATCTCACAAAGCCATTCCTAGGGCGGTGGGGACCCAGAAGACTTCCGACACTTGCCACCACAAACAGCAAGCAGCAAACTTCCTTGTATTTACCTTTTGGACTTCTGCAAGAGTTTCCGGGCTGTCTAATCGAGAGAGAAACATTTCTGGTGTAAGGTAATCCCACAGATTACCAGTTGTCAGTTACTCTTCAAGAACTCTAGACCAGTTTACCCGCCTGCCAATGAGGGATGAGCAGGGTCTGTAACCAAACAAAACTGAATAACCAAACACAACTTAGAGTCCCTTATTCTTTAATTGCCATGCTGCTCCTTAAACCCCTTTGTAGGTTAAGCCAACTTTCTTAAGAATTGTTTCAATTATTTTTACTCTCACTAAAAATAGATCAATTAGGTATAACATGGGGCAGTTAATACCACATTCCAGATCCCAGTTATGGCTTTAAATATGATTTCATTCTGTGCATAACTCGTAATATGTAAAAGCTACTGCGGGCATCTTTGTTTTCTGGATAACAATGACTCAAAATTAATACGCGAGTTAAAATATGCCTCCCCTACCAACTATGCATGAATGTACCACTTGGCAATAGTGCTCTGCTCAAGGAACCACCTTAAGATATGTCAATCCCACTAAAAAGTATGCTGGAGTTTTAAAAGTTTGTGGGGGTGGGGCGGGAGGGAGGGAGAATAAAGTGAAACTATACCCAACATTCAAACCACCAAGAATGTGCTGGCTAGATTCAGATTGTTGGCAGGAAAAGATTTTCATAATTTCTTTTCCATAATTTAGCCTAGCTGGATAATTACATTTAGAAAACTAAGAGAGTAACCACAGATGTGTATGTAATGGAATAAAAAAATGCAGATATATCTCTCATGGAGATAAGAGAGGCAATAGAAGTCTCTCGTGATCAACTTTAGAACAAAAGCTGCATTCACTCCAGCCAAAAGAACAATTAAAATCAGCCAGGAAGACACAGAATGCCAGCCAATCTTATCCACTTGTCACTCCTGATGGTTGTGTACCCACTCTCGCTGAGGACGCCATTTCTAAGGAATAGATCAGCTTCAACAGGTGCGGGTAGCAAAGTCTTTCTACCCAAACTAGTTTTACTCAAAGAGTTCAGAACTCTTGTTTTAAGCAGTGGCTTAAGCCATTCTTGGTTCTCCATAAAACGCTGTAATGGTCTGGGAAGGCAGTGTGTTGAAAAGAAAAGGAACAAGGCTTTAGAATCATCTGGGGGACATTTGCACCAGGATCCCGGAAAAGTTACTTCACTTCTCCTTCTGGAGGTTCTAAAGGGGAATGTTTCATTGCCTTTCCTCCTTCCAGGGGCCACCTGTCTGCCTTGGCTCATGGCCCCTTTCTATAATTCCATCACTCTGTCCTCTGCTTCCAGAATCACATCTCCTCCTTGGACTCTGCTCCTCTTGCCTCCCTCGTTTACTCGTAAGGACCTCTGTGATTACATTAAGCCCACCCAGATGAGTCAGAATAATCTCCCCCATCTCAAAACCCCTAGTTTAGTCATATCTGCTAAATCTCCCTTTGCCACATATTCACAGGTTGCTGGGATGAGGACGCGGGCACCTTCAGGGACCACTATTCTGCCAGCCACATTAGTTGTATGACATTTGGCAAGGTGCAACATTGATGGACCTCAGTTTCCTTATCTGTCAAACAGAAATGTTTGGTTATAGTGAGGATTAAATCACGTGACTATAGAGTACTCAGCAAAGCTCCCAGCTGGCAGAGCAAGTGTTCCGTAATTGCAACACTGAGGACAAAAATAAAACAACAAGAAGAACGATGCAGGGGGGCCTGAAGCTTTTATAATTCAAATTGTTGCAATTTTCCCATTGCCTGTGTTTGAAAGACATATTTATGATCATACTGAAACAATATGTCGTTTGATTTTTTTGAACTTATGATCAGAACAGCAGTTTATGTCATAAGACAGAAGGATTACTTCCAGCATTAGTAATGGGTTAAAAAGAGTATCTAAAAGAATTAAATGAACCACGCCTTTCAAAAAAAAAGATCAAAATTATGTAACAGACAATAGATATAAAAAACCTTAAAATTACACATTCCCAGTGAGCCAGATAGCAAACATCCAGCAGTATAGTCATGGGAAGTGAGTGGGCAAAGGCTCAGCTACATGGGCTCTCCCAGCATCATTTATAAAAGGAAGAAAGCGTGAAAACTCAAATTGTTTACAGTAGGAAATCTTTTGAATAAATTAAAGCTATATTCGTTTTTGAAAAGAAAAGCAAAAGGAAGAGACAAAGCAAAGACAAGAAACAGCAAAAGATTAAAAATGTTGACTTGTGATTAAACTGTGGGTAATTTTTAATTGTTCACTTAACTTTCTGTTCTAGATTGTCTACAGCTTTCTACTTTTTAAAAGGCCCAATCCAGTCTCGCTTGTTTGTTTGGAGTTTGTAGGTTTTACACCCCAACTCGGAAGGAGCAGGTTCGGTTAGGACAGTCTCCTGAACTGGCCTCCCCGCGAGTGAGCCACCTGGGCCTCGAACCTGAAGAGTCCGGCAAACGACAGAGCCTTCCCCATTGTCAGCAGTCCACGAGCTACCTTAAAGGCAGACATAAAAGCAAGCAGGAACCACAGAAAAGCTAAAGAGGCCCTGGAGAATCAAAAGGCTAAAACAGTTTTTAAATCCCAAGCTGGGTACACATAGACATTGAGCAGATAAACAGAGGTGGCTAAAATAAAGAAGTCTCTGAATAAAAACTTTGATGACCTATTCTATGTCATGTCATTGTCGATATTTGCATTCATTTTCCACACCTGTATTTACACGTGTAAACCATACATACCTTCTGTTCATCAAAAGCATTGACCGGAGACTATAACAGGGCCATGGGAAGCAGGAACACAGCGGATAAAGGACAAACTTTTCTGATGTTACAATCCAACAAAAGCCCCGCAAATACTATGATCCTCGTACAGCTCCTCAAGTAAGTACACCTGTGCCCTAGACTTGCTCTTCCATTAATTAACTATGTGACCTTGAGCAGATCAATTATCCTCTCAGAATTTATTTCCAGAGAAGATCAAACTAGAATTAATGGTTTTCTAACTATTATTCTTAGAAACAGCAGGGGGATGAAACAAGGGATGAATGCAAAGCCCCCGAACCCCTCTACTCTGGCTTCAAACCAGAGCAATTATAATTTTTATCTCTTTTATTCATTTACATTTCCTCTTAAGATTTTTATTTAAAGAAAGCGTTCCACTGTCTTTATGAAACAATTTGAAAATTCATTGACTAAATGACTTCTAACATGTTTCCAAATTATAACCATCAACCTAGGAGAACCTCAGGTGGTGACCAAAGTCAAGAAACAAAGGATGCAGGGACCAGATGCCTAAAGGTGTCGGCCATATAATACAGGCCATATGCAAGTGAGCACCCACTGGGCAGCGAGGAAGCCAGTGAATCTGGTTCTCCATTCTGTCTTTCCACTTTTCCAAACATAGTCCTAACACCCACATTTCTTAAGTGTTGGATTGCGATTATATAGGCTGGTCAAATAGGGCAAATCCTAGGTTGCAATTGTACTCTACCCTCAAAGCTTTAAATGGAAAGAAAAGGACTGGAGCACACACAGATTTTCATTTCATTGCCACTTCTAAATTAGCTAACTACCAAGAACATGAGGTAGAAAGCCAAAGAATGGCAAGAAATGGTTTAAATGTGCTTAGATATATTGGTGAGAATAAAACCCAGGACTCACTCCTTAATTACCCTTCTTTCCCACCTCTGAAAATCTATATTCCTAGCTCCCTCTGTTAACAGTGTGGCTTCTATGAACTTAACCACCTACGAGCCAAGTGCAGTACAGAGAAGCTCTCCATACATAATCTTGTGTGATTTTCACCGTATGCCTACTATATATTATTGACCCATTTTAAAGATGCTGAAAGCAAGACTCAAGAAGTTTCATAACTTTCTCAGGATCTCAGAACTAGTTAGAGAAGAATATAATACTCAAACGTTGACATTCCTGGCTACAAAGCTTCTTTTCACAATATGGACAGACCACAGAGTTTATTGTATGAGCCACTAGGTGTACAAGACTAGAGAATCCACACAGTAGTCAAATAACCAGTGATCTGTTCCCATTCACTGATTATTCTTTGTAACAGATTTTGAGTAATAATAGAGCACATAATTTCTTTCTCCAAAATATCTTCTGAAGGTCATGACCATTAGCAGAAGTAACTATTTTCTGTTTGGGTCTGGTTTTAATTAGGGTAGTAGTCTCATTGAACATAGATATTTATGACATTTATTAAAAGCTTTTATTACTAATTTTTCCCCAGAAAAAAAATCTAATGGAGATGTATTGGAGAATTTCCATAAAATTAATGTCCAGACTTAATGGATGTCTAAGGTATCATTATTAACGAGAATGTTCGGTATACTAGGATCCTTTGATTAGAGATTAGATACAGTTAGATCAGAGCTTATTTAAAACTGGATACATGCCAAAGTATCCAGAAATTCAATTTAAACACATTCTAGAGGCTAATGCTTTATTTAGGGTATGCCTTTATGATGCCAAATGAAAAGCTGCAGTTACAAAAAAATCAATTGATTCGGTCAGCTGCTGGATGATCTAAAGACCACATCGTGCTCAGTTTAACTCCCGCTGATACCTACACAAAGCCAGTCAATTGAATCAAGATGAATTTTCCAACCATAGAAATTGACTGCCACCCATCCAGAAGGACATTCTTAATGGACAGCAGCCCAGCTCTCACACAATCCTTGATTGACCCAGTGTGGCCTGATGGACTCAGTGAGATTTTCTGTTTTTCCCAAGACCTCAAACCCTGCACTTGTGATTCTCAGCAATGTGGGGAAATCCCAAGTCTCCAGTTCCCACCCTGAAAAAGGCATATCAGAAACCCCTGGAGGTAGAGACATCCTTAGACTAGATCTTCTACCAACATTGAGATCCTGAGAGGTCATTCCCCCTTCCTGGATTGAGAATCCCCATTTTGAGTTGACTTTAAAGTGCCTATGGAAAGTGTCATGGGGTATGTTATCTTTGGTTCCCTTTGAGGAGTCCTAAGCCGTGTTCAATACTCTTAAGCAAGCAAAAGAGCTTGAAAGTGGCTGGAAATATCAGAGAAAGGAAGAATTTCAGTCTTTCTGATCTAATTAGAATAGGATTCAGTTTCAGTCCTCATACTACCTGCAAGTAATTGTCTGCATTGGTGGGCACCAGGTCAGCCAGCCCTAGAAACCTTTATAAGCAAAGCAGAGGGCAAGCCACCATATCTCAGAATGATTCTGCTTCTGTTAAAACTTGCCCTGAAGACACCCGTTTTTCAGACTCCGATTTCTTCTTATCTTCCTGGACCCAAATCAGAAGCAGCAAATCAGTGACCCACAGATGGATTTTGTCTGACTCCTAAGGTAATGGCTCAAACAATATTTAAAACAAATTAACAACAACAACAACAACAAAACTGCTTTAGGTGCTACCTTTCAAATATTGTGAGAATTCATAGAAAATGTGGATCCCCAGCTTCTCTGCAAAATTCAGAATATACGATACCGATAAGCACATACCGCTCAAGACAGCATTCAGCGACCATGCTTGGTTTTAAAGTTTCTACCGTTCTCAATTGTCCCCAGATGCTAGGGTCAAGTTTTTCTTACCCTGAGCTTAGGCGACTTGTTACCGTTACCTGCCAGGCCCCTGTAAGCATTTAATTTTTCAACTGTACTTTGAAAAAGCTGGATGCAATGTCAAAGACCCTCTTCTCCAAAAATCCTCCTTCATAAGTGAGGAAGTGAAGACTCAGAAGAGGAAGTCATTGGCTCCAAATCACCCATCTTGCTAGTGGCAGAGCTGGATATAGATTCCAGGTTTTCCCAATTTCACCTCCAAATGAAATCAACCCCAACTGACATTCTCGCCATTCAGACCGAAAAGGTATTGTACCCTTAGTAGAACCCTCACACCGTGCTAACCTTCTTTTAGAGGCATTCTCACTCCGATCTCATAACAACACTATGAATCAGGTATTCGCCACAACGCTGCTTTATAGGTAAGGACAATGAGACTGGGAAAAGTTAAGAAACCAGCCCAATGTTTCAGAGTGAGGGAAAGACCAATGATCGAAAGCCTAGAGCTGGATCACTTAACTGGGATACATACCGCCTCACCTTCCTTAAGGCTCTGATTCACTCATTCATTTGACAAATGTGTAAGCCCTCATCACAAGCCCTGCACTGATCCAGTAGCTGGGGATACAGCAGTGAAGATTCAGAGTGGCTCCCTGCATGGAGCTTGCGGTCCATAGCAGCTTGCCTCTGTCACTGACCACCTGTATCATGATCAATCATTTCCACTGAAGCCATCTTGCAGTACCATATATATTCTGTATCTATAAAATTTTTCTGCCTGTACATTCCGGGAGGCTCCTGAATTTTTCTTTTGTGTTGCCCACAAAATCATCCAGCGCAGGGACTGGCTCCTTGTAGGTGTTGGATAAACACCACTGATCTGAATATAAGTGAGCACGGAACAGACAGGATGATCCAGGAAGAGAGCAGGGCTTCCATTTCTCCAGGGATTTGGCTGGGAAGTCAGGATACACCTATGGATCCTGTCAACTCCTCTGTAAGCAAGAACTTGCCTGTGTGACCCATCATACTTGTTCAGATGCCTACCTATTCATAGGCTTGCCTTCCAATTTCTCGAGTCAGTCTTCTCTGTTGCTGCAGAATCTTGTAATTTGGTCTATAAAATAAAAATGAAGACTGTCTCTGGGCCTCACAGAAGCCAATTGTGATTCTGCTTTCTTCAATGGCAAATACAGGCCCTTTCCCCTTGGGCCTAGATCCAATTAATGTGCTGATGGATGCAAATAGACGCCAGTTTAAAGTAGCTGGAAGGACCCATGCACAATTTGATTAGAAGAGGGTGCCTGATTCCATCCTAACCAGAAGAGAGCTCCTCTTCTGCCCAGGAAGTGGACAAAGTTCCAACATCTTCTTTGTGATGAGATCACCTCATCGCTGGTAGAGAGAAACCCTTCGGCCCCCAGCTGACAGCTGCTTTCATCTCCCAAGGCAATAGCTAAGCCCACAGACTACAGGTGTCCTGGCCATTAGCAGGTCAGTGTGGGAGCCAAAGCAAGACACACAGAAGGAGGGGACAAAATATTGCTTTACTCAAGTCACAATCATCTACACAAACCACGGATTTCCTCACCCAACTGAAAAGTCTCTGCGGTATGATTGCATGAATGTGCAAAGTGTATCAGAAAAAGAAACCACAAACTCACTACCTGGCTTAGAAAAGACTTCAAGAAATGGTTTATCTTCTAAGTCATTGATTTATTCATTAATTCATCAAACATCCATTCAAAAGCAAACAAGAAGTGAGTACCTATTATGTGCCAGGCACACATGTATCCCCTGAACGTCCCAAGTTCGTGGATAAATCTGCAGGGACCAGTTATCTTTTAAGTTAATATTTTTAAACTTTCTAAAAATGTTTACCCAAGTAGAAAAGGATTAGGCCTCAGGATTATCTAGGCCTATAGTTTATTTTGATTTGAATGTTTTTTCTTTGACCATTCTCCAGCCCTGTGGAAATTATTCACTATCAACCTCTGTAAGATTCGGTTTCCTTAAGCAACCATGTGAGGTGGTGGAATTATAACTTTACATTTTAGCATTGTCCTGAGATGAAGTTAGATCATATGTAAAAGGCCTACATGACATGGGGCGCTTGGGTGGCTCAGTGGGTTAAAGCCTCTGCCTTCGGCTCAGGTCATGATCTCAGGGTCCTGGGATCGAGCCCCGCATCGGGCTCTCTGCTCAGCAGGGAGCCTGCTTCCCCTTCTCTCTCTGCCTGCCTCTCTGCCTACTTGTGATCTCTCTCTCTCTCTCTCTCTCTCTCTCTCTGTGTCAAATAAATAAATAAAAATCTTCAAAAAAAAAAAAAAGCCTACATGATATGAAAGTAGGCTTTGATTTTAGTCTACTACATTACTAAACATTATTTTTTTAATTGGCCTTTTCCCCCCAAAGAATCAACCATATTTCCTTTAAATAAGTATGCTAATAAAGGATTGGTACCCACCTGTTTCACTGAAGGCAGAATATTTGTGAAGCCCCAGTAGAAGCTGTGTAAAACCAGTATGCACAGGAAGGCTGTTTGATTCTACTTTCTATTTTATGGTTCTTAACAATTACATATTAGAGAAAATAATACAATTCCAACGTAAAGAAGCACTCGAAACTGAGAAAAATACTTAAAAGCAAAAGTGGCAGTAAAATAATCTAAAGACCTCAAGATGGTATCATTACAAATATGGAAATAGTGAAGAAAAGGAGATATATATATTATATATATATGTATGTGTGTGCATATATATATATATATGCAAAAGGATTAAGAATTAAAAGCTGTAATAAAGATTCATCAAATCTAGGAAAATGGCAACATAACGAGAATAAGAGATAAACCGTTAAGAACCAGATTAACAAAGTATGAAAACTATAAAAAATAGGGTCTTTAATTTCCACTATTAGCAAAAACAAAAACAAAACCATGTATACCAAATGTGGGAAATAAAAATCTAATCTAAAAGTCATAACTTGAGTCCTATCAAGGAGAACTTAAAATAAATTTTCAAGATAAAAAATAAACTTTTAAAACAAGTTTCTTAAAGGAAACAACAAATCACACACTTATTTCAGATTTGATTTGATGGTATAATAGTGCATGAGATGAGATAAGATCCTTCTTCTAATCCTCTATTTCTACCAGCTCTTAAATTTCTGTGCAAAATTAAATTCAGCTATCGATTCTCTACTTGTTCAGCATTTTGTGGAATGGCTGGTATACATGTGTAAAATGCAAATGAAAATAGGTTCAGTATCTTTAAATTATTCAGACACAGATGTATTTTCCATTATTCAAAACAATTTCCTGTTGCCTTTTCTATAACGTGTAGATTTAAATGTGGCATTCAGAGTGTCTTCAATTTGAATTAAAAAACAGTATCTGCCTTTTCCATATAAAAAAGCAGGTGTTGATATAAAAATATATCTGATAAGGAGCGTCATGGCATAAAGTCCCTGAGGTAGCCCTTTGGGTGTTCTAAACATGATTGAATTTCTTTAAAGCTTTTATTAGAAAATATTTTTGCTTTTATTTTAGGTTATTTAGGTTGCGAGTAACAGAAAGTGAACATTTTTAGAAGATGAGGCAATATCTCAGAAATTCCAAGGAAGACTTGAACAAACAAGACTAAGAAAAGTCTAGAAACAGTGATACTCTAGGGACCCACTATAGAAGTTCAGAAATGTTCTCTCTAAAAAATATACCCTCAGTGATACTGCCCTTGAGGGGGCAGGAATTGATTCCTGAGGGAGGGGGCAAAAAATACTCACTCTTTTATGTATAAAGCACAGATAAATAGTACATACGCAGATATATAGTATATCTGTGATTTTAAAATTTCATGGGTGTGGGAGCCATTAGGAAAAAAAATGTCTAAAAGGCTCTTTAAAAGGTTGAGAAATATTGCTCTAGTGCATCTATCATTATGGAGACTGAGCTAAAAATTTCCCATTTCTGTGATTCTGGTTCCCATTCTAAGTTCTTAAGATCCTACTTGAGTTAATCAGCTATGCACAAAGGGTTAGGGTCATGTATTTGAGACATCACTCCTGGGGACCCATTCCTGTGTTCCAAAGGCGATTCAAGGAGACATAATTGGGTGAGTTGACCAGCCACCTCAAGAGTTGTCTCATACCCAGTCTGGGTCTTCCATACTACTCTTCCCTGCATCTCTCCATGATGGTACCTCTCCTCATCATGCCCACTCCCATCTCCTCTTTACTAAGGCATAACTTCTGCTACAGACTGAATTTTTTGTCCCTCAATACTCATGGTGAAATCTAATCCCCAGAGTGATAGTGTTTGGAGGCCAGGCTTTTAAGAGGTGATTAGGTCATGGGGGTGGAACCCTCATGAATGAGATTGGTCTTCATATGGGGCTGAGGAGATCAGAGTTTTTCCCTTCCGCTACATTAGGGCACAAGAAGAAGATGGCAGCCTACCAACCAGGAAGTCAGTCCTCACCAGACATCTAATCTTCTAACACCTTGATCTTGGACTTCCCAGCCTCCATAACTGTGAGAAATAAACTTCTATTGTTTATGAGCCACGTGGTCTACAGTATTTTGTTATACCAGCCTGAATGGACTAAGATAAATTGGCACTGAGAAGTCAGGGGCTGCCGTAATGAATTTCTAGAAATACAGGAGTAGCTTTGCAAGTGGGTAATGAGTAGAGGCGGGAAGAATTTTGAGGTGCATGCCAGTAGGACCCCACATTGCCATGAATGGACTAAGGTACTTTCTTTTGCAGTCCCTCTCTTTCATGAAGTCTTCCCCAGCCCACAGTGAATTCTTCCCTTTCAAATTCCCTGAAACTCACCATCAGGGGGTCACTCATCTGCCCTTTGTAGTACATGTTTTATTATTTAATTTTGCAAATCATATGACCCCAGTGAACTAACAGTGGTAAATGTGTATTACAAAGCTCATCCAGAAAGAACAGCTCCAAGTTAAGATCTTTGGTCTAGAATTTAGGTTCCCTTAAGAGATTGTAACAGTCCCTGCATACTTTGCCTCTTCAAAAAATCAGATTCTTTCTCTAGCTAATTCACATATCGACACCCAGTGTATCCAGAGAAAACCTTAACTCAGGATTTTAAAAAGAAGAACAAAAACACGCCTTAAAAAGGACGATTTTTATTGGTTTCATTTACATACTGGAATGAACTATATGCAATTTAGGATAAAGCCAAATTAAATATCACTAACCACTATAATAAAGAGTTTCCAATGGTAAGTTCTAATTTTACCCAAGTAACTTAGACTTGTGCCATTTGTGTCCCAGGCCAGCGTTGGAGTGATGCCAATTTTGTCTACCACAGCCCTTAGTACTACTTGTCAAAACAAAAACCCAGCCTTAGTTTATACGGTTATTCAAAGTTCACGTAAGTACAGCATATTCATCATTTGGCTACTTACCACCAAGAAAATTGCTGCTAGCTCTATTCGCAGGGCCTTGAAGTTTGCTGTCTCTCTCCAACCGGCTCTTTATTCTTTCACCCTGTGCTCCTTATTCTGCCTCTTGACAGGCATGAAAGAGTAAACTTTTTTTTTGGTGGTTTAGCATAAATAATGACTTGTACAATGGAATCCAAGCAGGAAAAAAATATGTATTACCTTATTAAACAAGAGGTCATGATATTTTCTGTGCAATTCCAGTGACTATTGAGGACTTTTAACCCTACCACCCATTTCTCCTTCTCTTAACAGCCCTGATTATCAGTCCTGTGGGAGTTGCCCCTTCCCTAACGTCATTTTCTGTGCTCTGGGTAGGGCCCATCCCTAGCCTCAGGCACACAGCCACAAACTAATCTGCACCGTGCCTTTCCTCCTGCGTCTGCCATTGGAGGGCAACCACATAATCAAATGCAGTCAAGTTAAAGAGAATCCTAGGGCTTTCACTCTCTGACCACAGCAGGTCTGTGTACTGCAGGAAGTAAAGTGCCTCCCACATAGCAAACTCTTGATAAGTGTTAGTTTTCCTTCTTTCCTGCCCTTCTCAATGCTCAAGGAATAGGAAAAATGATTTGCTTTTGCACGTACTCGAAAACTTTTGTATGAAGTTTACAGCCATGAATAAGGTACACAAAGCTTACCTGTATGGCTTACTGAATATTTTCGAAGTGAACATGTTCATGGGATGATCACCCAAGACATAGAAGATTGCAGAGCCCAGCAGCCTCCCTGTGCCCCTTCTAAGCCATTACCCCTTCCCAAAGACTGCTCTTCTGGCTTCAGTCACCATAGATTTTACCTGATTTTGCACATTACATACATAGAGCCGTAGCCATACCAAGTGTCCTCCTCTATGTTGCATTTTTTACTCAACATTTTGTCTGTCATGTGTAACTGTAGTGCATTCATTCATTGCTATATAACACCCTGTTGTGTGGGGGTGTATATATACAGGTGTATATGTAAATATGTGTACATATGTGACATATATATCACAACTTATGTATCTATCTTACTGTCCATAGACGCTAGTTGATTCAAGTTTGAGACTATTAAAAATAATGCTGCTAGCAACAGTCTGCCACATGTCTTTTGAAGAACCTAGGTACTTTAGGTCACGTTTTAGTAGGCATTACCATGGGACTCGATCCCGGGACTCCGGGATCATGACCTGAGCCGAAGGCAGTCGCTTAACCAACTGAGCCACCCAGGCGCCCTCATTCTGCTTTCTAATAAAATTTGATATTGGCATTGTAAATCTGTCAGTGTTATTCTTCAAGATGATTAGTCTTCTTCTGTCCTTTCAAATTTCCATATAAATTTTAGACATTACTTACCAATTTCCATCAAAAGAAACACCTGTTGAGTTTTTTACAGACACTACTTTGAATCTGTAAATCAACTAAAATTGTTATAATTCTAAGCCTTCCAATCCTTGAAAGCTATATCCTTCCATTCATTTAGGTCTTCTATGATTTCCTTCCATAATCATCTGTACTTTCCTTCAGTAAGGTCACGTATATCTTGCAGTAAGTTTATTTACATGTTTGATGGTTTTTATGCTAAAATGGCTTCATTTGAAAGTGACATTCTGATCTTTATTGCTAGTGTGTATAAATTATTTTTTATATTGACCTTATATTTAATGACTGCACAATTTATTGATTCTAATAGTTTACCTATGGATTCCTCCAAATATTCTATACACTGAAACATACCATCTTCAATAAACACATTTTCATTTCTTCCATTCTAATCTTTATGTCTTTTCATTCATTTCTTGCCTTATTGCACTGTCTCAGCCCTCCAGCACAATGAAGAGCAGAAGTAGTAATAATAATTATCCTTACTTCATTTCCTATCTCTGGGAAAAAGCATTTATTATTATCGCTATTAGATATTAATAGTATGTTTGCTGGAAATTTCTAAAGATTATTCATTTATTTATTTATTTATTTAAGAGAGAGAGAGAGAGTGAGAGAGAGAGAGGGACAGAGATCACAAGTAGGCAGAGAGGCAGACAGAGAGAGAGGGGGAACCAGGCTCCCTGCTGAGCAGAGAGCCCAACACGGGGCTCAATCCTAGGACCCTGAGATCACTACTGGAGCCGAAGGCAGAGGCCCAACCCACTGAGCCACCCAGACGCCCCTGCTGGAGATTTCTACATTTTGATTTAACTGGATGTGGTGCATGAACAATGAATCCTGGGACACTGAAAAAATAAAATAAAAGTTAAAAAAAAAAAGTAAAAAAAATTTCCCTTCAGTTCCTGGTTTGCTAAGAGTTTTACTTTAAATCACAAATGAGTGTTGCATTTCATAAAGTTAACATGATGATAAGCTCTTTTCCTTTTTTCTATTAATATGATAAATCACATTGGTTGACATTTTAACCAATATAAGTTATATTCTTGGAATAAATTCAACTTGGTGGTTGTTTAACATCATAGGTAAACAGTAGATAGTTGGGTAAGTAGATATTCACTGTATTTGAGTATTTAATATTTTATTCAGGATTTCTTCACCTATGTTCACAAAGAAGGTAGATCTCAAATTTGGGGGATTATTTATTTATATATTGATTTATTATGTATATTTTAATATGTACTTATATATGTATTTATCAAATTTTGGCATAACAATTATGCCATCTCATGAAACAATCTGGGAATGCTGCCTCTTTCTCTATCCTCTGGAAGAGTATAAGAAATTGGTATAAATTCTTCCTTAGATATCTGATGTCATCTAAGACTAGAGTTTTGCATATGTATGGAGAATTTTAATTACATATCCAATTTTTTAAATTAAAATAGGAAATCCAGATTACATTTTTCTTCTTTTAGTGTTGTTAAATTTTTCTAGGAATTTGCCCATTTCTTCTAAACTTTCAAATATATTGGATTAGGTTGTTAATAATTCCCTCTTATTATACATTTAATAGCTGTAGGATCACTGTGATGTCTCCATTCTTCCTTCCTGATATTGGTAATTTGTGTTTTCTCTTTTTATTTGTTTCCTAAGAGTTTTTCAATTTCATTAGTGTATTCAAAGAACCAACTTTCAGTTTGTTGTTTCCCTATTGTATGTTTGTTTTGTATTTCATGAACTTCTGACCTTATCCTTCTTATTTCCTTTCTACTACTGACTTTCCTGTTAATTTGCTTTTTTTTTTAATCTTTCTGAGGTGTAAGAGAAGATCTTTAACTGGAATTTAAATAAAAACTTTAAAAAATAAAAATACAGTAAAAAAACAAAAAAAGAAGATCTTTGATTCTCAGTCTTTCTTCTTTTCAGACGTGTTCATTTGAAGCAACATACTTTTGCCAAAGCACTTCTTTAGTTTTATTCCACAACTTTTAGCATTTTGTGTTTTTGAGATCACTCAGTGAAAAATATTTTAATTTTTATTGTGATTTCTTCTTTGACCCACTTGTTGCTTAGAAGTGTATTGCTTCATTTTCAAACATTTGAGGGTTTCCAAGTTATCTTTTTTCATTTATCTCGAAATTAATTCCACTATGGTTGGAAAATATACTATGCATGGTTCCAATCTTTTGAAATTTTCGAGACTTGCTTTATGACTCAACATATAGGTCAATATTGGTGAATAAATGTTCCATGCATCTTGGAAAGAAATTTGTATTATATCATTGTTAAGTGTAGAGTTTTATAAATTTCAATTAAGTGAAGTTGGTAAGTAATATTGGTCAACTCTTTCATATTCTCACATATTTTTATCTACATATTTAGTAGTTGTGTTAGAATAAGTTGTACTCACATAACTGCCTATTCTAACCATTTTGGCTACTTATTTTAACAAGTCCAATTATGACTGTAGATCTGTCAACATCTCCTTTTACTTCAACTGGATTATGCTTTATATTTTTTGAGGTTATGGTATTAGGTTAGTATTATAAGTATGTTGAATTGTTTCCTTAAACATTATTAAATGGTCTGTTATCTGTAGTAATACTTCTTACCTTTACATCTATTTCGTCTGATATTAGTATAGATATACCAGATTACTTTTGGTTAGTGTTGGTATAGTATATCTTCTGCCATTATTTTACTTTCAACCTTTCTGTATCCTTCTATTTAAAGTATGGCTCTTGTGAGCAGTATATAATATAGCCCAGTAGGATGAGTGCCAAAAATTAAAAGTTGATTTAAAGAAAATTTTTAAAAGCTACATTTCCTGCACACCTGAGCTTATGAAATAAGAGCCATACTCACTGTACCTACATATAGGTGTGGGTGTGTGGTGAGTACCTGGCCCAAGAACAAGGAACTGGGGACCAATTATAATAGCAAAGTGGTTAAGAGCACAGACTCCCTCCTGGCTCCTTGCACTTCTTGCCAGCAGTGGCCAGGACAGCTGTTTCACAACCTATTTTCTAAAACCAGAGAAAGTCATAGCCCTGAATGGTATGAGGATGGGGGGAAGGAGTGATGAATTTCTCTGAAACTAGAGAAACCTGTCTACCTAAAACAATGTGCACACAACAGCAAAGAAATCTATCTAGAAGGAACAAGTAGCCTGATACCAGATTCTTGATGAGAAAACGTGGTTATACCCCAGGCATGCAGGGATTTTTCATTTATAAATCACCTATTAGACTTCTGGGTTAGATTATAAACTCAAGGGGATTCCATTTACAGTTATTACCATGTGAATAATGCAGCCCGAAATTAAACTCTGAATTTGTCTTCACATTGTCCACACCATCTGTGGGGTGACCAAACCCTTTGGAATAAATGACACAACAACGTTCAGAAAATCTTTCTTCCTCAAGGTGTGATTTGGTGTAGAAACCACCGGAAAGTGAAAATAGTTCAGTCACATCCCACTTAGTTCAAATGACCTAGAGAGAGCTACAGAACTAACAGTGGCAGGGACACGGTCTTTTTTTTAATTTCTGCATCATAACCAAAAAAAAAAAAAAAAAGAAAGAAAGAAAGAAAAAAGAAAAAAGACTAGAACTATCTGTATAGAGAGCTTATTTTTCAAAATATTATACCAAGAAATATTTGAATGCAGTAAGTATGTCAGTGCAGCTGTATGGTTAAATATTATAACCTCTGAAGTCAAGAAATTCAAATTTATAGTTGCCACATTAAGCATAGATGTTAAAGCATTAAAGTTAACACCATATACAGTTGTATAAAATATTGCATGTGCAAAGGGGCTGAGTTACGTTCATACTGGGAACCATAATTTAGAATTTCCTGACTTCTGAACATGTAACACATCATAGTAATTGATCTAGCTCCTTGGAGCTAATATAAAATATCTTGTTAACATGTTTTCTATCCAATTCTTTCATCATTTACCTTTTGGCTCTCAGAGAAACAATTCATCATCCTCAAATGTTTTTACACACCTGCACTAAGCTAATACAGCAATGGAAAAGCCAATGCAACCAGGATTAAGGGAAAAGATCTGTAAATCATGTAGGAATATTCACGTGGACGCTTAGTCTGGATCATGTACGATGACACTGTGCCTTGGGGTTTAGAGTTTTCTTTGCTTTGTCTTGTCACACTGATAGCCTCCTATTCTGCTGGATACTGTGGAGTTTTGGATAGAAAGTTAGCTTATGCATGCAGAATCCCTATAGACTGTCTATAAAACTGATGTAGAAGAGAAAGTGAGAATGGCCTGTTCCAAGATGGAATATAACATGTTAATTTCCTCGCACCGCAAGAGACTCTCACTACAGTGGTCTGAAGGTGTGCTCCCAAAATTCATATGTTGAAATCCTAACCCCCAACGTGATGGTATTAAGAGGTGAAGCCTTTGGGAGGTAACTAGGTCATGAGGGTGGAGCCCTCACAAATAAAATTAGTATCCTTATAAAAGGGACCCCAGATAGCCCTCTAGCTCTCTTTCTGCCAGCGAGGTCTCGACAGTCTACCACCTGGAAGAGGTAACTTCATCAGAACCTGACCATGCAGGCACTCTAATCTTGGATTTTCAGCCTCTACAACCATAAGAAAGAAATTTCTGGGGGCGCCTCCGTGGCTTGGTTGAGTGTCCGACTCTTCTTTTTGGCTCAGGTCATGATCAAGCACTGAGATGAGCCCCTCTTTGGTCTCCCACACTGGGTGTGGAGCCTGCTTAAGAGATTCTCTCTCCCTCTGCCTCTGCCCTTCCCTGTCCCCCACCCATGTTCACAAGTGTGAGCAGATGTATGCTTTGTCTCTCTAAAAAAAAAGAAAAAGAAAAAAGACATTTCTGTTGTTTATAATCCACCTTGTCTATGGTACTTTGGCATAGCAACCTGAACTGACTAAAACACACAGTCTTCAAGGCAATCCTGTGCCAAGCACCAGAGCTATGTGTACTCGCCCTCAACTGACTCCCCGTCCTTTTTTTCATTGGACTCAAATTCACTATATACTAACCAACTTCTCCTTAGTGCATACTTCCTGCTGCCTTGCTCCACGCCAGGCAAAGAAAACCAATAGCCAACGGCTCCAAAGCTATTACCACATTCCAGGCACTGCTTCACTCACCTTAAAAACATGTGTTCATTTAACCCAGTAGAGTAGACATCAGCAAAGTACAGCCCATGGCCCAAACCTTGCCTGCCACCTCTTCTGATAAATAAAGTGTTGTAGGAACACAGCCACACTCTTTTGTTTAAGTGTGGTGCCTGGCTGCTTTCACACGACAATGGCAAAGTTGAGTCATAGCAACACATATAGCCTGTAAAACGGAAAATATGTACTATTTAGTGTTTATTGAGAAAGTCTGCCCACTCTATAATAGCAAATTCTCCTCTGTGTAGTCAACAAACCTGACTCTCCAAGTCACATGTGAGAAATTCAGAACAGTTAGTAATAGAATTATTGGTTTGGGGAAGGGTGAAGACGTTGAGAATGAGAACACAATTATCCATACCTAATATTTATGCATTAATAAGACTTTCATCATTATACAATTGGTATTCTCAATACAAATATGTACGAGTCACCACTTTTATCCTTTGACATTCTGTTCGTCACTCATTTGACCTTGGTCAGAATTTCCTTCCTGGAGTTTTCAACAACAAATTCAACAGTGGCTCCCAGCCCCATATTGGAGGAAGAATATGGCATACCAGCAGGTGAGCTTGTTCAGTGTAGTCTGTTTGCAACTAAAAGAAGGTGGCTGTATTTTATAAATCTCCATGGACAAAAAGCTTGCATATGGAGTTCTAGTAACCTCTTTCCAAAAAGGAATATGTGCATTCCTGACATGGAAGAGGGGGGGGCTTCCTCTGGCCCCTCCCAGAATTTCCCCTTTTGTCCAGAAGTTACTCCCTAGGACATCCATGGGGCCATCCCACAAGCACATCTTGGCAACATCTTCACATTGCCAAAACATCTGGAGTGAAAAATGCATTTAATCGTTCAGATTATTTTTCCCCTGAAGCAATGCCAAAAATCTGTCTAACTAAAAACAGCTGTGTATTAGTTTTGGGATGCCATAACAAAATACTATTGGCTGGGTGGCTTAAACAACAGAAATCTATTATTTCATTGTTCTGGAGGCTGAAAGTCCTAGTTTTGAGTGCCAGGATGGTTGGTTTTAGTGAGAACTATCTTCCTGGCTTGCAAGTGGCCTTCCTCTAACTGTATGTTCACATGTCTGGGGGGGAGGAAGTTGGGGAGGGAGGGAGAGAAGGGAGAGTACTCTCTGGTGTCCCTTTGTAAGAACACTGGTTCCATCATTAGGGTCCCACCCTCATGACCTCATCTAAAGGTCTGATTACCTTCTAAAGGCCCTACCTCCAACTACCATCACTGGGGATTAGGGCTGCAACAGATAAGTTTCGAGGAGACACAATTCAGTCCATAGCAAGATTCATCTCTAGAAGGCCAGACCTTCTGTGTCCATAAGGGATGTCTTAAAGTTCTGTGAATCAGAGCACCTGACACTGCTCATTGCTGCTAACCATGTCATCTTTCAAGCCTTCGTCTGAGGGGGTCACACCAGGCCAATACTGATGTTGATGCTACAGGCCTTGTGCATGTGAGAGCCTGCCCTGGGCTAGCATAGATCCAGACAGGTGGAGTCAGGATGAAAGTGTGCCAGATACTTTCTACCATTCAGGTAGTAGGGACTTGGGGAACATGTAGCTTGAAATTTCTTAGCAAAGGCAGGATCACATGACTAGACACCATTATAGTTGCATCCATTGCGTAACAAACCACCCCCGAAATTCACTGGCTTGAAACTAAAAGATTATTGTTGCCCAGATGGGCAGTTTAGCTGACCTAGGGCAGACATGGCTGACTTCTGGGCTTGCTCACATGTCTGCAGTCATGTGAGGTGGGATACAGGTGGGCTGGGGCTGGCTAACATAGAGCAGCCTCGGTCACAGGTCCAACAGCTATCTAGCTGTCATCTGGGATGACTGCAGTAACTGGGCCATGTGGTTTCCCATCATCCACAACTAGCCCAGATCTATTTTTCAAGATGTTTCCAAGAAAGAGCAAAAGCACTCAAGCCTGACACTTCAGCCAACTGTATTAGTCAAGCCAGTCATGGGACCAGCCCAACTCCAAAGGGGTATGGAAATGGATCCCACCTCTCACTAAAAGGAACTGCAAAGTTGCATAGTAAATAGTATAGATACAGCAAAGGGCGAAAAACTGCGACCGTTTTTACAATCTACTACAGGAGTAGAACCTGGGAAACAGTGGTTGCTCAAAAATCGATGAGCTCCAGACAATCATACACCTCTTCCTCTCCATTCACTGTTTTTCCTCACTAGGAAATGAACATGGGATTTCAAGTTGTGAAAAAGAACACAGGAGTCTAGGAGAACAAGAGTTGGAAGAACTGTGTTTCCCTTGCTATCAATAAGCTATGTCATTGTTAACCAGTCACTTTTCTCCTTTGAGTCTCTGATTTTTCATCCTGAAAAGAATAGAGTATTTCATCTTAAGGCATGCCTTGGAGGTCCTATATTCTAATCAGATTATTCCCTATAGACCTTTCGAATTAGTCACCTACCGAAAGCATTGTGTGTGATGTGTATTCTCTAGCACCTGGAATCATGCCTTATCCATAAAGCACTGAAAAATACCTGGATTAATTGATTCTATTGTTCTTCCATCACGAAGATTCTCTAACTGAAACAACTAGACCTCTTAAAGGCAATCCTGATTTGGAGACTTGGTGGTTATGATTTTCTTCACATGGGTCTACACCAGTGGGACAAGAATGCCTCTATTCTTACAGCCCAGAAGGATGGAGGATGAGCTCCTGAGAAGGGGTAGTGCATTTCAATCTTGTTCTGTTCTCATGAGCTAAGACATGCTTCTTCTGAACTGGTGTGTCTCCATTTCATGTCCTCTGACTAGTGAAAAACACTCTGGCAGACAAGTGACACACTGTCCAGAGTGTAATTATAAAACTAAATTTGCAAATTAAAAAGGGGTGTGAGAAATATAATCTTCTCAGTTTAAAGTATCAGTATTTGCTATAAGATGTTTATCCAAACAGGCACTATGCATACCTATCCTCCATAAAACCATAAAATTCTTCATGTTGGCTCCATAATTTACTAAAGACTTACATTCTCTAATCCCCACTACTGTAACTGACACGTAGTATGTGCTCATTAAATACTTTACGAAATTAAGTCTATTTGTGGGGAGAAAAAAGAAATTTACTCAGTATATTAAGGTTGTATTTGCATGTTGCCAAAACATCTAGTTGAAAAATGAAAACTCCAGTCATTTCGATGCCAAATTATGCCACACATTCAGACATCTGGGAGACATTTGAAGCATTTTTCTTTCCCCCTGAATGTTTCAGTGTCCTGTAGAGGCAAGCCTCAGGAAATGGCTGTGGGTGTTTGAGGTGAGGGGAGAGTGCAATGTGGGAGGTAGGATGCTGAAAGTGACTTCTGGAAGGGGGTGTGATGGTAGAGTCGAATTAAAAATTGGTTCACTCCTCTATGCTGAGTGTCATGTATATCTGTGCTAGTTTTTTTCCTTTTTTCATAACAAGGCTATTAATAGCAAAGAGTTCATTTCCCTTTAGTCGACAATCTCACACCAATAACTCCATGGAACATAAAGCTTAAGAAAATCATCCTATAGCAACTCAATGGAATTGTACTCATCTGTTACAAACAGAAAGCATGAGGGACTTGAAGCCATGTGGAAAATATTTATAATACATGGCCAACTAGACAAACATAGAAGATAAAATGTCCTAGACACTAACAATACAAATAGCTGATGTACAGATGAGTAATGAGTGGCATCTTATACGAATAGTCTCTATCCATTCACGATTCTACCCTGCAATTGCTCACAGGTACTGACCTCTCTCCACCAGCATTGCAGCTCCATGGGTGGGCAGTTTTTTCTGGTTCATGTATCACTCCTTTAAAACCAAGATGTTTATTAATTCATTTATTCAATATTGATCATGAGCTTGCTCTGAGCCAGGCACCAGCTCATAATGTCTGTCTTTGAAGGGCTTTCACGGCTTAATGAGGTAGGGAGACATGTCAATAAATAATTTTTAAATATAAATTTAGTATAAAAAATAATTTAACAAAATGTTACAAGTCTTTTCAGCAATCTTGGGTGGCTTGTAACATGTGTAGTGGCCAACTCTAATCCCCCTATGGCAGGCAAAGCAGCAGGGAACATCTAAAATGACAGGGTAGCAAAGGACTATAGAGATGTGATTCCTTGTTTCCTAAGGAAAGGTCTTTTTGGCTACATACATCCTGAAAGGGATTCCTTGCCACTCAAAACCATCAAAGCAAGAAACATTTTTCAAAACTATGCACCTTTTGACATGCATATCTTTAAAATTATAAATCCGAAATCCAAAAAGCTAATTCCCCTCTCCCCCTAAACTCATATCTGAATCTTCTGGATACTTTCATTGTCACATCCCAAGTCAATCAATTTTTTTTCTTAGTATGTGATTTATATAAGAAAACTTGATTGGTATGCTTACTCATTTTTCCAAATTAAATGGTTTATGTCTTCCAAAGTAATGCAAAATTATTGTATTAATTATATTGTTTTCCCAATATAATAAAAAATTATCAGAACACATTGCCCGGCATCCACCCTCTCATTGTTCCCTACCAACTCAAAATTATCGAGGATTCAGAGACCCAAGATTTACACTTGGATTTATACTAGGAAGCCCACTGCCTACTACAGTTGGAGATTCCAAGGTGCCTATGGGTGAAGATGGGGGGAATTAATGAGAATTGGCTCTCCAGTTGCCATCAGGTTTAGAAGCTATACATAAACATTAGATTCGCATCATCCACCAGTTCCCCAGATGTCACTGACAATTGAACTCATTCCTAAATGTTGAAGAGTCGTGACCAACCAATTCAAAGTGTTCAAGATTCAAGGAAAATGCCTCAGTGAAGACCCTCCTCTCCTCCTCCTCATTTTTAAAAAATACTTTTATGTAAGCTAGGTCTGTTTAAATTGATTATCAAAGGCCCCCAAAAGGGGTTAGCTTGAAGAGTGTGTGGAAGGAGCTAGAGCCTAAGAGAGGGGAGCAATATTCTTATGTGGCTGAATTTACACATGAGCTTCAATTTTATTCATTACTAGTTGTCCTAGGCTAACTCCTTTCCCCTTCCTCATATTTGCCTGGCTAAGTCAGTGGCCCTCAGAAGATAGGGCCCAGGTAATCATCTCTATCTGTCATATCCCAAGTTGACTTGGATGGTAACTAAATGATAGGTTGGTTGTTTTTTTTTTTCCAAGTGGTAGATTTTTTTCCCCCATTTAAGCTATGATAGGAAAATTATGTGACAAGAGTATAGCTGTTTGAGGAATGAAAACTCATTTAAGGACAAAAAGAAGGTAAAAAGAACTTATGAGTAATCAATATATTATGGGTCAGAAAAATATTGGCCCATCTCAAAGGGGAAAACAAAATAGTACTGAAGAAAACTAGAATTTTCCATAAGTTCAATTGCACTTCATTTTCTAAATGTGTGTTCTTTTAAATGATTAAGGTTTTTTAACAATCCAGAATAAAAGAAGGAGTAAAAGAAAATAAATCTTTCCATATTTGAAATTTGCAATATTGAAACTAGCCAACAAAAACACAGGGTCACTTGCAACCAGCTCTTGGCCATAATTAAATTAGAATGTGTTTAAATTCTTAATGGCATGGTATTTTAACGCTGAGTTTGAAATATACACCTAAACACTCCAGCCATCATGAGTTATTAATATAAAGTGCCCAATAACTAGAGAAGTATTGCAGCATATTATCACTCCTCCCTGGCTAATGAAACCAATCATCCTCGCTAGCGTTTTAGCCACACAAACCAGAATCACTCTCCATGTAGCTTGAAAGCTTTCAGAAAGCATCGAAGCAGTTAAAAGGCAGCCTTTTTGCTTGATGAAACAACACTGAAATAAACCTTTTGTGGCTTTTCCTGAAATGTGTGTGTGTTTTCCTTTTAAGCTTTCTACCTGTCCGCTTCTCTGCATGGAATAAAAATCCATTCAGATCCCAAAAGACACAACAGCATGACCACAGTTTACTAAGTGTTATCTGGAAACCTCTATATAACAGGAAGACCAGTGTAGAAAGCTAAATCTGCCTGTTCAGTAATTGAGCTTATTTTGATAATGATTTGCTGAAGTAGATCTATTAAATAGCCCTTGGTAATAGGTTATGGAAGTCTGCTGAATTCAAACTGGTAAGAAATCGTATAGGCATCAAGCGACTGTACAATCAAAATTTTAATTAAAATTAGGGCTGGCTAAACCCTTTAACTAGCAGGATTCATGGGCCCGCACTGGGGCACAGGACTTTGGCAAGAACTGTGGTCTCTCCTCTCTAGACGTTTTGGCATAGACCCAGGGCAGTTATGCCAAATGTGTTTCAGTGTGCTCTACCCATTGGACTAATGATCCTCCCAATCATTAGGCCTAGCCCTGTAAAGCAATCTTCATAAAAATAGGTGCCAGAGAGTGACAGAGTCAGAATGGACAAAATATTGCCAATACTGTAAGAATGGGGGATTGCTAGCAGCTTTCTCACCATGGGAAAAAGGTGAGTTGACCTTAGACTTCTCTTACAAGCCTGTAAACTGGTAGAGAAGAAAGGACATTACCTAAGGAGAAGAATTTAGGCTCCAGGATGGAATTTCATGCCAAACAGACATTTTGAGATAATAAATAAAAACCTCTTCTGATTGATCTAGGACTTGGTAATGACCAAACCCAGACTATGGCTAGATTTCATCCAAAGCCCCCTCAGGAAATCCAAAGCCTGACAGAAGCCGGGGGTCGGGGATGGCACAGGGAGTCAGAAGATTAGGTGAGCCATGTGCAGAGAGTCCCCCAGAAGGACTGGTTGGCTACCAGATCTTAGGAATGAGCAGAGAACTAAAAGTTCAAGGCAAAACTAAGAAATCAGAAGCTAGATGGTAAAGAACAGAGAAGATATGGAGGAGCTAAATAAAGAATGGAAATGAGCAAGTCCAAGGCAACTGTTGACATTGGCACTGCAGGTTTATATCTCATTTTCATTGGGTGTCGGCAACTCAGGCTTCATTAAGTCAGTCTCCTTTAAAGGTATAGGGATGAGTGAAAGATTTATTTTAAGTTTCGAAGGGTTCCTATAACAATAAAAATAACAACCATTACTGCTACTTACTGAGCATTACTCTATGCTAGATATCATTTTAGGGGCTCTTATTTTTATTTATTAATATTAGGATATTAATAACAATAGTAATAATACCATTAATTGAACATTTATATGTGTCCAGAACTGTGTCAAATGCTCCAAATACATCCTTGTTATTTAATCCTGCAACATCTCTGCAATTGGTCTTGCCATTGGTTTATTATTTTTATGTTGAAGATAAGGAACTGAGGCTCAGAGAAGTCAGGGACCTTGTCCAAGTTCACATAGGTCAAAGTAGCAGATCCACTGTTTTTTAATTTAAATTCAATTAATTAGCATATAAGGTATTCCTGGTTTCAGAGGTAGAGGTCAGTGACTCATTAGTCTTATACAACACCCAGTGCTCATACTACGTGCCCTCCTTAATGTTCATCACCCAGTTACCCTCTCCCCCCTCCAGAGCCAGTATTTGAATAGAGTTTTTGTCTGAATATAAAACCCAGGTTGTTACTCAAGGTTGAGTGACAGTGCTGACAATAGGAACAGAAAGACTGATAGGTATGATATGGAATGTGTCCATGACAACCTATTAAGCTCAATGGTTTTGAGGTTATAAAGCCATTTACCCTTACAACCATACATTGTTCCAAGTAATACATTAATATAATAACTACTTGGACACTTAGGATTGCACATGATGATCATGCACAAGAAGAAGAAAGAGGAGGAGGAAGAAATGATGATGGCATGACTATGATGATGAAGATTATGATGACACCAGTGACTACAGAAGCTAAAATCAACCTCATGTTCAGACAGATCATGGTCACCTATGGAGCATACTTGAAGTGGTACCAACAATGCCTTCCCACCTATTTCCACTTAATAATAAGTAAAACCTCTCCAAAAGAGACACAGAACTTTCTTTCCATGGTTAGAGACAAAGTTTAAAGAGAGCCCTAAGAGAGGCAACAATGTCCTCAATTTACTTGAGGATATATTAACATACCAAAAACCATCTCTAAGAAGTGCTTTTGATAAAGACATAGTGATAAAAAGGATAAGGAAGTGGAGTAGAAGTAGAATGATCTACGGTAAGGGAAGGAAATATTCATTCAGCTCACAAGTACTTATTGAGCAATTCTATGACTCAAGCATTTAAGAGTTGTTCCCATTTTCAGGGATGGAAACTGACGCTCAGAGAGGTCAAAATATTAATAGTCGCCCAGCCAATGTCTGAGCCCAAAGCCAGTTTTCTTTTTGCTGAGCCTAGTATGGCCCCAGGGAACTTCATAAGTAAACAGATGAAACTCTCTGATGGAATGGCAAGACCATATAATCTATGGATCTCCCCAATACCACAGGCCTTGGACTAACACCAAGGTCCAAAAAGAACTCTTTGGGTGCAGAATTTGATTCCTGAAGCTGCCAATAGCCAGTCCTGATTCTGATCATAATTCACATAAGGGACAGAAGGCTTTTTCATGGGTTGGGATACATAAACTCATAAATATTACACATAAACTCATAAACATGCATGTTGGTCTCAAAGTTTTATAACTAGCTCATCCAAATTTGCATGAGACACTTTAATATCAAAATGTCAGTTGAAATCCATAAAGTGATTAATCTCCCTCCCCAGCAAGGGAAAGAAAACCCCAAGTGCTATCTTTGAGTAAGCATGTAGTCACGGGCCCAGGTAGTGCAGATGGGAAGATTACTGAGGTTTCCCTATCCTCAGGGAATATTACTGAGGACATTCCCTATCCTTCTTGGCCACTTCTCTCATTGACTCCCTCTTCCCCACAACTTCCTCTTTTCATGTGCTCAAGTCCTATCTAGGGAGAGAAGTGTGAATCCCTCTTGAACAACTTGTGGCTTGGTCCCTTAACTGAAATCCCTGCAGTTGAAGAAGCGATGCCTCCACCATCACAGCTACAAGATGTGCCTGGAAATTGACTCTCGTGATGAGATAGCACAGGGAAGGTGGGGAAAGCACATAACTCCAAAATACAGAGTATGAACAATAGCTCATGTTTGGTTTCATTCCATTTTTTCCTGAAAATGTACCTTAGTAGAAAGAAGTTAAAATACTACTCTTAAAGAAAGAGGGCACAAATCACATGAATAGTAACAAGAGGTAAAGCAGGTGGTCTAACAAAGGCTTGGTGAATGTGCTATACAATCCTTTGAGGAGGTATTTAAGTCATCACAGTTGACACTAATTATAAAAGGAAACCACGTCTTTTTCTTCTTAAGACTTAGGAGAAATGCAACCATTTCAACACATGCCAGAAATAAGTTAACTAGATCCTGACTTTCATTACCATGCCTGATTCCCCAAACACAGATTTCGTCTTAGAAACTGTTATGAGCTCAATTGTGTTCCCTCCAAAGTTTATACATTGAAGTCTTGGCCCCCAGTACCTCAGAATGGGACTGTATTTCCACATATGGTCTTTAAAGAGGCAAATAAGTTAAAATGAGGTCATTAGGGTGGGCCCTAGTCCAATACAACTGGTATCCTATAAGAAGAGGAGATTAGGACACAGACATGCATGGAGGGAAGGCCATATGAAGACACTCGGCCATCTATAAGAGGAGAGAAGCCTCCAATAAGAGCGATCCTACTGACACTTTGATCTTAGATTTCAAGCTTCTGGCATTGTGAGAAAGTAAATTTCTGTTGTTTAAGCCACCTAGTCTGTGGTACTTTGCTACAGCAGCTCCTGCAAACTAATACAGAATCCAAAACTGTAGATGTTTGACAGGGATAAATCTAGGAGAGTTCAGCTGAAATAAATCTGTAATATGCTTGCTTGTTTCCCATGATCATTTCCATTCAACTCTTAAAACCAGTGAAAGACAGAGCATACCATCCTAGAACTAGGTGAAATAACATCCTTTTCAAAGCCCTGAGACCCCAGGGACAAGATGGATTTCAATGGATAAAGAGTTCATGAGTCTGCCCTAGTACCTAACAAATTCTACCAGTCATAATTAAATAGTCTTTCTCCCCTGACTACTGCAACAGCCTCCTTAAGGTTAACACCTCCATCCCTACCCCATCCAATCCATTCTCAAAACAGTAAAGCAATCTTCTCAAAATTTAGAAATTCTCTGGTTTAAAAGCCTCCAGCGCTTTTGCGTTGTACCTGGAATAAAATCCAAACTTCTTAGCGTGGCCGAGAGAGCCTTCCAAGATCCAGCCTAATGCTGTCTCTCCACCTCAAGCCTAAGGCACTTTCTGCCTTGCACACACACCTCCCAGCACTTTCTGCTCTTTGAACATGTTAAGCTCTTTCTTGCTCCAGGAATAGCATGTCTTGACTGTGACTACCTCAAGGAGACATTCTCCCAACCACCCTCCTAAAATACCTGTCATTCTCCATCCCATCCATGCTTCATTTCTCCATGTAAGTATTATAATTCACACATATTTCACTCACTCTTCTGTGTACTTGCTTTTTTTCTAACCATGAGGTCAAGAACTCTGCCCGGTTTGTCACCATTATAGTTCCATGGTTGAATGAATGAATGAATGAATGAACAGATAAGAAACTCGGTGGCGGGGGGTGGGGGGACCACTTTGTAAACTCTAAAGCATTGTATACATACAAAGTGTAATTAGTGATATGAAGGCCTAATATAGCAGAACCTGCATCTTCTTGTCTTCCCAAACCTCATTCCTTCAGTAAAAAGTAAATGCACTGATTAATTTAGTCATTATTTGAAATAATGATGTGATGAATGAACTATCATATCCAAGACCTTATGATTTATAGCAAAGTATGGGTTCTAAAATAGTTTCATGTATTTTATCTCATGTAATCTTCCCAACATCCTTGTGAGTAGGCATTCTTACTCCCACTCTACAGAAGGGGAAACTGAGGCTGGGGTGCTAAGTAAACTGTTCAAGTCTATATAAATAATAATTGATAGAACCAAGACTCCCATTATCCCATTGTCATCATCAATCTCAATTAGATTGCTTAGTAATTATCCCTCCCAGGCAATGGTGACAAATGACAAGCAAGTGTAGGAAGACCCATGCTCATGTAAAAAGAGATTGTCCTATAAGTTTGTTTGGCAGCAGGAAAAAGACTTCTCTTAGAATGAGCTTTTTTGAGCCACTAAAGGAAGATTTTCCTTTGTACTCTATTTTTTCTTTTATATATCAGTTCTAGAACCTGAGTATATTTTGCTATTACAGTCTAAAGTAGTTCTGTCTTTATTCTATTTTTGAGACAAATTTCTCCAGAAATTATTTTGCTATTTATAATATAGTATTACACTGTTGACAGATGAAAAATTATATTACTACATCTTTTATGGTTAGCTTTCCCATATACTGAATTAAGTAACTTTTTTCCAGAGGATAATTTAGTTCCGTGAATATTATTTTACTCATTAAACTTATTTATTTAATGCTGTTATTATCAACCCAACATTTATAACAGATTATATTCTCTCTTATAATGACATTTACAGAATAATTTTGCTAAGAAAATGGATTCTGTCGTCAAAGTTGAAAGACAAATGGCAGGACATGAGAAAACTATAACTCATATAATGGACAGGGTTAACATCGCTAGCATAAAAAAATGTCCAAGTGAATGGGAAAAAAAACTCATATAAAAATGAGCCCAAGAAATATGCATATGAGTTCACAGAACAAATAAAATTATCCAGCTAATAAACAATAACAACGAAGGCACAACCTCATTAACACTTTAATGCACATTAAAGCAGTATTAGCTGAAAATATTGGTAGAAACTTTTAAAGTTAAGGACATTTATATAAGCAAAAACATTGTGAGGTGTCAATTACATTTTAGAGGGTAAGTTGACAACATCCATTTAAATTTAAAATGTGTACTGAAAATTTCCCTTTCTAGGACTATATCTTCTTGAAATACTAGCATATTTATATATCAGCATAATAGACTTATATTTAAATAATTGTACACTCAGTCTGATACATAAATGTCACTTGCACCCATGTTTTTGACATTAGATCCCTGGCCATACTGGACACAAGTTTTCATTTGGAAACTTCGCTCAATAATAATTGAGTAAAGTCTCAATAATAACCTCTTACTGATTGGGATTGAAAAGATACTCTGACAAAGCCCTAAGAACATTCAAAGAAGTTATCATGTTCTTCAGGAATGCTGTCTTCTCCTTAAAACAGTATAATGGGAAAAAAATGATTTGACATCAGTCATACGTGAGTTCTGCTTCTTGTTCTGATACCTGCTAGCTAGGTGACTTTAACTTTCTAAGCCTCGGTTTCTATATCCATAAGATGCATATAAGAAACTGATATCTTGGGGAACCTCGGTGGTTCATTCTGTTAAGCAGCTGCCTTCAGCTCAGGTCATGATCTCAGGGTTCAGGGAATTTCGAGCCCTGCATCAGGCTCTCTGCTCAACCAGAAGTCTGCTTCTCCTTCTCCCTCTGCTGCTCCCCCTGCTTGTGCTTTCCCCCTCTCTCAAATAAATAAATGAAGTCTTTAAAAAGAAAAAAACAAAAGAAACTTATATCTTAAAAAAAAAAAAAAAAAAAAACCTCAGATCTTAGTTGGCTGCTGGTTGGAATAAATAAATAATAGCTATATATCACCAGCAAAATTCATGGGACATACTACACGCTAAACAAATACTAGTCACCTCTGCTCCTACAATCTATAGGTCATGGAGCACCAAAGCATTCTGTCCAGGGAAAAATAAACAGAAAAGGAATAGAGATAAGAATAGAGATAATAGAGAAACAAAGAGGTATATTACCATTTTTATACCAGGTTTTGGTGTAAGCGTCCTGATTAGTACTGTAAACACATTAATATTTTATGTGTTATCTGCCTTCTAAAGTGTTTAAAATATTTACAAGAATATGATAAATTAGACTTATAATTTTAATTAAATATTTAGAAATCTTAGATGTAATCACTGTTTACATGTTTTCCAAAATCTCATTGGTTAAATTTGTGACTTTTTATTCATTTGTTGTATAAACAGTACATAGAGAAATCTACAGCTTCTAAAACTTTTTAAATACTCATAGATAAATTCATAAGGTTAATAAAATGGGCATTAAAAAAGTGAAGAGAACTGAGTATTTCTCTCCATGAACAAAAGTCCTTCAAACACATCACACTTGAGAAAACTAAGCCCCCAGGGAAGTTAAGTAACTTACTCTTGTTCAGAATCCCATGGTTTGTGAATAACAAAGCCACCAAGGATTTGAATATGACCACGCCATTAACAGTCTCCCCAAAATAATATTAAACGTATAAAGCATGTAACATAGAACCTGGCACACAGTGGGCACTTGGTATTTCTCTCCTCCTGAGCCCAGCTTAAAGAAAACTGTAATCCAGGGAAATCCAAGACTACGCAAAGTGCACACGCACAGGCGCACGCATGCGCACACCATTCAAACAGCATGAGGTAGTCTTAAGAGCGAGCCTCCATCTGTTCCCGTCCGTCCCAGCTCTTACCAACTCAGACCTGTCAGAATACAAACCCTCACCCGATGGGTGTGGTCATTTCACCCACTGAAATGGTCTGAGTGGACAGCTCATCAATGGTTTGGTGAAGGTGGTAGGCAGTTGTAAAGACAGCCCCCCAGGGAACCACGCCTCCCTCTATTCCTAACCTGATGTGATAACCTGGACTCTCCCCAGAACGCACTCGCAACTAACAGAATAAGGAGAACCACCGATCCACAGGACTTTGAAAGGCGAATTAGAAAAAGCCTTACAACCTCTGCCCTGGTCTCCTGGAGCACGTGCTCTGGGGGAAAACCAACCACCACGTCAGAAGTCGGACTACCCTGAGACCCCTGTGCTGTGAAGACACCCACGTAGCCATGGATTGAGGTTGCTGGAGGGAGAGATGGGCCAACAGCCCCCACCAAGCCTTGCAGCCTGAGAGCTGGCAGTGTGGGTGATGGTTTCAGATGCCTCTGGCCTCAGCCACCATCTGACTACAAACACAGGAAGATCCCCAACAAGCAAAAATTGTCCACCTGAACTCATGGAGCCCCAGAACTGTGAGATCATGATACAGTATTGTTGTAGAGCCCTGTGTTTTGGACTATTTTGTTTTGTTTTACACTGCAGTGAATGAGCACCTTGCAAGCACTCCATTTGGCATTTTCTCAACGTATTTTTTTTTTGTTAATAGACACTGTGTTTTCCTAGATATTAACTACCCATCCATAAAAATGTCCAGTCAGGGGACGCCTGGGTGGCTCAGTTGGTTGAGCGGCTGCCTTTGGCTCAGGTCATGATCCCGGTGTCTTGGGATCGAGTCCCGCATCGGGCTCCTTGCTCCGCAGGGAGCCTGCTCCTCTCTCTGCCTCTGCCTGCCTCTCTGCCTGCTTGTGTTCTCTCTCTGTTAAATAAATAAATAAAATCTTAAAAAAAAAAAAAAATGTCCAGTCAGCATGCTCTTTTTCTCCTCTATCCATATTCAGAATAGTAATAACATACACCTTATCTAACATTTTAAAATTACCACCTATCATGACACCCAAACAAAGAATATTTTCTTTCTCCTTTTCCAGGAAACAGTTGAAAATGAACTTAATAATGAACATTTTCCAAGCAACATTCTACTCCAGAACTCATGGGAGTTATAAAATAACCCAAAACTAAGAGGGTGAAATGGCTCACCCTTTAAATTCTTTATATCTTTGAAGTCTTTGATTTAAATCATTATTTTAAAAAATAAAATAAAATCACACAGTGCTCTTAATAAAGCATTATTATTTCAGGAAAAAAGGATAAAACTTTCCAAATGCAAATGTTTAGCTGGCATAGAGTCTTAAAAGATTCCAAGACATTAGTAAGGAGATGGATTGCTCTGCTATTGCAAGTCTAGGTTACAATATCACTGGAACCAAATTCCCGTCAGATTAGTCTTTACTCAAAATGAATGTTTGTAATTATGAAATGAAATAAGTTTTAATTTGAATTGCCTAAAAAGGGGAAACCAAATATTGTGTAATTACAGGAGAAGAAATTTGAGATGGAAAACAAGATAGTGTTATTTACAAGTAAAAAGGCTTTTATGGGATTATGGGGCTTTAATGTGCATATTTGTAGGATTTGGGGTGGCAGAATTTGGAACTAAAATATTTTTCCTCAGCATTTATTTACAGTCTGCATGCAAGAAATGGAATCCCAGACACATCTGATATTGGGCTTATTTAAACCTTTTATATCCCTACTAAATCTGAAAAGACTCAAATGTTAGCCACACATAATGGAAGTAATCGTGGAGTGTGCGATAAAATAAGTATTTGAAAACCACATGCAACTTTTAGGCTCAAATCCAGAACTATAAAATCCACCTAGAGACATAATGAGCCTGACTCTCCTCGGAGGAGGAAAAACAGGGAGGAGGAAAGTATGCCCTTATTCTCCCCTGCACAGGTCATGGCACCTGAATGCGGCCCACAAGTGCCTTGTAACTGCTTTACGTGAAGGTGCCCACAGCACCATTTTGCTTCTCTCTCTGTCGGGCAGCTCTTTCTTATCCTCTACAAAACTGGGACTTCAGGGAATTTTGGTCTTTATCTTACATTTCTCCTGTCCCCTTCCGAGGCCTCACTTCCCCACCCCCGGGACTAGGACCCTAGGACCCAGGTCTGCCCCAGTTATTTCCTCCACAGCCTACACCCCCCTGCTTTGGTAGCCCCAAACTTTTCTTCTCAACTTTTTTTGGGAGAAAGTCTTCAAACTGAGCATCTCCTTCCTCTGGCAGGGACAAACTAGTTTACACTAACCCACGCTTCCCAGAAATACTACCTCCTTAAAAGGTGGGGCAAAGACAGTTCACAGTTTGCCAGATGCTTTTGTCCCTCTTCCTATTTTTCACTAGTGTGACTGGAAAATGGCTGCCCCGCCAGGCACTCCATTTCCCAGAATCCCTTGTGAGTGAGTGCTGGCCAATGAAATAGAGACAGAAGTGCTAAGTGCTACTGTTTAAGTCTGGCTCATGAACGTCTCCCATAGAGTTCTTCGGCATGCTCTTTCCCCCATTCAGCTGACTGGAAGGGAGATGATCCCCAGGGTGACTTGGCAAGCTTCCAAAAATCTGGGTAGCTGAATGGAAGATGGCCACCCTGGGTATATATTTGCCCTCCAAATGTGATTAAAGAGCAAGTAATACACATGTTGGATCTCTCTCTTTTTAACTGCAATTAGCCCACCCTAAACACTACTTACTCCAAAGGAATCATTCTCCAATGAGAGAGAGACAACGTTGGGCCGAGTCGGGAGGGTGAAGAAAATTTCCCAATTCCCTGCAAATTGCCTTGTTTAAAAGTTACCCACACACAGAACTGTTTCACTTGATCTCTGGTAACAGTTTGCCATTAATCAGTCACTGGTAGATTCTGCCCTCTGGCTACCTTCCTGCCCGAAGACCTTCTGTAGCCTAGTTCAGTAACATTTGTACTCAGTAATCATTACTGAGCCTTAGATATTTTCAACAAGTTTTCCCTGCATATCAATTTAGAAATTCACTGATAAATGAAAATCCCCTGTGCCATGGTTTCATTATTTGTTCATTCACTCGTTCATTCAAATATTTACTCAACACCCCATATACCAAGTATCCTGTTAGGCACTGACTGAACATAGACAGATTCCCGTCCATTGGTGTCAGTAAGTAAAGGAATGATCATGGGTACAGATAGGGACTGTAAAATGATAATCTAGGTAACTGGACAATTATCATTATAGCTAAATTTACTGAACCCATATTATGTGCCAACACCTTACTTAGAACTTGACATTGTTTATTTTATGTAATCATCCCAACCCTATCCTCATTTTACAGATACGGAAAGCAAGGTTTGGAGACATTAAGCCACATGCTGAATTTACACAAATAACTACCATTGAGGTGGTGATTTAACCCGAATTCTGTCTGACTCCAAAGTCACTTACTAAGCGTGTGACTTTGGGTGAATTAGTCAAAAACCATAATTCTCCCTCTCTAATCTGAAATACCATCTCAGTCCCAGAGAAGTAATTTGTACTAAGAGTTAAAATCCAGCGTGGAGATGTTTATACTCCACTGCCCAAAGTATACTTTATAAATACTATGTGTAAAAATCTGGCCTCTTCAACAATTTTCTTGCTCCTGAAATGTCAGTGGAGGGAAGAGGAAGCTTAAATAAATATTTACAGTATTCATATTATGAAAGAATTTTCCAGCTGGTGTGTCTTGAAATGTTGATTGCCTTCACACAAACTTGAGACCCTCCGGGGAAGACATCACAGACCTCATCTTCGTGAGTTGTGAAGTTGTGATAAGGCGACCAAAAATTATCACATGACATGAGGGACTCCTGTTCTGGGTGCCTATGTGGGTGTGACTATGAGTTCTGGAAGAACTCAGAGGAGAGCACTTCCTGCCTAAGCTTCTGGGCTGTGAGATGTACCGCATCCCAAGCCCACTCCAAGCCTGGCTTTGCTGCCAAAAGCGCACTCGATCAAATCTCTGCACTCCAGGTGCTTATTCAGGCTCAGCCATGGACTGATAGCCAACCAACCCCTAGAGAATTGAGAAATACACATTTGGAAGACACTGGGAGTCTGCGCTGAGAAGGAAGCAGAGAGGAAGGCTGCCGGGCAATTGGGAAAACAAGCCGATGGGAGCCCTGTGGATTGAAGACTGAGGTTCACTTGGAGATCATTTCCCAGGATGCATCAGTGTTATGTGGAGCTTAATTATGGCTAACCCTTGGAGGTAGGTATAATTATTATTCACATTTCCAGTCAGGGAAACTGAGGTTTAGAGACGTCTAGGTACTTGCCCAGGATCACACAGAGGGAAGTAGTGAAGGAAAGATTTGAACCTAGGTGTCTGACTCTAAAAGTCTCACTCTAGACAACTTTCAACCCGCCTCAAATGAAGAAGAAAAAACAAAAACCAAAAAATAAATTACTTTTTGTGAATACAGTCCACGTTCCTTGGAATACAGTCCATGTTCTTCCACCCCAGTGGATGTCATAGGATCATTTTACAAACTTGGTTGTTCTTCGGTTGTACTCTTTTCTATCTTCTCTCTCCAACCATCTCTGGGAGCTGAAGCTGGCTTCCCCTCTCTGAGGAAATAGGAGTTTGAGGTGTTCCTATGTGGTTGTCAAAATCTGAGTGTCCCCAGCTGACAACTAGGGTAGTGGGCATCAAGGGATCACTCTGTCCTCCAACCTAGGATAGCCCCCTATATCCTTAGCCAGCTACCTCTAGCTAGGAGCAAACATCCTCCTCCTATCACAGGGGAGTGACTACATCAGGTAAATGGAGGTTCAAGTAGATTTTGTCCAGAGGAAGGTAGAGGAGTGGATGAGAATCTCCTTGTGGAGAAGAGAAATCAATAAGCCCATGATCCCACTGATTTGAGTCCAGTCTGGCCTGACCAAAAGAGAATCAAATCTTAGGGCAGTTTAAGCCAAGTGTTCTCATCTGGGAGCAATTTTGTTTCCAAGGGAACTCTTGGCAATGTCTGGAGACATTTTGGGTTGTCACCACCTAGTTGGAAGGAGCATGACTGGTATGTAGTGAGTAAAGGACAAGGCTGCTGCTAAACGTCCCACAAAGCACAAGATAACCCCACAATAAAAATTATCCCAACACCCAATGTCAATAGCACCATAGTTGAGAAACTCTGGCCTATGCCAGTTACTACCTGGGATGCTCTAAGCCCGACAATGCTAAGCTCCATTTCCCCCTATACAATGAGGAGTTTTCAATGGTCCTTCAGCCTTCTGTTGGCTAAAGAGATCAAAGCTTGGATACACAGTTATTCCCATGTGAGGGCCCATGGAGAAGGAATCAGAGAGGACAAGAGAGAGAATGGATCCTGGATACGGAAGGTGCTAAGGAGCTTGACCTTGGACAGACTGTCTTCTGTACCCTCAACTCCCTCCTCCCTGTCCCAGTTAGTACCCCTTCCCCATCATCCTGACATTCCAGACTCCCAAAGCCTTGTGGGCATTCTTCCTTGCAAACCTGTCCCTGGGAAAGGATCCAATGTTGATTCTTCCTAATGTAGAGTGAAAGTAAATTATCATGATCCCTTTCTCAGGAATATTGGCATTTTAAACCACGTTGTCAATTGTGTAACATAAGCTTTCTTCTTCTTCTTTTTTTTTTTTCCCAGCTGCAGAGGCACAATTAGCTTGTATGATAGAGTCTGAGGCAATGGCAAGTAGGTAGAGAAAGCCTAGGGTTCCAGGCTGACCTTTAGCAGAGGGTCCTTATTGGTAGCCTTAAGTCACATCACGAAAGGCAGTGGTAATGAGGATAGTAATAGCCCCCTATATTTACTGGGCACCTGCTCTGAATAGGTACTGCTCTAATTGCTTTACCTGTATCAACTCATTTAATCTTTACAACAGCCCATTGAGGTAGTTACTACCACGATCTTTATTTTATAAATGAGGAACTGAGACACAGAGACCAAAAAAACTCACTCAAAGCCCATTAGCAACTGAAGAAGTAGGAGTCAAACCCAAACAGCCTGAATGTAGAGGAGAGCATGGGCTCTTACACACCCCTGCTTCACTACTTCTTGTGCTATGAAAAGAGCTCCAACCAGGAGGAATGTGCCCCACACCGTACTAGACCCATGTGTGGGGCAAGTCAAACTACTCTCAGGGTTATGGGTTCCTTCTTTATGAGGAGATAATTTTGGACCCAGCAAACACTGAGTTCCCTGCAATCACTGACCCTCAGTGATTCTTACAGTCCAGATATGAAATTTCAAAATAAGTAGACTTCATCTTACCTTTGGTGCCATTTCTACTGAGTGACATGGTTGGGTATAAAACATTCTCTTAAAAAAATCTGGTAATAAGAACTTCATCCTATAGAATTGCCTTCCCCTAGCATCATCTCCTTGCCCCAGGACTGTTTCAGCCACCAGAGCAAAATCTCAATTCTCTTATTTGGTGGATCTCTTTTGGATAAAAGGAAAGAAAGCAGAGTAAATACACATTAAGCTGTGAATGAATGAATGATGACTTCCAGAACCTTCTCTTATTCTGCAATGTCAAGCAAAGAACTATCAAGACAATGGAAAAAGTGAAGATATTTTGGGGTATGACAAATTTGGATAATACTCCTAAATCAGCAGGAGAGAATCTCTTTTTTCTCCAGGTCTAAAATTGGTTACACTGAACTAGTCCCATATTTCCTTTGTATGTCATTATATTTAGCCAAGAAGTAGGCTCAAAGTCCGTGCTCAGAAGGTACCTCTTGGTTGACTAAGAAAATAATGCCTCTATGTACCTCAAGTTTTATTTTAGTAATTTAATCTCCTTTGGAATAGAGTTAGAATTTGAATTTAGCTCTTAAAAAATACATCTTTTTATTTATCAGAAGGGATTTATCAGAAGATTCCTACATGCTCTGACCTGACATCTTCCTAGAGAAGCTAATGACACAATACCCAATATTTTGTTTCTCAAAGTACCAAAGCATTTATTAGGAATAAGAATCTCTAGCTCCACCCTAGTGCATTCTGAAATAGATTCTACATTTTGACAAGACCTCAGATGATTTGTTTGTATGTTGAAGTTTGAGAAGCATGGAGTTTTATATTATATTATATTATATTATATTATATTATATTATATTATATTAAAGTGGCTAGAGAACCGACACCTGGATGCATAAGGTTAACTATAGAATTTCTTGTTTAAATATTGAAGATTATTTTGCATTTTGGAAGTCAATTTGGGCTTAAGGCAAGAATTAAATACACACACACACACAGAGGCAGCTCTATAGGATTTTGCAGTCTAATGAAGGACACATACGTAAAAATACAGTATGATAATGACAGCAGTGTAATGACAGGGAAGGATAGGAGAAATGACTGGGCTTACCTAGAGACTCAGAGAAAGTTTGGAAATAGAAATAGAATAGTCAAGATTCTTTCAGTTTTCACATAACCCCACAATAAAAATTATCCCAACACCCAATGTCAATAGCACCATAGTTGAGAAACTCTATCAACTATGATAGATAGAGTTGATCTATCTACTCTATCTAGACACTAGTCCAAAGAGTGTCAAGCAAGAGACATATGTTACCTATCACCAGAAACAGAAGTCCAAACACTTCTGTCCACTTAATTATGGTACTGGAATTGCAGGAAGACACAAGTCAGTCAAGCACTGAAACAAAGCTTCATGCATACAGAAAATGGAAAGCGTGAGATCAGTTCCAATGGTGAGCATCAGTCCCCATGGCCAGCAGGTCCCTCCTGGCAGCAAATACAGGGCAACTGGGCCTGCACGTACCCTTCTTGTGCTCCAGTAGAAGGACTCAGCCCCCTCCCCGAAGAGGATAGAAATAGTAGGGTTAGCCAGGGGCCATATGATGCACATGCTTAACTGGAACAAAAGATCACGCATTAAATCTGAAACAGGAAGAGTTACTTTGACACAAGGCGATAGGCACATAGGCACATAGGCCACAAGGAGTCTGTCTTTTGGCAAGAAAACGTTTCAGGCCCAAAACTCATTCTTATACAGCCATATGCAGGTCAAAAGACTGCCTGCATGAATGCATGACTACCCTTTCCAAAAAGAGATTTAAACCAAAAAAAAGGAATATATTGTTTTATGTAACTTAACAATCCAAGAGTAGTTCACTTCAGGCATAGCTGTATCCAGGTGCTGAAATCTTATCCTCAGAGACCTAATTTTCTCCATTTCTCATGCTTTTCTCTGCTTTGGCTTCAAGACAAGTTCCCTTCAGGTGTTTATCAAGAAAGTTCAAGCTTACGTTAACTTTTTAGGAGTCCCAGGAGAAATTCTTTTACCAATTAATCTTAGAAAATTCCATTGGCCTGACTTGGGTCACGTGACCATCTCTTAATCAATTGCTGTACCCAACAGATCTGGACTTGAATGCTCATTCTAAGCTTGCTTAGTGTGTGTGAGCCTCAGTGTTCTCTATAAAATGGCAGACAGTAATGCCCAGGTTGTAATAGCAAATGGCAGTGAATGCTCACTGATGGGTAACTATGATTATTCTCATTTGGGGGTCTGTACTCCTAAAGAAGTTGACTTACTTTCTCAATATGGGGAACTTCTATTTTTGTTTTCTAAGTGATCTTCTTTGGTTACACGTTTGTGAAGCCCACCACTATAAATACCTATGTCTGCTCAATATAAGTCCTGAAAAAGAAAGACTTTGATCACACCAGCTAGTGTGAGTGATGAGAGCCACCGAAAGAACACCAAACATGGCAATTTAGATTTTAGACAACAATTTAAAAAAAAAAAAAAAAGAATAAAAAATGTAAACCCTTCACAGGGCCACAAAGATTTAAAACATCATTTGTGGGGCACCTTGGTGGCTCAGTCAGTTAAGTGGCCAACTGTTGGTTTCAGCTCAGGTCCTGATCTTAGGGTCATGAGCTCGAGCCCTGCATGGAAAAAAAAAATCATTTGTCTGTGACTTCCATTGGCACTTTAGATTCTGATTGGATCCTGATTCTCCTCCATGGGAGAAGGTTTACACAGAATTGTCCTGCTTTGGAGTCAGAATCTCGATTTCTATCACTCCCTCTAATTTCTGCCCTTGCTTTCAAGCCTGCATCACATCCCTTGTTGGGATTTCCACATGGGGATTTTTCTGCAAAGGTACCCTCCAGAAGCATCCTCCCTGGGCTCTATTAAATGAGGCCTAGGTAGAAGAAAGGCTGTAACATGATATGCTTTGGTCAGCCGGAGTAGCAGAATGGTGGACTCGGGCCTTGTAAATATGTCAATTCAGAACACATCCTGTAGAAAGGAGGTAGCAAAAGTGTCCAAGTGAGTGACTGGCCACAGGTCCTTATCAACCCAGGTAGGACAGGGTTCAAGTCCGGGCTTCCACCCACAGAGGATCTGATGGCACATTGTCTTGTTTTGTCAGCAATAACCATCCATATGAACTTAAACCTACCCCCATTATAGTCAGAAACACCTGTCAAGGAATGATAATGTGTTTAAATTTAACCTATTATTTCTGAGCAATTGATGGAGCCTCGATGAATATTTTCAGGGACAGAACAAGGAAAAACTGCTTATTTATGCTAACAAAAGGTTATCCACAGAATCCACACAAATACTTTGTTAAGAAAACAGAGAAGCTACATGACAAAGACATCCACCCTACTGGAAATAGATTTCCATTCTCAGAAAATACCTAAGAGGGAAGCAGGAGAGGCAAAGAAGGAGGTGGGGGTTGGGGGAGTGGGAAGACACAGTTCCCATCCACAGCATCGCTTATTGTTTGAATCATTAAAACCTCTTTCTCCTCCCAGGCTCCCATCCTTCCACTTTAAAGGCAAGTGCTTTCTGTAGGATTAAAGTAACTTTCCGATTTAACAGAAGAAAAAAGGAAAAACAGAGGAGAAACACCAAATGCATAACAATGACGACCTTCAAACTGCTGAGCTTTGAGGTCCGGCCTTTGCTCGGTGCTTGTAGCAATCTCTCAATAACTGATTAAGGGATTAACCATCCAATTTGTTCAAAAGAACAACAAGATTTATATACTTATAAGGTCCTGGAAGACATACATCTGAATTAGCATAACAATAACCTACACCAGAAGAGTCAGACAGAAAAGTAATTCACATTTATAGTTTGAATTTTAAAACTAACTATAAAGTAGAAAATGGTCTACCTTGCCACCCGCTCTAACAGGATTAAGGAGCACATGTTGGTTTTATTTGTATTTCTTGAGCAAACAGGCCTAATTAGAAATGAAAATCGTGGATCAATCAAATGCAGGTTAGCGACAGACAGCTCTACACATGTTTTATCTGGGGGTCTTAAAGGGATACCATCTGATTCTAACAGGCATGAAAGGAGGTGAATTCCCAGCTATAACCGAGCAGAGAGGACAGAAGAAGGTGGGCGAGGCTGGGTTGGAAGGGTATCAGTATAAACAGAGAGCTCACTCTGGGAGGCAAGTATTAGAAAAACAACAGAATCCCAGGCTTTCATTTTTAAATTTGGCCTCACCTCCATTGTGCAAAAAACTCCTTACTCAAAAAAGGAAAAGAATTAGATTCCCTGCGTCAGTATAAGGGAATCAGGTCCTTTCAAGAAGGTCAGATGACTGGGTTCTGGTATGAGAATTGGTTGTGTTGGCCCCAGAGGGGTTTTCCTGAGCAAATGGATGCCAGTGGATGTGTCCCCAGGGAAGAGGTGGTGGCTTCAGGTTAATCTGTCTGCCAAAGTCTGAAAGTCTCCACGCAGGGATGAGAGGGCCAGGGGTGAACCCGCTGCCACTGCTCCTGACCTGTCACAAAATCCACCCTGTGAGGACTGACTTCTGGCTGCTGGTTCAAATCCCTAAGCAGTGTTTTGTAAAGAAAGTGAGGGAAGAGGAGAAGAATTAGGACTTCACTGTAAGAGAGTAGGACCATACACTAAAAGCCATACACAGAAGCAAAGGGAAATTACTAACCTGAGTCCAATTTCCTCAGGGTTAGAAGTTATTTTGCCCATCATCCCCACTCTTCCGCCATGTTTTCAGCCAAGAAAGTAATTTTAACCAGTCCTTAATTTGATCTTATATTTTGGCTCCTCAAAAATGTCTCCTAGGGGGCACCTGGATGGCTCACTCAGTTAAGCGTCCAACTCTTGATTTCGGCTCAGGTCACCATCTCAGGGTCATTAAATCAAGCTCCGCGTGGGGCTCCATGCTCAACGGGGAGGCTGCTTGAGATTTTTCTCTCTCTCCCTCTGCCCCTCCCCCCACTCACACTCTAAACAAATACATAAAATCTTTTAAAAAAATGTCTCCTTCACAGGATTTCATCATCTTCCTCTGGCCTTCCCAATTTTCCCTGAATGCTCTCACTTCCTTCAGAATTCAAGTTCACATTCTCTACTTGACTGCTCCAAACTCATTGCTCCTGCCTGGGCTTCCCCCTTCTCTCCCTGAACCCACTCCCATAGCTTTGTGATACAGCCTTTCTTCTTCCAAAGCCTGTTTCAAGTTCACCTTCACAAAGAAGCCTTTCCAGAAGTTTCTACCACACCCTACTTACTAACAGTGACTTCAACCAACTCCCCTGAGTAGCAGCCCATTCATCTGACACTGAGTTGGGTTGTACTGTTTTCCTTACTGTGTCTTTATTCGTGATTATCTTGTGCCTCATCCGGGGGTGCCCCCCACACACGCGCACACCCCAAGTGCTCTTTACTGTGCTCTGAACTTCCTCAGTCTTCAGCACTGAGCACTGCCAATGCTAAACATGCCCTGCTTGTCTGTGGATCGGGGACACACAGAAACAAGCTAATTCAATTAATAACAAGCTCAACGCACAACCAAGCTCATCATCTAATTCCAGGCACAAATCCATATGTGAGGAGTGAACCCAAGTGGCTTGAGTTTTTGTTGTCATTCCTGGTTTGGTTCTGATAGACATATGCAAACCATGTTGTTATATCACATCACTTCTTGACTTTTTTTTTTTAACTTCCCCTCTAGTCTTCTTTCTGTACTATCAATACATACACCTATAATCATGGGAATCCCAGTTTCTGAAAGCAGAATATGGTGGCAGTCTGACAAAAGAATTATTCCTATTTGTAAATTGACATGAGAATATCAATGATATAAAGGTAAGTCCTCTAGGGGCGCCTGGGTGACTCAGTCAGTTAAGGTTCCTATTCTTGATGTTGGTTCAGGTCACAATCTCAGGGTCTTGAGATCAAACTCAGCATCAGGCTCCACGCTCAGTGCAGAGTCTGCTTGGGACGCTCTCTCTCCCTCTTCCTCTCTCCCTCCCCAGCCTATGCACACTCTCTGTCTCTAAATTAATTAATCGATTAAAGTAAAGGTAAGTCTTCTGTCTTTTTACATTAAGCAAATTACCCATCATCTTCATGGACAGGAATAAAAATTACATTAATTTGAGAATTAAGGAAAATCAAAAATATGTCTTCATCACAGGTGGAACAAAGAAATATTACTTAATTCCTGTAATTCTTCAGTGCCAGAAGCTGTGGTCATCTACAAAATAAGCCCAGTGCATGGTAAATAGGATTCTGAGATTAGCAAATGAAGCACTTATACACTTGTTTATTCCATGTCTCTGACACAACTCCTTTGCAGCAAAAGGAAAACATGAGTGTGTGAATCTTTCAGAATGAATTCCTGGCACCTCATCAGAACTAACTCAAATAACCAAGGAGGATTTGGACTGTCTGAGAGTGGCCCAGAGCCAGCTGTGGGGACAAGCAGAATCAAATTCAGAGCTTCAGTGAATGGGAAATAAGCACAGGTCCCAGAGCGAGAGGAGGTTTGGGGTTGGGGGGGGAGGAAAAAAAAATAATTCAGACAGAGATTGTGCTCAGTAGCAGTTCTCATTCTCAAAGATGCCAGAATATCACTGGGGGCTTTATGATATAAAAATAGCCAAAACTGACCCTTTTTTGTGTTGATCAAAGTGATTTCCCAGTAGGGTGCCTTTGAAAAGCATCACAAAAGTGAAAAAGGTTCTCAAACCCACCTCCTCCACCTCATACTCCCCAGCCTCCTGGTAATAAGTTATCAAAGGGGTTACTCATACAGCAACCTCAATCTCAAGAGTTAACTTTATGGAAGTATTTTTTGTTAACACTTGTCTCAGACACAAATGGATACAGTAGGTCACTTGGTTTTTATAAGGTAGTAAGGGAGGAGGTTCCAAAGAAACATTCATGCTTTATAAAATGAAACCGTTTTTCTGATTATTTTCCACTAAAGAGATTAATTGGCATGAAGCAATTTCCAAGGTCGGCTCAGTGACTTTTCACTGATGGGCAAACCATATTCCTGGCATCATAGAATTTTAAAGCTAGACAGGGCATTGATGATCACCTCACCAACTTCCACATTTTCCAGATGAGGACCAAAATCAGAGATAATCAGTGAATTTCACAAGGTGACATTGTGTAATAGGCAAAGCCAGGATTAAAATAAAGGTCTCCAGACTAAACAAATATATTCTGCTGTGTCCTGCTGCCTTCTTATGAGCTGAGAAGTCATCCTGGCATAATTGTCTCTAGGGAAAATACCATCGCCATTGACTTGAAGACAGGCTGGCTGAAGGCTACCTGGGTCTTACAAAATCCCCACCTACATCTATATGCCCCGTTAGATTAATCGTTTGACTCTTTCTAGTCATCTCACGATGACACAGTTGTCTTTTACTATCTATTACTATTTTCTATCCATTTCTGTCTAACACATACGCAGATTCATTATTACCCTAAACACTAACATTATGAAAGAACCCACCTACAGATCTCCCTCCCCTGAAAACCCTCATCAACTTCTAGAGAGTCATCGACTTAATCCAAGTGTCTAACAGAGAAGCTACCTGGAGAATGTATGCATTTGAATGAGGCATTCAAATCATTTTTTTACAGACATTGATCAACTCAAACAAAACATGTCTCCAAAATCATCTGATGGCTTGAGACCCTGGGTGCAGCATTTGTAAAATGATTTTTCGAATTTTAGGTAATTCAGTCTATTACAAAAGAGCAACCTCATTATTCAAGTGAAAGTAGGCAACTTTGAAGAACCAAAGCTGTGAGGCACTCGGGCTCTTCTGTTTCTTGAAGGTTCTAGCTTTACTATGCTTACGGCATGCTTATGGCATGGTCCTGCTCCTCACATGCATTGCCTAACCCAGGATAAGGAACATGTCACCTAACAAAGCACAAAACATTGGTGGTGGGTGCTGAAATTCCAGGCCTGTCCCTTCCATGTCATTTGAGCAAAAAGGCAGTTGCTCACCATTACACTCAAGATACCCTTCCTCTATGTGGAGGATGCAATGAGGTCATTCCTTTAGGGCTACATGTGGCCCCTTCTCAAATGCACTGCGTTGGCTGCACGGGTGAAAGAGAGCTAAGAGTCCACCCAGTGAACCCCATTCATGTGCGTCGATAGCCCATCATTTTCATGCTTTTCCGTGGTCTTTCCTTCCCTTCTCCCAGTCCCATTTCCCTGTAGATCTATCTTCCCCCCTGTTTTTATTTATTTATTTTTTAGAAAAGGGGATAATGAAGGGGAAGTTATGAGGAATAGTAGAGGAGATAGGGGTATAGTGACTGTGGCTATCCAAGCCCCCCTCGGTAATGCTCATCTTATGGGATTTGTGTCACCCAAAACACTTGGTATTTTGCTGATGTGTGTGTGTGTGTGTGTGTGTGTGTTGGACATTCTTTGACTGTACCAGAGACCTGACACACACAATGTGTTGGGTGAAGATTTATTAAATTGAATGCAATGCAGTGGTATTTGCACTAATTTTGGGGGGGCTCAGATGACTAGATTCATCATTTATAGTTCTATTAATACTTCTCTGGGCTTTTTTGTGATTATCCCAAGCAATTATTTCCTAGTTGTTCACATGCTACAAATCCAGATTGTAGGATAAGAAAGGAGAAGAAAATCCGAGAAAAGGGAATAGAGCTAGATAAAAACCAAAGTGAGTAGAAACAAGACATGTATTAAGAAAAGAATGGACCAGAACCTGAGTTGGCTACTTTTATATTAAGATAGAACTATTTGAGACTCAATTTCCTTATCTTTAGACATGGAAAACATGGCCTCTAACAGCGTTTCTGTGCAGGAAAAATGGTATTGCCTCTATATACATGTTTTAAATACCATTAAACACTGCCAAACATAAGGAACAATTGTTATAGTGGCAGAATGGTTAAGAACATCATCAAACCACCTGGGTTCACCTAATCCTAGCTTTGCTTCTTATTAGCTATAGGTCTTTGGACAAATATGTTAACGTATCTGAATCTGAATATCCTCATCTCTAAACTGGGAATATTTATAGTAGTCACTTCTCACAGAGTTTTGGGGATCATGACATGAACCAAAGGCAGATGCTTAACCAACTGAGCCACCCAGGTGCCCCCCACAAAGAACTTTTAAAAGCTAGTATTTAAGTGACCACATCCTTTTCCCATTAGTGAGGCAACTGTGTAAGCCTGTGTTAAGATTTTACCTCCATCAATCTGGTCCTTACAGACTATGATGAGCAGAATCCCTTTAATATTTCATGATAAACATGTAACCAGAGAGAGAGAAACACCTTGTCATTGTAAGCCAGCAAACTTTAGGTACTGTTTCTCTTCACAGCCTAACCTATTGCAATACATACTATATCATTCTGACTATGTACTCTCATCCATTTTTACCCTCTCACTCAGTCCCTATTGCTCTCCATTCCTACTCTTAGACTGAGATTCCACCACTATCCATGGACTGAGTTCACCCAAACCAAAACTGCTCTTTATAAGAATGTGTATATGAGAATCTTTCGATACTCAAAAACCCCCACTCTCCATTCAAGACTTCTCCCACAGTGTAGGGAGAATTATCCTCAATAGTTTAGAAAGATTCATGCCTCATTTTATTGAAAAGGGAAATCAGAGCATTCCCTTTGTAGATGAGTGTGACTGAATAATTCATTGAAAGCTTCATTATCTATAATTGTGATAACACACACTTTAAAATAAAGTATTGCACATATCAAATATCTCTGATACATTTCTGAGCAAATATGTGCACATATGTAATCAGCTGTGGTAATCAACTGCACATCAACAAAGAATCGGAGTCTTTTAGGGGCGTAAGATGCTGTTACAGTGAACAATCATTTGGCAGTGTGGCTTATTTTAATAGACACATCACTTTAAAATAAGTCTTCACCATCTGCTGCAGCCTCTAATTACAAATGCAACAAGAACATAATTCACAATTGCATCATTAAAAAGGAAGACATAAGGGATTTAATGCATGCCTGTGTCCTTTTTTAATGCAGCAGACGTCTGTTCATCTTTTCTTGTGTTTCAGGCACAAAATTGGCGGTAAAACTTTCTTTGCTCCATGTTGAAATTTCCCACAGTAGTGTTTCAGGGGACAACAGGAAATCCATGTAAGGGTGCTTAGTTGTCAAAAAAAATCCATAGGCTATAATCCTATTGATATTAGATCAACCTGTCAGCACTGTTTTTCACATGCAAGAAAAAAATCATCTTCAAACAATTTACAAAGGAAGAGAAGAAAAAAAGTCTATTCAGCAAGGAGTAGAGATAAGGCAATTTAATCTTACCAATATAAGTAGCTTGGAAATTCACCACTAGTTTAGGTGTCTATAATAAACTAACCTTTAGCAGCCCACTTTCCAAATGTCGTGCAAAACTAGCTTGATGAGCCTGTCTTCTGCTAGACACAAAATTAATATAAGAATATATAAGTACTAAAACATCTTGTTTAAGGTTAATTCTCTATTTTTACCTACAGATCAAACTTTAATTACTCCAAGACTACTGACGAAAAGAGTTGCCATGGTATGAACTGTCAATTTAGAAGTTTGAATTTGCAGGAGTGATACTTTCCTGAAATGAGGGTATCACCACCAGACTGATGAGGTCATGGTTATAACCTTGAGGTCTAAATTTCAATGAGGCCTACATGTTATCAAATAAAAATTCTAGTCTACTTCATAGCCTTTAAAAATAAAATCATCATCATGATCACCACCCTTTAGTTTTAAAAACATAAAAATGAGTATTCATCTTTATTACTAATCATTATAGTAAACTCAAGAGAATCACATGGAAAGAAAAAACAAGCTGTATTCATATGGTTCCTTTAGTCATTCCCAATTGTAGACAAACAGCACTAATCACTTAATCCAATCCTAGTAGATTTTCCTGTCTACCAGCATCATCACCACAATAGTGGCTACTTTTTAAATAAGCTATGTGACTATATTTTTAAGGTAAGCAGAGAGAAAAACACTCATTGTCTTCCTGGCATGGCACCGTAACATGTAGCAAGCTTCATGATTTCCCCAGGTAGTCTGTTTCATGTAATATCAACCGGGGCACATATGCCATTCTCCTGTACTCCTTGTATTTGAAATACACGACAAATAGTCTCACTACAAAGTCACATTAAATAAATATAAAGAATGAAAAAAAAAAGAAATATAAAGAATGAAACTGGGCCACTATCTTACACTATCCACAAAAATTAACTCAAAATGGATGAAAGACCTGAATGTAAGACCTGAACCCATAAAATCCTAGATGAAAACATAGGGAGTAAGCTCTTTGACAACAGTATTGGCAATGATTTTTTTTTTTTTGGCCTTGACACCAAAAGCAAAGACAATAAAAGCAATCATAAACATGTGAGACTACAACAAACTAAAAAGTTTCTGCACAGCAAAGCAAACTGCCAACAAAATGAAAAGACAGCCTACTGAATAAGAGAAAATCTTTGCAAATCATAAATCTGATAAGAGTTTAATATCCAAAACTTATAAAGAATTTATACAACTCAGTAGCAAACAAACAAACAAAAAACAAATAATCTGATTAAAAAATAGGCAGAGGACCTTTTTTTCTAAGGAGACATACAGATGGCCAACAAGCATATGAAAGGATGTTCAATGTCACTCATCATCAGGGAAATGAACATCAGAACCATGATGTGATACCACCTCACACCTGTTAGGGATGGCTATTAGCAAAAAATAAGACATAACAAATGCTGTTCACCTGGGTGGCTCAGTTGGTTAAGCCTCTGACTTCAGCTTAGGTCATGATCCCAGGGTCCGGGGATGGAGTTCTGCATTGGCCTCCTTACTCAGCAGGGAGCCTGTTTCTCCCTCTGTCTGCCACTCCCCCTGCTTGTTCTCTCTCTCTCTCTGACAAATAAAAAAATAGACTCTTAAAAAAAAAAAAGAAATAACAAATGCCGGAGAGGCTGTGAGAAAAGGGAACCCTTTGTGCACTGTTGGTGAGAATTAAATTGGAGCAGCCTCTATGGAAAACAGTATGGAAGTTTCTCAAAAAATTAAAAATACAACTACCAGATGATCTAGCAATTACACTTCTGGATAATTATCTGAAGAAAATGAAAACATTAACTTAAAAAGATATATGCACTCCCATGTTCCTTACAATATTATTCACAATGGCCAAGATATGGAAACATAAGCCTCATCAACAGATAAATGGAGAAAGAAAATATGATATACACACACACACAGGAATATTATTCAGCCATAAAAAGCATGAAATTTTGTCATTTGCCACAGCATGGATAGATCTTAAGTGTATTATGCTAAGTGAAATAAATCAGAGAGGTACCTAGGTTGTCTCAGTCGGTAAAGTGTCCTACTTTTGATATTGGCTCCGATCATGATCTCAGAGTTGTGGGATTAAGCCCCTCGTCAGGCTCCTCACTCAGCATGGGGTCAGCTTGAGATTCTCTCCCTCCCTCTGCTCCTCCCCCTGCTCTAAATAAATAAATAAATAAAATTTTAAAAAAAGAAAAAAGAAAGATGTCAGAGAAATACGAACACCGTATGAACTCACTCATGTGGAATCTAAATAATTTTAATAATTTTCAAAATTTTAAAAACCAAGCTCATAGATACACAGAACAGATTAGTGGTTGCCAAAGGCAGAGGGTGGGGCATAGGCAAAGTGGGTAAGGGGAGTCAAGGGGTACAAACTTCCAGTTATAAAATGAATGATATGATGGGATTTATAATGGGGATATAATGTATAGCAGGGCAATTATGGTTGACAATGCTATATTGCATATTGGAAAGTTGTTAAGAGAGTGGACCTTAAAAGCTCTCATCACAGGAGAAAAAATTCTGTAACTCTGTATGGTAACAAATAAATAAATAGATTTTTAAAAACAAACATACTCTATCATCTATTCCTAACATCAGGCCAAGAGTAGCTTAGAATTTCTGGTGCTTCAGTCTGAAAATCCTTTAACATCACTCACAACCACTGATAGTTTTACTTTTCTGAAAGGTGGCCATGGGATGCATTCAGTGCTCTTTTCGGTCTCCTAGCATTTCCAAGGATTTGAATGAATGCAATGACTTGGAAACAACCTAGAATTCGCTTTCAAGACCTCTTTTTTTTTCAAGATTTTATTTATTTATTTGAGAGAGAGCAAGAGCACGAGAATGGGGTGAGGGGCAGAGGGAGAGGCAGACCCCCGCTGAGCAGGGAGACCAATGTGGGACTCAATCCTGGGACTCTAGGATCATGACCTGAGCTGAAAGCAGATGCTTAACTGACTGAGCCACCCAGGCACCCCAAGACCTCTCTAATCAACAGCATCCTTCCACTTACTAGATAACTTTGCTTGTTTCTTCTTGGATGCAATTGTCCCTTACTTAGTTCCTGCTTCTCATGTGATGCCCCCACACCCCCACACCGGGAGCAAAGAAGTTAAGAGCAACTCTCCTATTCATCAAAGAAGGGCAACCTCAACCTATAGTTGATAGCCACTATCTTGTTTCCATTCACACTAATGGCTTTTCCCATCCTGATTAGAGCCACTTCCCATCCTCTGGTTGGTCCAGGGGACCTCCCTTCCCACTCTTTCTACCACTCCACCTTTATGGCACAACCTTTACTACAGACTTCTAGGACTAGCAATTACAACCAGTCATATAATTTTCTGCATCTTTCTTTTTTCACAGATAAGGCTCTATCAAAGATTCTTTGTCTACAGGGCCCGAATATTTTATCTCATAAAAACCAACAGTTACATTTTTGCTACTATAATAGATCGTTTTTATTTCCCCAATTCTTAGATTCTTTCCCTTACGGAGTGAAAACTTCCATTATTCCAAATTTAAAACAATGATCCTTAATAGTACCATTTTATTTGCAGAATTTCACATATATAAGACTAATTCCTGAAAGATACTGGAGCCACAAAATCTGGGTCATAAGAACACAATTTTAAAAAACATTTAAACAAAACTAAATGTTTTAATACCAAGATATAAAATGACTTATTTTTTTTCTAAATACCATAATTTCACCTTCTTACCAAAGAGCAAAATAGAATTTAAAAAGTTATAGAATCATAGACATATGGGTCTTAAGGAGTATTCCAGGGAGGAAAAGCTCCTAATTCATCTTTGAGTCTTTAGTCACAAAAGAATGTATGAAAACCACCTCAAAATCATAGCTTTCTGCTACATGTTATTCCAGAAACTTCAGAAACGGCTCCCCACACACGCACCCCTACACTCTATCCTCTCATGTCTCTCCCCCTCACCACCTACCTTCCCGGTAATGCTTTCCAGAGCCTCCAAGCCCCCTGTGGACAGGAAGTTCTTGCTAAACTCCCTATTCCATTCTTGGACCTTTTTTTAATTATTACTGGAAAAGAACAGCTGTCCATTCTTCAGCACAATAAACTGTCTTTCCTATACTTCAAGATTTATTGATTGAGCTCCCCCAGTCATCTCTCCCCTTGATTAAATAATGTAAATGCTTTTATCTTGTTGTTATTTTTATTTCACTGATATTATTTGGTCAATATCAATCCTTTTTCTTAGAAACTTTAAATCAGGTTGTTTTGTTTTGCTTTTTTCAGTCACATCCAATTTTAGCAGTTATGGCTTCTGCCATTTTGAGTTTTCTTTATTTCCACAAAGTTCAATTTTCCCCAGATCAAATTTTGCCATCTAAATTTTGTCAAGAAGATTTAATTTTGCCATCAATTTTTTTAGCCAATAACAAATTCTACCATGGGAAGTTGCATTGTTGTCAGTATTATTTTGTGGCGATCAGTTCTATTGGTAACAGTCATTACGAATTTGATAAAAGAAAGATAGCTTGTATTTGTAACCCATGAGATAATTTTCAGCAGTTTTTGAGAGACAGAAATAAAGGCAAAAAGCAGGATATGAAAAGGAGACAGCAGAGGAGACACCTACCAGGAGGTAGAAACAAAGACCCACACTAGGTGAAACCAAGAGAAAAGCTATAGCAATTTTATTATATGAATAGCTCAGCTCCCCAGTGCATGGTGTTGTCAAAATGTTCCTGGGCCAAAATGGTGGAATCTAGGGGCAACTGGGTGGCTCAGTTCATTAAGCATCTGCCTAAGGCTCAGGTCATGATCTCAGGACCCTGGGATGGAGCCCTCCATTGGGCTCCCTACTCAGTGGAGAGCCCGTTTCTTCCTCCCCCTCTGAAACTCCCCCTGCTTGTACTCTCTCTCTCCTTCTGTGCCAAATAAATAATAAAATCTTTTTTTTAAAATGGTGGCATCTATACACACAGCTTTGTTAGTTTTTCCGTTATTGTCCAGTTTCATAAAATTACATTTTAAATTATAAGTATTGAATCTGAATACCATACACTCCTAATGGTTTGGTCCGTGCTCTGTGAAAACAAAAGGTTTGGCCATGGTTTGTTCAGTCATCCAATAGTTCATTCATTCACCTAATAAATGTGAGACACATGCCAGGAACAGAGTAAGTACTGAAGATGTGGGCTCTGCAGGACAACCCAAGCCCCTGTCTTCTCTCATGGCCAAGACCATATATATGAGACAAATAAATAAATAAGATAGATGCCAACTGAGATCAATGCTTTAAAGGAACAATAGGGTTATAAGGCAGAGTCAGTGGGTGGGAAAGCCTCTCGGGCAGGGACGGGGGTTGAGAGCTGAAACCTGAAAGGTATAGCACACAGAGCTAGCAATAAGCACCATGGACATATGGAGCTGAGGAAACAAGCACTCTGAGGCAGGGGAGGGCATGGGCGCTTACGGAACAGAAAGGAGATGGGTATATTTGGAGAGTAGTGAGCCAGTCAAATATTCCAAAATAAGATACCTTCCTCTGACAAGTGTAAATGGGTAAACAAACAAAAGCTTATTTTCAATAAAATGAAAATCTAAATGTTTGAGATAAATAGTAGAATACTCAGAAACATTAATTCCGCTACTCCATTTCCCACCAAACTAAATTTTCAATTCACCTTAAGTACTCAAAACCATATATGTCTGTATATGTGCATGTGTATGTATGTATGTGCAAGTCATATTTCATATCAACAAGTCTAAGATTACATTTTTTAATCTGTGTGAGGGATAAATGGAGGTTTGCTCTGGCTCAAAGATCCTGAAACATAATTTTCCCTCTTGGTTTAGCCCAGTATACAAAACCCTGAGGAATATTTTAGCAACAAAGACCTTCCCCCCATCAAACACAGGAAGAAAACTAACTTCATTTCCTCCCGTTCCTTCCTGCCACAAATCTACCTTCATATCAGAAGATAAACTGACCCCCAAACACAGGTGTAATTCAATATTCTATTTCAAATGCCATCTGATTTGAAACCCAAGTAATTAACAGCTCACCAGAGACCCTACTGAAATAAAACCAACTTTGATCCTATTCCCAAATCCCTTGCCAAATGGATGGGCAGCTCAAACCCCTCTGCTTTTGCATTAATTGAAATGAATGCTTCTATCAGAAGAATGTTGTATGTGGGAGAATAGGCTATAAGGAGGGTGTGTTTTTCAGCTTGATTATTAGAGAAGCTAATTTGAGTGTGGGGATGGCATAAATATTGACATGCATTCACTGGCATCTTGGAGAAACAGAGGTATATGAGACATGATACATCTTCGCTTCTAGGAATAAACCTCTGGTTCTCTTATTACACCTCAGAGAAGGGTCATATTTTATTTCTAATATTTCAGTATGCAGAGAATGGCTTTCTGGTCCAACGGGTGGCTAGACACAAAGTAAGTGTACACAACAGGATAGTATTCAGTAATTTGTTCTTTTTGTTACTGTTGTTGTTCCAGTGCTCTGATAATCCACATCATAGCCCACACACCATAACAGCTTTATTTACAGAAATTACTTGGATGAGACCAAAGGGTCCCTGATAATTCACTTTAAGATAGATCAACTTGAAGACATAATTAATGGTCACTGGTACTTATAATACAATAATAGTGGCCACGTGTTGAACTCTTATTTTCTGCCATGCTCTGTGCTATTGACCCTAGACTGTTTTCCTCCCACCTCTGCTTTTAACCACTGTCCTAGGTACTTTCCAATTACAGTACCAGGGTGAGTTGGAAGGCTATTTTTCAGTCCCAGCCCTGCCATTTCCTACTCTGTGACTCTGCACCAGCTACAGAACCCTATCTGGGCCTACCCCAAAATCCATTGTGAGGGTAAATTGAAATTTTCAAAAATGTATATTATGTTTAAACGCTAAAGTTCTACATAAGTATAATACATAATTATTATTAATTACTGCTATGAAATATCTACAAATTGCCAAGGAGTGAGTCGATCCTTACAAACATTTTCCTTCAATCCCCACACAGCCTGAAGATTAAGTATTATCCCCACTTTCCAGAGAAGGAAATGGATGTGCAGAGAGGAGAAATACCTTGCATGAGGTTTAGCCAGAAAAAAGTCCCCGTCGATGATGAAAGACTATTCCCAGAGATTATACCAGCAAAAGATAAGGTCAGTTAGAAACACCTACTGTCTTCCAATATTTTTAAGTCCCTAGAAATAATCTGTAAATGTTGCATATTATATGATCATTATGTGCATATACAAAATAAATATAAATCTGTAATAAATACATTAAGTTGCCCATCACACCCGAACAGAGTAAAATTGGTATATAGGGAATGAAAAGTCATTGAGTAACCTGGAGTCTCTCCATATTCCATAGAGCCCATAGAGCCCAATTAAGTATAGTCAGCATGTGCCAAGGTAGAAAAGGTAAGCCACTGGGGCTGTAAATTTCTCTAATATGTCAAAAGTACAACTCCTGGCTGAGATATGGTACCTTCCCATCTGCTGGAGATATTCATTAATTTCCAAAGACTGTAGTCCTTCTTAGGTTAGGTAACAGCACAATTGAATTGGGTATTGACTTTCGCCCAGTTGTTTTCAACTGCCCTCTGTAGAATTTAACAACTTGTAATACTTTCTCCTTCAGAATTCCCAAGGTCTAAGTGAAGTTATATTAAGTAAGAAAAATGGAAGGTGCACATAAAATATATCATTCAAGAAGATGTATCTGTAGATATCTAGACTTGCCATGCAAGTCCATGAATTATCGACCATCTGTACTAGGCGGAAAAGACCAGCCTTGCTCAGGAAACAAACCCTAAAATCTCAGCAGCTGAATGCACCAAAAGTTCATTCCCTGCTTATACAAACTCTCTTCTGTTTGGAACAATTCTTGAGGCCAATTGTTTTCTTCTTGTTTTTCTTCTTGTCCTATTTTCTTCTTGTGTTTCTGCCATCTCAACATTACCACAGTTATCAAAGCAGAGAAGAAAAAGCTGGAGGGTCACACAGACCCCTCATTGGCTCAGCCTAGACGTGCTCCATGTCACTTTTGTTTGTTTCATTGGCAAGACCTAGTCATATAGCCCTGCTTACCTACAAGGGACAGAGAAGTTTCCTCTTAATGCTACCCAAGGAGGGAGAACCAGCAGGTGCACTCCCCATCTCTGCCACTACTCCTTTCATATGCAAAGGCACTGTGCTGGGTGCTGGGATTCAAGGATAAATTAAATCCACTCTCTATCTAGGAAGAATGACATAGTTTACTATAAAACAAGGTACCCTGTGATTTGTACTCAAATGCAACAATAAATATGGGGTGAAGATAAAGGAATGATTAATTACAAAAGGGTACATAAGAGAAGATTTAACAGAAGTGTTGTTTGAGTGGAAATGAAACTAATTTTTACATGTCATTCAACAACATCATCTCTAAGAACCAACATGTCCCAAGTAGGAGAAAGCACAGACTCAATAACTAGGGAGGAAGGAAACTCTCAAGTAGAATAATGGTACAGAGCCACACTGTGGTCCTGGGGCTAGTGGAGATGTCATTGGTCCAGATTCCATGCCCTGTGGATACAAAACTGCCAGCCAGTGTGCCATAGACTAGTGTCCTCAGTGAGACTGAAATGACTGGCAGCAAATAGTGATTCCTCTATGGAGCCTAACCTGGGAAAGGGCAGAAACACACAGCACATAGGAGGCAGCAGGAGACTAAGAAATCCTCTTGCCCTGTGCTAGTGACAGTGAGTGATCTGGGATGATATCCAAAAGATATCATTTGCATGGGACTTCTAGTCTTCATATGCAAACCACTGAAGAAATACCAAGATGGAACCTGCACATGAAGGCACAAAAGGGTCTTAGGTTTCCACAAGACCATCCTTGAACTCAAAATTTCACTGAAAAATGAAATACTATGGGGGCTCAAGACTATGGTTACAGATCCAAAGTCTTCCAGGCTTTTTCCATCTCTTCATGGAACATTCCTCCAGACTCCTGGTTACATGACTTAAAGGAACCTCCTTATTCCCACAAATACAGAACTGGCCACCCAACTCTGCAGTCACTGGGCTATCCAGAGCTCCCACTGATAGCCACCTGCCTATGGATACTACCAATGACCTCAAAACCTACTCATCTTTCAGTTGGACTTTAACTCTTTGAGTTCAGAGAGAACATAGCTCAATTCATTTTCCAAAATTCCTTAGGAAGCTGTTCCTCGCAATTAGGTCCTCTTGGAGAACACTAAGTGGTTCATAATGGTCAACCCATTGTGACCCATCCTGGACACCATGACAAAGCAGAGATGAGGTACAGGGGTGAGCATCACAAAGTACAGAGTCTTATGCCTCCAAGCATCACTCTGAAACAGCATAAGGGTAGAGTGTAGGGAACATTAGGCAGAGAGTCAGGAGACCTGAGCCAATTCTGGGTTTAGGCAGGTCACCTCCCTTCTCTGGACCTCAGTGGCTGAGCTCCAAGCTCAGTTTCTTCAGTTAGAACCCCATGAGAACAAATGTCCATGTCTGAGGCCTGATATCCATGATAAAATCAGAGATTAGAAAGAATAGGCATCCCCACATTTCTGGTGATTGGTAGATAGGATCCTATTTATGGGCTAAAAGTCAAATGATCAAATAAGATGAAATATGCCCTGGATTAAACTAGGTGGAAACTGAAGCACAACATCTTCTCTACAAAATAGCAATAAGAGTAGCTTTCATTGCTGAAGCATCATACTCTTTCAAAGCACTTCTGAGTACATGTTTCTCACTTAGTCTGCTTTATTCTTCAAGATAGCTAAGGACATTGACTGGAGCCCATACTGTAGGATCGCAATCTATAGTGTGCTTTACAGGAAGAAAATCTTCATGTTGTAACTTGCATATTTGCTTCTACTCAAGATTTCTACTAGGCTCATACCTGTAATCTAGATCTCCATTTTTTCTTGTTCACAGAAAATATTCTGAAGGGGTTCATTCAAGAGAGACTAACTCAACATGAAGTCCTACCCTTCAGAGTCTCCCATCTTCTACCATTAGAAGTGAGGATTCTCCATGAGCAAAAGCTTCTTGAAGATATACAAGGCAGATAATTGGGAGAAGTTTACATATTTCCACCTGACACTTGGGCTTCCCTTGGAAGCTGAAGAGGGAGATGTATATTCTGAAAGGAAACATACTAAACCCACTGGAACATCAAGGGGGGTGGGTGGCAAATGGAGAGGGAGAAAGAATCAATCCCAAGCAGGCTCCACACTCAGCACAGAGTCTGACGCAGGGCTTGAGATTATGACCTGAACGCAAATCAAGAGTCAGATGCTTAACTTACTGAGCCACCCAGGTGCCCCATAAGACATCAAATTCTCAACAACCCCAGCCTTCTAAGAAAAGGTTATCCATTTTATACTGGGTGAAAGGCAGATTTCCCTGGGGATTCTTCATTTGAGGCCCCATCTTCCTCTGTCAGTTTCCTGCATTTCCTTCTCCCAACTTCTGTCCAGTTTTCCATTCTCTTCTTTCTTCTCTCCTTCTACAGCCATTCTCTCTAGGTCTTCTTCCCATTGCTCTTTACTCCTTCCCTTTTCTCCCACAAGAATCTTGTTAGCCTGTATTTTAAGCCTAGGTGGCATTAATCAGAAAATCAGAATTAAATGCTGAGGAAATAAAATAATTTGTAACAAGAGCATTGGCCTCCCATGGAACTCTCGTGTTTATTCCTTCTTAACCAGACTCAGCTAATGGATTATCCATTTGTTTCACTGTTTTACCTTCATAAGGATGTACTTAGAGGATTGTGTATGATGCCATGCACATTTAATTCTTTGTTGCTGCCCACTCTGTATTTACCTATTTATTTTTACCAAATAATTCCACAGAATTCTCAGTAACTGGCTAGTTAGAATTCTTAATGAATTAAGAATTAATTAATGAATATACAGGCCTCCCTGTTTTGACAGAATCATCTTTTACACATGTGAAAAAAATTGAGCTCTCTTTCAAAAATGTCTTCTGGCTTCCCCTTATAATCTGCTCTCAGATATCTCTTGTCCTTTGGTGTATCTGGAAAGGAAGCCAAGTAAAAAAGACATTATTATTGTTTTCAGAACTTTTCTGGCACGAAGAATCTTTTTTGTTATTGTTTTTAATTAACTATTTGGTGGTTAGTTTTGGAAATCATCCATTAAAAAGGGCAGAGAGCTCTAGGCTGACATAGTGATCTTTTTCATCATGTGTCTGTGACATCTGAGCAGTTCTGTGACAAATCAGTAGGCCTCTAATGAACAGCACATTTTAGTCCTATGAAGTGTTGAACTTGAACGTTGCAACACATTCCTAGCCTCATTGTCTCTGGGGTTTGAAGATGTCTAGACATAGTGCCTGCAACAGACTGCATTATATGACCTAATGGCCAAGGGCAGTGGCAATTTTCACACTGCAAATTCAAACTCCAGGGTATGCAAGCTCCAGGATGATTTATAAGGACCCTAATTCTTCTCACAGACACTTCTGCACCCAGTCACTTGTCAAGTGTGTGTATGTGTATGTACATGCATGTGTATGTGCACATGTATGTGCTATAAAGGCCCACGTGTAGCAAAGAAGAAAACTGGCATCCCAATTTCTCCCTAGGGAAAACGTCTTACGATGACCACAATAACCAGTAGAACTTCAAGTGTCTACATGTCACCATTAGGTTTTCTGAAATTATACAATCTGAACTAATAATTCTGAATATATCAAACTAGTAAATACATATTGATAAATCTTAAGTAGAATAATTGCTTCTTAATAAATGCACCTGCTAGACCAATCAGTAGTTTTCACCTGTCCCCATTGGTATAGTCATACAGGTTTTCATTTCAAAACTATATGAAAATTTTGAATGCAGCATTTTCTACCTCCCCAAACTGCTATTTTATAGTAAAAAAAAAATCCAAATAAATATCTCCCACCAAGCAAAGTTGATTTTATTTTGTGTTGCACTCCTAGACGGTGCTATTTCTGAAGGGTGGCACTTTAACAAGAACAGTACCTTGTATTTAGCTTCTATCCACAGACTATTTTCATATTTATTACCTCATTTCTGATTCACACAACAACTGTCAAGCAGGTACTGCCACTTCCTTCATTTCCCAGAAGCTTAATCTGAGAGCTGGAAAACATAGGGAACATGCTCAGGGCCTCAGAGCTAATTAGAGCAACGTTAGTATTTTACCCAATCCAACTTGGCGTCCCGCTCCTTTCTCTCTCCACCACTCTCCTCACCCCACAAAAATGATACAATGCAACTGCAATTCTAACAACAAGGGTGAAAAGTGGGAAACCTCATGCTTCAAGTCACTTTGAAGGGCTCTCTTTTCTGCATTCCTTCTCAATAGCTATCAAAAATGGCCACATATCTAAGAAATGAGCCAGTACCCAAAAGCAAGTCCTTGAACCTTCTGAAAGATGATGACAGAACCTGGGAGGTAGGGTGAAGAGAAGTCTCCCCCGGCTCACTCCCTAGTCCTCCCGGCCATGATTCACGTTTCCAAGGCCAAGTTATAAGCCTAGGGTTTGACCCTGAGCCTTCCACAGAGAAGACAGTTAATCTTCCCAAGGCATAGTCATAAATCTATAGAAGTCAGAGATCAGGGAGGTGGGGGAAACAAAGATTTTGATCACTAAATTATCAAATGATCATAGCTGCCTAGCTCCCCACATTCCTAGAGGGGTAGGGGAGATACATTTCCCCCTCCTCTTTGCCCAGTATCTCAAAGGTAAGAGTCAACATGACTTGATAATTTACCACCCATGCTTTTATCTCTCAGAATAGGGGACACAGACACAAAAGACATGAGCAAGAAAGGAAAGAAGCAACTGTTGACAGCTACAGATGGAAAGAGAGAGATAAAAAGGAACTAAGGGAAAGGAAAACTATGTCCTGGAAGACTGAGGGGATGACAGAGGAACACCAGGGTGACAGAGGAGATGACAAGTGAGCTGTGTCCAGATTTGAGGTGTAAGTGCAGCTTCCTACCACCTTCTCCTCACTGTCTGCTTCATGAGCTGCCTGGAATTCTCCATGGGCAGGCTGAACCCCAGGGTCATTCTGCCTTTCTCTGAAGTGGTGGCTCTCCCAAGAATCGAACCTGGGACTTCATAGCACTCACCTTGGTAAGTAAAGCAGTGATTGGTGTTTAGTGTCAGGTGTATATATGAGTCTGAACCTGTCTGGTTGTAAGTGACAGAAAACTAACTCAAAGCCAGCTGAAATTATGGGCACGTGTAACAAGGAGAGTCCAGAGGAGGAGCTGGCTACACAGAATGATGGAATATGGGCACATAAATGTTTTCATTAGCTCGCTTTTAGTTTTGAGTGTTCTCTCTCTCTCCCTCCCTCTCCCACCCCACCGCTGCTTCTTGCCATGCATGACCCCCATTCTTTCCTTACAGGATGTTCCCTCTGGGAGCAAGGATGGGCCCAGGGAATGCTGGGCACAGTTGGACAACTCCAGGATCATACCATCTCAGCCAGCAGCCGGAGAGGGGAAAAAGGGTATGCCTGTGTAGAAAATACCATGACAAAATTCCCGTTGCCTTGGCTCAAGTCTTAAACCCAACACTGGGCCAATCGCCCTAACCAAGGGGATGGGGTACTAATTAACCAGGCCTGGGTCACACGATCACCTCTGTGTGCCGTGGTTACTGCAGTTGTCTACCCAACCAGAATCAAATAGAATGGTATAAGGGAAACTTCCCCCCACTCCCCCAGTAAAAGAGGGAATAATGATATCAGAATAAGGGTTAGACGAAGGCCAGAGGCAGGAGGCTGCATTCTACATGACCCATTTTTTTTCACTGTCCATTAAAGAAAATTGAAAATATTCTTCAATTAAGCTTCTGAAAATTAAGAGCTACCAAATTTTGATACATCTATGTAAATCAGATTATTCTTTAGGCTGGAACTCTACATAAACATGCTATATGGATGCATAGGGAAAACGAAATGCTGAATCTACCATTTAAGATGCATCTTTTTGTTTAGAGAACATAGGCGAGCCCTCATCATTAACAGAGAGTTCTCATACCTCAGTCAATACAAACAAACCAAACCAAAAGAACAGCCAGCCACAGGTTGGGGAGACCAAGAGGGAGTGAGAGAGGAGGTGCTTTCCTTGATCATGTTCTTTTTAAGTTGTATCCTGAAATGATCGTAAAGGTAATAAGTTAGCTGCAAAACTATAAGGAAATAGAGAGTTCAAGCAAGGCCCTAAGACACAGAGAAAGGAGAGTCATCAAAGAATGACATTGACTTTTTATGCAGTTCTCTGGGGAACCGAAAGCTCAGTCCCGCCCCCCTGCCTTGATAAGAGGCTGTTTATTCCTCTGAACTGAGCCTTTGTTGGCGCCAGAAAGGTGAAATGGAACATTCAGACCATTATGTGCATACTAGAAGGAGAACACACACAGAAAAGAAAATCTAAGAAAAGTTCTATTCGTCTGAATTAATTGAGATAGCATTTATATTTTGTTCATATTGATCCCGAAATTGTTTCTTCTTTTTTCCCCAACAGGTATGTGGAGACATCACCCTAAGGGCCAGTCCATTTACAGCAGGAAAGAACTGAGTGTGGTTGAGACGCCCCGTATCTTTCACCCATGCAGGTCAAACAAATGAGTCTCTCGCAGAGACTCACCCTATGGATTGATTTAGCAGCATTTCACCTGCTGCCTGGAGACATGCCTTGAGTCATCCTGCATAAATTACTGAACTCTCCACCACAAAAAGGAAAAAAAATGTTTTCTTGCACAGCAGTAGCAATTAATGTGTACGTGTTTATGAAGCTTAATAATATACAGCCCAGCACCCATTTCCGTATGCAATACCATTATCGGAGAGAGACAGAAAGAGAGAGACTGAGTCGGTGTCATCAGCATATAAGACGTGGATGATGGATTCATCAATAACCGAGCCTGGCCTTATTACAACAAACAAATTAGACACCATAGAATCTATTCCCATATAGACAGGACTTCCTTCTCTTCAAATATATGTCATAATTAATAGTGGTAACCTTTTGGCAACACTGAAAAACAGCTTGCAATTAACGGGCTCTCTCTTCCTTTAGTACCTGCACAATAAGTGGTTGTTCAACTTTGGCCCAGCTCAATGGAGTGGAGCAAGTTCTAGAAGCCATCTTTCCAGGAAAGTGGAAAGTGGTGGCCAGTAAGGTCAATCACCTCTTCATCTTTCTCGTATTTCATGCCAGAGTAAGTAAGGCAGAAAGGAAAGTCGTAGTCGCCCACAATTAATTCTCCAGCCACTTCTCTCTGCCAGGCACTGTTCTAGGCACTGGGGACAGAGCAAAGAACAAGACAGAAGGATGCTGCCCCCTCATCCCTGTGAGTAGAGCATGACATCAGACAGGTAAACAAATACCTACTTTTAAAATTTTGATATGTAGCATGCTGAAGATAAAATAGGGCACTTTTGAATCTCTGTATTTTTAAATGGCAAATAGGGATTTTAACAAGAGGAGATATTTTATGGACTCAGCACCCATGTGATTAAATAATCACCAATATAAGCAAGATTCCATAACTTCTATATTTCTTTTTCCCTGAATTTTAAAAATATAAAGCCAATTCTGAAGAGGAATGAGGATTGCTTGTGATTTGATAATTTTAAAAGACTTAACTCTTTGAAAATAATTATTGTGGAGTTCCACAACAGCCCAGGTTAACCAAAACAAAGTGGATTGTCAAGTAACAAAAATAAGTAGGTATTATTTCATATTTTAAAAATACTAGATCCAGTGTGGAAAAAAAAGTGCCAGGACACATCAGAATCCCAGGAATAGATACTATATCCATATATAGTATATCCAACCTGTATATCCATACAGGTTGAACCATTCATGGAACGTAAGTCCTACACAACATTTTGTTTTCCTAAAGTATTTCATCTCTATAGTTCAGTATAAATGATGTCTATACATGCAGACAAGTTGAAGTTCGCCTTTAAAGCAATTATCCATTAAAAAATAGTGAGGCAAAAGTCCTTCTCACCTGAATTCTCTGGAATCCTCCTTCAGTTTTTCACTCTAATTTTAGACATGGCCTTGCCCTATTTGTACACGAAGCGAGAACATTCTAACCAAGCCCCATGGTTCTCAATCCCTTCGTGGTAGGAAACTGGGACAGTTGGGTTGGTTATGAAATGTGTCTCTGTCATAAGGAATTAATCTGCACTGATTTACTCTTTTCTGTCTTTCATAACAATGCCACTCCATGAATCCCAATGTCCTTCTGGAGTCACAGGAGAGGAGAGCTATGCACTGGCAATGGCTGATTACCCTGGGCACATTCGTGACATTCGTGGCGATGCTCTTTCCAAGTCACCTTCATCTCGAATGTATGGTACAGGCAGAAAAAAGTCGCAAATTACTGCACTAAGTAAATACTAATTCAAAGGAGTACACAATGACACCCACGGTACTTTAGGTAGTTTTACTTTCTCCCTCTCACTTCTTTGCAGAGTGAGGTGGTTCCACAGGCCTGTTCACCCTCAGATCCCTTCACCGTCCTACCCTCTATCACAGGTAGGCTGCCCACCACCCGAGGCCTCACGAGGCTGGCTGCCAGCTGTATGCAGCCGGTGAGAGCAGATGGCAGGAGAATGTAGACCAGAGGACAGGGAAAACCCACATTTCTCTCCCTGTCCCTGCTTTGGGCATCAGATTTGGCAGTAGAGGGTCAGCTCTTCCCAGCTTGGTTCCAGCTTCAATCTGGAGGCCCCAACCCTGTGGTTCTGGCAACTCCACCTCCTCTCTAGGATGGGACCAACCTCTTATTGTTGGCTGTCCTCCAATTTGCCTCATTGCTTCCTGTTGAGCTTCTTAGCTCTTCCATCATCTATGTCATGGGTTCCCTGCATTAAAATTCCTGTTTTCGGGTGCCTAGGTGGCTCAGTTGGTGGGGCAACTGCCTTAAGCTCAGGTCATGATCCCGGAGTCCCGAGATTAAGTCCCACATCGGGCCCCCAGCTCCGTGGGGAGTCCGCTTCTCACTCTGACCTTCTCCCTTCTCATGCTTTCTCTCACTCTCTCTGTGTATAAATAAATAAATTTATTAAAAAAATTCCTGTTTTCGATAATATGGATAGTTTCTGCTTATTTTGGTTATATATCAATTAATACAGAGAGTTTGCAAGAAAAATGCAGGTCAGTTCATACTGGGTACCAACTGTATACCAAGCATTGTGCTATATATCAGGGAGCCCGTGTTGCCTAAAATATCAGATGTGCCACTGAGGAGGTCTGAGTCGAGTCAACAGGCCATTCCGCAATGATCTGGCCGGCAGTATGACAGGGCCAGCCTAGGGGACTTTGGAAACTGTGAGACTAGCTTCTTAGCTGGATCTGGGCTTCAGGGAAGGCTTCCTAGAGTTGGTTGAGCTGAACCTTGAAGGATGAAAGTTAGCCAGGGGAACAGATGCTGGAAGGCTCTTTCAGACAGAGGGAGTAGCATAAGTAATTGCATCACAGCATTAAATCGAATGGGGTTGGTGTCAGGGTGGAGACAGATGGAGCAGGTACGGAATGGAAGCAGGGCGATATCATTAGACCTCAGGGTACGAGGCCAGAGCACAAGAAAGGAGGTCAGAGACGTAGGGCAAGTAAAAAGCTTCAATTCCCTTCAATGCACAATTAGGAGTAATTGATGATTTTTAAATCAGTGCAACCGCATGGTCACATTTACAACCTATAATTTAAATGAATCACTCTGGTCACACTGTAGTAAATAGTTGACTCTAAAAGAGGCAACATAGAGGAAAGAAACAAACAAAAGAGTTACTTGAGCCAGATTATGCTGATAATTCAATTGGACCTGCCAGCACTGAGTGCCTGGGTATCAGCCATCCAGGGGACAACGGCATTCTGGGACAATGGTATAGGATTTTGCATAACAATCCCTACATTGTGTGGTCCTCGGGAGTTTACCAGTTTTAAAGACATCCTATGATTCTTATAAAAATCCCATGAGTTAGGTATTAAAATCCCCATTTTTCAGATGAGGAAGCTGAGTCTTAGAAGGTGACAGAAGATGTGAGTAAGAGGGGCGCCTGGGTGGTTCATTTGGTTAAGCGACTGCCTTAGGCTCAGGCCATGATCCCGGAGTCCTGGGATCAAATCCTGCATCAGGTTTCCGGCTCAACAAGGAGCCTGCTTCTCCCTCTGACCCTCTACCCTCTTAGGCTGTTTCTCACTCTTTCTTTCTCTCTCTCTCAAATAAATAAATAAATAAATAAGATCTTAAAAAAAAAGATGTTAAGAATTGAACCCAACAGTCTCCTGATTATGAAATTTTAAGGTAATTTTTTGTTCCCCATTATGTGATAGGACGAATTGATATTTCAGAAAGTGAATTTTCAGTAGCTAGAGAAACAACATAGGGACTTGTATATACACATACATTAGGTTATTTCACAATCAATGCACATTCTATATAGACATGGGCTTGTTTGTTTTAACTACTCCCCTCAAGTTACATTCTAGCTCTTTAGGGAATTGAAAATAATCACAAGTAATTGACTCAACTTCTAGACCAAGACTGACAGAAGATAGTAGGTTGCAGCCAGTAGAATTTCAAATAAGATTTGAATTAATTTTTCCATCCTTTCCCAACATAACAGGGGTGTGAAAATAAGGATATTAGCTTAAAGAAAGTCATCATATCAGTATTCCATGCAAAATACACATGGAGTCTAGAGGAGGGCAGAAAATATTTACCTTTTCTTTTGAGTGACATTTCAGTCCCTCTAGCAGAGGGCTATTGGTCAAGGTCACAGAAATTGTCACTCCAGGCTCCACATTGGGAGGGTGATGATGGGTTCTTCACTTTAGGAGTAATTCAGCCCTTCAGAGGTCTTCATGGTTTTCCAGACCCTTAAATTTCCCTCTAGCTAATACTAATCCCCTCTCAGAGCAAAAAATTAATAGTGCATTGTGATGCTAACTCCTCATCCCCATGGGGGGTTAAAAGAGAAAGCAACAATTGGACTGACAAGACAGAAGACGCAATACCACCATAGCTATACTCCTCTCTGGAAAACATGCTTCTCAACTCACTCCTTCCCTTCCCTTCCCTTCCCTTCCCTTCCCTTCCCTTCCCTTCCCTTCCCTTCCCTTCCCTTCCCTTCCCTTCCCTCCTTTCCTTTCCTTTCCTTTCCTTTCCTTTCCTTTCCTTTCCTTTCCTTTCCTTTCCTTTCCTTTCCTTTCCTTTCCTTTCCTTTCCTTTCCTTTCCTTTCCTTTCCTTTCTTTTCCTTGGCTAGCTACTCCCAAGCCAGGAACAAAGATCTCAGCACATTCAGCACCTCCTGAGATTGGAGTCAGTGATTTACAGAATGAAGTCTGTAACTGTTCCCACCAATAACAAGGCTTCTTGGCAGCCATGAGTCTGTCCACATTTAAGAATCGCTTATTCAGGCTTTGTCATAAATAAACCCCCAATCATCATGGGTGAAGTAGAAGTTGCGACAGCTCTGGAACAATATCTCTTGCCTCTAAACCACATATGCCATGAGGATATTTATGCAAATAAGACTCCAGTTGACTATAACTATAGTCCATACTCTATAAGTATAGGGATCTTTTCTATCTTATCTACTACCACATCCCCAAAATCCAATACATTCCTTGCGACATGAGAGGCACTCTACAATAATAGCTAAAATTTATTGAGCATGTACTATGCCCCAAGGCACTGTTCTTAGCATTTTATACACATATAAACTCAATTTAATCCTCAAAACAACCCTAAGAGTTAAGAAGAAGTACCGTCTGCATTGTAAGGTACAGAATTGAAGGCACAGAACAGTTGTGTAATTTGCCTTTTGACATGTAGATCACAAGCAAAGAACTTGGGGCTTAAACCAAGGCAGTCTGGTCAAAGATCTAATACTCACAACCAACAGGTTACACTGTTTTTCACTGATTGGGCACCCTAGTCTGTAAGGGGAGACTGTGCTTCCTTCCTGCCTTCTAGCCTAATCACATGAGTCAGACATGGCCTTCTATTTAGGGGATAGTCCAACTTCAAAGGAATTTTACTCTTATGCTTTGCCAGTGTTTCTCTGCGTTGGGAGTAAAAAGACTTCAGTAACCCAGGCAGATTTACTTTTTCTTGGGTGAACCTGCAGTTCGCTCTGTTTCCAGGTCCCCTGGCTATACACAGTGTCCATAAGTTTTCTGAAATACCAGGATACTGGATGTCAATTTATCACTTTGAGCAAAGCCAGCATCTCCTTTCAGTGTGGCCATGCATCTCACAAGTCTCTTGCTAATAATGTTCGAGCTGGATTCTGATAAAAAAAATCCCTTTGGATGTGAAATTTCCCCCTCTTCAAATATCTGTTCTTATTTCTCATCAGGAAAATGGGTGGTGCAGGGGGATAAATGTTCTCAGCTTGGGCTGAATTTACACTGCAAGTTTCATATCTCAGTAGTGCTATGGTGTTTCAATGTGTGTGTGTCTTTTATAATGGTTACCCAGGTGATTTTAGTCTCTCCAGAACATTCACCTTCTGATCCAGTTTTAAAAGAGATGATACCACTAAAAAGCTGCTTTAAACTTGAAAGCAGACCCTCGACACTCAGAGGAAATGCTTATGAGGAAGAAAGATGATTCTGACCTATATAGGAACATTTTGGACTAAAGTGGTTATTACTCTTCAAAAATCCTGCAAATAGCCAACTTTTTCAGAATTGAAGAGAAGATTCAGAGACACCTTTCTTACTGAATGCTGGACACTACCCTTTGTTTTCTAGCAAAATCAATACTCCATCAGCCATCAGGTTTACTACTGCAGTTTGATTTCACAAGCTCTCTGTGCCATAAGCCAGCCAGCTGGATCCCAAATAACCTAGTTGGATATTTTCATAGACCATTCAGCTATAGAATGATAGATGCACAGAGCAGGATAGGACATTCAAGGAGATCCAGACCTACTTCACCTCTAAGATTTCTCTTTCCCCCACTATCCTCATCCACTCCACCAGCAAGTCTTAACAGCCCTGCCAGCAAAACTCAGAAGTCCTAAATCCATCCACTTCTCTCCATCTCCATACCTGTCCTCCAACCCAAGCTACTCTCACCTCTCTCTTGGACTCTTGTAGAAACTTCTAACTTGTGCTCTGTCTGGTTCTATTCTTTTCCTTTTTACGTTTTATTGAGATACAATTAACATTCCATAAAATTCCCCCACAGAAAAGGTATATATAACTCAGTGGTAGTTATTATTTTCACAGAGTTCTGCAGCCATGAGCACAATCTAATTTTAGAACATTCTCATCACCTCCAAAAGAAATCATCCCTCCTACTCTTCCACTCCAAGGTAATCCCCAATCTACTTTCTGTCTTTGCTACATGTGGAATCACACAACACGTGGTCTCTAGTGACTAGATTCTTTAACACTCCATGATGTGTCTCAGGTTCATCCCAGTGGTAGCCTTCACCGGAACCTCATTTCTTTATATCACTTAGTGACACTCTATTGTATGCATGTGGTATATTTTGTTCATCTATTTACAAGTTGATGAGTATTTAGCATGTTGCCACTTTTTGACAATTATGAATAATGCTGCTAGGAACACTGCGTACAAATTTTTGAGTAGACATGTGTTTTCATTTATCTGGAGTAGATACCTAGAAATGAAAATGCCGGGTCGTATGGCAACTCTATGTTTAACATTTTGAGGAACTACCGAACTCTTTTCCCGAAGAGGCTGCATCATTTTACATTCCCAGTCAGCAATTCTGCCTTCTCACTGACACTTGTTACTCTGTCATTTGATTAGAGCCCTCCTGGTGTGAAGTAGTATCTTACTATGATTTTGATCTGCATTTTCTTTATGTCCAATGACGTTGAACATCTTTTCATGTGCTTACTGATCATTCATATACCTCTTTTGGAGAAGTATCTATTCGAAATCCTTTGCTCATTTTTAAATTTGGTTGTTCATCTTGTTGAGTTGTAAGAGTTCTTTCTATATTTGGATGCTCATCCCTTACCAGAAATAAGATTTGCAAATATTCTCTCCCATTTCTGTGGGTTATCTATTCACTTCTTGGATGATGTCATTCGCAGCATAAAAGTTTTTAACCTTGATGAAATCAAATTTATCTATTTTTTTGTCACTCAAACTTTTGGTGTCATATTTAAAAAATCATGTAGTAAGCTTAAAGTTTTGGAAGTGTGAATCTTCCAACTTCATTCTTCTATTTTCTGTTTCTATTCTTATAGTTCCATTGCTGCATTCGCCACTAGATCTTTTCTATACCATACCCCTGTCCCATGTTTTTTTTTTATTTTCCTCAAAATCCATTCCTTTCCAGAAAAAAGTAAATCTGTTGGAGGAGTGGAGTGGGGAAAAAAAAAATGCATTGGCTCCAAACTACAAAAGGAAAATCTAAAATTAATGCGAATCTAAAATGCAAATCTAAAATCTAAATGCAAAAATCTAAATTTGATGTGTGGCTCAATTAAAAGTCTACAAAGGTAAAATGTAGTACACTAGTCAACTGCAACTAAAAATAAATTAATTAAATTGAATGGAAAATGAAATCTCCAAAAGTGAATGTGCTCGGGGATGAGAAGGTCTTAGAATGTCTCTGACCCCCGGAGCCATCCTCGACCAGCACCCCCCGCCACTGCAAGCCTAGAGGCAGTGTGCAAGTAAGGCCCAGGAAAACTTTCCATAGCTTAAGGAAACCCCAAAACGCAAAAACTCAAAAAAGATCTAAGAAGCAAACGCAAAAACTCAAAACGCAAAAACTCAAAAAGATCTAAGAAGCCACAACCTTCCTCCCACCTCGGTGTCCGTGGACTTTGTCTCCCTCTTCCTTGGCATACTGGCTAGTCTCCTCCAATCTCTCTAAAATGCCAATTTATGACTAGCCAAGAGTCATGACCTAGGTTTTCATACCTATAGGGGTCTGAAGGATTATTTGATTCCTGAAGCAATTCAGGCACAGTCTCTTGGGCCTATGTACTTTTTTTTTAATTGAAATTTTATTTATTTTATTCATTTATTTTTTAGAGATGGGGAGGGACAAAGAGAGAGAGAGAATCTCAAGTGGACTCCATGCTGAGCACAAAGCCCAACAGGGCTCCATCTCACCATCCTGAGATCATGACCTGAGCCAAAATCAAGAGTCAAAGTCGTAAATGACAGAGCCACCTAGATGCCCCTCTGGCCTATCTCCTTTTAAAGGGCCTATTATAATATCTGAAAACTGAGGAGAGGAATACATATAATATATATTATTTTATTTAATATGTATCATATGTTATATATATATGTGTGTATACATATTACATATATATGTATATTATAGAGTTTATATACATATACATTCCAAAATATGAAGACAAAAAATGAAATTATTTTCAAAGAAAGAATTATAAAATCCTCTACGGACAAAAAAAAAAATCTGTGTTTAACGTGGCCTGTAGGTTAAATATGCTTGATATGATATGGAATGGGACCTCTCAAAGTAAGAATGCCTAGAGCTCATGAAATTATTAAAACCCTTGGAGCCAGGTAAGAAATAACAGGATACAGGCACAGAGTGAAGACCAGGAACAGATGCCGAGACCCCCCCATCAGATACAGGGATGTAGCAAGCGCATGCCCTTTGTGAAAGGGGAACGTATTACTTCACCTTAGCAAGTTTGTGTACCATGGAAAAGGGGGTTCAGCATTACCACATAACCCAATTTCTAAGGAAAGTCAGAAATCCCAAGTCTTCTGTAAAACCTCCAATTTCCAAATGTCAACACTGATTCACCATTTTAATAAACACCCCTTGGGCCATAAGCAAAATTGACCATCCTGGATTTGGATACATGGATTTAGAATGCTAATTCAAAATAAAACAAATGGTTTTTTCAAAACAAAAGAAATTCTCCTTGTAGGTAGCTGGAACCTGCAAGGTCTCCCACAAGGGGTGTGGGAGGGGCTAGGCAGAGGATGCAGGAATTCGCAGAAGAGCACACTATAAATGACTTAAGCCTATATTTATAGGTCTGGAATTAGGTTCGGTGCGAGTATTATAAAATTATTTGAAGAATAATTAGTTCGATAATGAGTCTGCAGGTGAGAAGCAGCTGTTTTGCTCCTGGGCTTGGGGTCACTGTCTCTGCTGTGTGAAGAGTCAGCAGTAATTAGAAGAACCCGCAGTGCCAAACTAAATTAAAATTTTTCAATCCGTTACTCACTGTATGATATAATTTTGTTTCATGTTCCCAGGATGAGGAAACTCGAATTAAGTCTCTATTCATTACAAAAATAGGCTAACTAATTTAAGGCTATGAACTATCTGTTTGTCGATGATATTGAATGGTTTCTATCTACCGTAACTTCATTCCACACTAAAATAAATGGCAGTTGATCATACGCCAATGGTTTATTTAACAACACTCAATTGCACTGAACTCCGAGAACGTAATGGGTCTCTGCGGACCCTCCTGCCTGCTATTTTTCTGAAAATAAAATATTGATGTAATTGGATTTCCCACCCACATTGATCCTCAAACACACAGATGGGATCCGTTTAAGCAAAAATTTGAGAAATGAAGAAATTGTGATTATCAGTAAATAAAGTTCTTTCAGGACACTGGGGATAAGTTTAATTAAATGCCCCCTGAAATCCATGGAAACTTTTGGATGGTGTTCCCATGAATCCAGGGATTGTTGTAGAATGGCAGGTAAAGGCCAGGAATTTAAAAAAAAAAAAAAATCTACACATGAACATTTAAAAGCAAGGAGAAGAAATCTTCAAAAAGATTTCATGAGCCATATTCCTGTGATACCAGACCAACTGGTTGTTTCAGTCAGTTTAAGGAGGAAAATGCTAGAAAACCAGTTGTTCAGCATCTTTTAGGATAACACAAAACAGTTTATTAATTGAATCTTTCACTTTTCGACTTGGTATTTTGCTATTGTATAGACATAGCTTTAATCACACCCCTGCAAGCAGCCAATTTCACTGATGTGACTGTGTAAGCAAGACCACAGGGTTGAGCTTTTAATAAGATGGGCTTACTCTAAATGAAAGCTCTTTTGGTCTTTCCTTTTTAGGTTTTCTCTGTTTTCTTTAGTCATAAGCCTCTGGACTAATCTTGTTAATAGAATGATTTTGCCTTATTTTTTTTAAATGTCTTCTCTGATCCAATCAAACTTGAGCAATTGAAATGCTCTTTCATCAGCATTCAAAAGGTAGCATTAGCAAGGGGAACAATGAAAAGACTCAAATCCTTACTGAATTTTCCCATCATCCCTAAAACAAGATAAACAACTCCCTGGAGTATTGAAGTGCTCAGCATTTAGGCAATTAAATAATTTTTGTCTTGAATGTAGACCACGCCCCCACAAGAAGGGGATTGGTCAAAGGGCACCACCCAAAGGTTATTTCAAGATCAGGCAGGTTTTGTTGTGTTCTGTTTTGTTTTTACCATTTATTTTTTACCTTAGCCCCCTTGTGTGTACCTACAAACCTTCACTCTGGAGTTTTCTCTCCTAAAGTGATATGAATAGTGACTTGTAAATTAGGTCAGATTTTCATCACATTGGAGATCCTGAGAGTTTGATTTGTTGTGAATCTTTTTGTAAAGTGAATAATACCTTCATCTATCTTTTCTGTGAATTTGGGTTAAGTTTCCTTTACATGATATATATGTTAAAAAGTGTGCTTTCACCTTCCGCCAGCAGATGAAATGTGATCAATAAAGGTCCATAGTCAGAAGAACCAAGTCTTAATGTAGCTCTTTTTCCTGACCTGCCACATAACCTCGGAAAAGTTGCTGAATCTCATTGGACATCCAGTTAACTCATTTATGAAGAGAGGAAGATGATCGTTTCTACTTCCCAGAGTCTTCAAATCAACAAATAAGATTCTTTAAAAATGCAAGGGTGTTTTGTGGACTATTCTGGACTACTCCTGCTATACAACTTAGTTGTTATTAAGAATAATTATGGTCAGAGTGTGAAAGAGAATGGTAGCAGGTGGTCATCAAAGCAACTCCAGGGGGGCCCACCCATTGCCAACCTCACTGGGAAGGACATTCTTGGTTTGATGAGACCTGTGAAGGTCACTCTAGTGACCCCTGATATTCCCTTAAAATGTCTTATCAAAAACCAGGTCAGCTGGAAACACTCTGAAAATGCAGTGAGTCTCCGCATGGGCACATAGCCGCAGACCTCTGGCATACTATTAAATTAGCAAACGAAGGAGTCTCTTGTGTTTCCCGGGGCAAATGAAGGAAAATCTAGCTTCATGTTTATAACATTTTAGTAGTTCATTTCTGTTTCTCTGGGGATTCCTATGCACGTTTTCTATAGTAAAGAAGTAACTGGTACATTTTTTGGATTTTATTTTTCCCTCTTGATCAATGGAGAAATGTGAGTGCGGTGGGCAGGTAGGCATCCAAATGGCACTGAGGGTAGATGAGGGAGTTTATACAAATTAGTACACCAAGAGTCTAATATTAGTATTAACAGGCCAGCCAAATTTATTCCTCCAATTGTATTCTTTAAAAAAATGTACCAACACCTTATAAATGTCTGAATCAAGGCTGTGTAAGGGCATTTTTTCTGAAGCCACTTAATGGGAGAACAATGACTAGTAAAAGAGGTCTAAAATTAGTTTCTTTTACCAGGCCTCCCCAAGAAGTGGTAAAACCAAGCACATGGGAGGTCTCCACCCCACTCACTTCTCCACACCCCTGAAACATTCTGGAACCTGGAGGGAGTGATTTAACCTGTTTGTCTCTTTTCTCCACAATCAAAAGAAGGATTGAGCTTAAGTTCCCAAGCCTAAAAAACACAAAAGGTAAATTGCATGTTTTAATCCAAAATGAGGCTATAGGTAAAGGGAGGTAGATCACAGGAGGAAGATTATCACAGAATCAAAGGATCTTAGCAGGCCCGAACTGGCAGGGCATTTGAATAAACCACTAGTGTTTGAGTTCTATCAGCCTCTTTTGCATTCGAGTGGTTGGTCAATCCCTCTGGGCCTAATCATTCTGAACTCAATAACAAAACTCAATCCACAAACCCTCAAACCTGAGGGCTCCAAATTTCCAAAGATGAATGAGACTCAACCTCACAAAGGTCTTGCTACCAGCAAAGAACCGGACCCAGTGGTCACATTTACGTTGTACCATCCACCACAGCCATCGCTCCCGGGGTGCCTTAACCACAACAAACAAAACCCAGTGTTTGTAAAGGCTTTGATGGTTTGTAAGCCACTTACATATATTTTATCTGACAGGGCAGGGATTAATCATGATTTTCAGAGGAAGAAACCATTTCTGGGGAGTCAAGGAATATCTTCATGGCTTATACCACCATTAAGTGGTGGAACTGAATCTAGAATCCTTCTTGAGAGGGATTCCAGGAACTGGTTAGACCATAAGAGATGTGGGTCTCTGAAATTATGGGATTTCATTTTTTCTATAGAGTACCCCAAAATGTACCCCTATAATGTCTAGCAAAATCTCGCAAAAAAGTATACAGTCAGTGAATACTTTCTGAGTACTTGGACTATTCCCTAGAGGCTTCCCACACCTAAGAAGTAAACAAGTGTTCCCATCTTCCTCCTTCCCTTTGATGATTCAGAGTCTAACTCGGTAGAGACACAAGGCTTCCCTCACAAGCAGCTCTATTCAGTGACTGAACCAGCAACATCCGCACCCAAGACCAAGGCAACAGATGCCCTATTTAGAAGATGTTTGGCTGTTACTATGGCTCAGAGAATCCCTCCATCCCCTTAACCTCCCCTAGCCAGCTTTGGACACCACCCCCCCCCAACACACACACACTGTGGGCTGCTTTTCCTGTTTCTGACTTGATGCATAAATTCTCCCATTCTGCCTTGGCCCTTGGCTTTGCCAATGCTCTCTGCTCATTCATTGATTTTGACTCCTTGCCTTGTCTCTAGTGCACCAAAGCCTTGGCATCCTGCATGGCCAGAAGGAAATATAGAAAAAGCAGGGTTCTCTCTGCTGACATCAATCACAGTATCATTTGATGTTCATATTTCAAAAGCGGTGTCTACATACCTCCCAAAGCTCAAGGATGTATTTCAGCTGCCCCCAAAATAGATTCTACCATAACACTGAGCCAGGAGCTGGCAACTTGCTAGAACTTTAGGGACAGTGGGCTCATGAGTACACAGCCCATCTGAGGAGTTTGAGTCAGGGCTAACCTCCCAGAGCCAAAGGAACTGGGAAGGCAGAATTTGCCATAGCTTTAATTCATAAATGTTGCCCTAAAATTCTGGATTTCCAAATTAATTCCAATTGGATTTTTAAGCATCAGAAACACCATCTTTCCATGCCCGATTTCACATTGTTCTGGTCTCCATTCATATGTCAGATTCTCAGAGAGGAAGTCCCAATCCACTCTAAATAACCACTGCCTGATTTCTCTTCTGTTCCTTGTCCCATCACCAGGATTATCTCTTTCCCACTTCCAGGCACTGATAACTCACTAAATTTTTTTGTTTCTCTCTTTATTATCTATCTCCCCTGACAAGAATGGAAGCTCCATGGGGGCAAGACCTTTGCCTATCTCAGTCCTAGCCGCTAGAGAAGCTCCTGGCATAGAGGAGCTTTCAGTAAATGTTTGTTTTGATAAAGAAGTAAATAGAGGGATGGGTGATGAAATGTGATCAATAAAGATCCATAGTCAGAAGAACCAAGTCTTAATGTAGCTCTTTTTCTGACCTGCCACATAACCTCGGAAAAGTTGCTGAATCTCATTGGACATCCGGTTAACTCATTTATGAAGAGAGGATGATGATCAATTTACTTCCCAGAGTCTTCAAATCAAGAAATAAGATTCTTTAAAAATGCAAGGGTGTTTTGTGGACTATTGTGGATTACTAGTGCTATACAATTAGCTAGGAATGAGTGACTCAATCTACCACTACTAGCACTCTTGGATGAACTAAGCACTTATTAAACACATTGTATATGTTGTATGCATACACAGTGATTTTCAAAAAATGAATTTTTTTGTTCAGACAAAGCCTAAGAGGAACCCTATAGAGGACCGAGGCATCAAAACATAAGCAAAAAGGCCAAAGGAAACAGCCAGAGATTCTCCACCATTTCTTCCCTTTTGGGGTCTCATATCTTACTTTATTCTCTTACTAGTTCTATCGGATATAAATTATGGTCCATCCCACTTTCTAAGTTGGAGCACTGGGGCTTAGGAACATTAAAGGACTTGTCCACGTTCATATACACGAATGAGTCACAGGACAAGGTTATAAACCACTTCTGTCTGACTTTCGCCATGTCTCACTCTCTAAACCATAATTCTAAAGAGTCTGCACATTCTCTGAGATCCTGGGGAACTCTCCAGAATAAGTTAACATTATGTGGGTATTTTCAGCACTTATTTGAATAAAATTGGAATAGCTTATTGTAGCGTTTAATAATTAATTGCTTTAGGTATATGAAGAATGACTTTCTCTTAATGAAAAATTTCAAGATGATATTATAATGTTAATATTCTCAGAAAGTACTCTCATGTGACATAGACCTCAACGTTAATGGGAAGAAGTATATTCATATTTTTTCACAGGTAATTCTTGAAAGCCAAAGTATTTAAGAATCTTCATTGAGGCAAAATTCTATTATGTGAGAAGTAGCTGCTTGGCGGTTTCAAAGAATTTAATAAATCTCTCCAGGAAAATGTTCGTTTCAAAAGAAAATTTCAAAAGGGACTCAAGGATATTCTCCGTTTTCTTGTATTTGCATTACAAATAAAGAACCTTTTTGCCGGCTATGAGAAGCCAGAGAAAACCATAATGTTCGTTTTGCATTATTTGGTGAGTGGTATTGTGTTACCATTCTTTTTCCTTTTAATATGAGAAGTCCACTGATTTCACAGTGCAGATTCACGGCTATAGAGCGCTTGTTAAGAGGTCTGTGGAATATCGCTTTCACCAAGCCACCCGATCTCCGAGTCATCTGGATTTCAGACGACTTCAGTGAGAAAGGATGGCTGCCACACGGAGGTCAACGAGTGGCTGCCCTAAAGGATCTGCCCTGGGCACTTTATACTCCCCTGCATCCTACTCTTACTTTAGACCATGCATTCTACATTGTGTGTGTGTGTGTGTGTGTGTGTGTGTGTGTGTGTGTGTGTGTGTGCGCGCGCGCGTGCGCACGCACACGCGCACACACGCGCACATGTATTAAAATATGCATAACTGGTGCCTGAGTGGCTCAGTGAGTTAAGCGTCTGACTCTTGCTTTCAGCTCAGGTCCTGATCTCAGGGTCTTGGGACTGCACTCAGCACTCAGCAGGGCGTCTGCTTGAGATTCTCTCTCTCCGTCTGCCCTTCCCTCTCTGCGTTCTCTCTCTAAAATACACATAACATAAAATTCACTATTTAAAGCAGTTTTGGGGATACACTTCGGTGGCCATAAGTATATTCACATTGCTATGTATCTGTCCCTGATACCAATCCCCAGAAATTTTTCATCATCCCGCACTGAAACTTGGCACCCCATGAAGTTAAACACGGGGGTGAAACAATAACTCCCCATGCACCTTCCCTCCCAACGGTAAGCTGCCATTCCACTTTCTGTCTCGAGGAATCTGGCTACTCTCGGTGCCTCAAGTGGAATCATGCAATATTTGTCCTTTCGTCATTCCACTCTTGGCACACTTGACCTTTATTTTCTTCTTCGAAATGAGGGACATTTCCTAGTGTCCAGATGAGGTGACATGGTCCTGCAGTATGACCCAAGAGAGGCTTTGAAAACGTTACTATTGTTTTTTAATACCTGGTTTAAACATTCAGTAGCAATAGGGCTAATGAGTCTGCAACATTTTGTCAAACAAATTATCAAGATCGTACCATTTGTTCTTTCCTTCACTGGAGAAAGCACGGGGTGTGGGGGTGGAATTAAACTCCACTCTCAAGGATGGAAGAGCAACATTTGGCACAAGTCATCTTACCGGTGTGCCTAGGAGTCAGGAAATGCAGCCACAGACTCACAATGGGAAAGAAACAAAACGAGTAATAATTCTTACTCCATCAGCTTGTTGTGAGTTTTTATAACTTCGTTCATGGTTTTTGTCACTGGCATCTTATCTTTCCCTGCTGATGGGTAGTAGGAAGAAAAAAAAAAAAACAGAAGAAAAGAAACTTCTAAGTGGGGTGGACCTAAGGCTCGAAGGGAAAGCTGAGAGAGCAGCATGGAAGGAGCCCATGGGTGTCCATTCCTCTTTGCAGCTGCTGTGGGGAAAGAAGATTCCACAGGGACAAACACATAGGTGTTGGCCACTGTAGAGAAGAGGCAAGCAGGCAGCATCCAGAGCCCCTGAGGAGGAAGAAGGTAACCAGGAGGAAGTGGTGAAGGACTGAAGACAGGGCCCCTGAAGGTGGGGGACAGCTCCAGGTCTCCGATCAGCAAAACCACAGGCTGAGATCTCTGGGATGAGTTAGAGCACTCGGACTGCCCTCCGTGGCACAAGGGATGACAGTTTAGGAACCAAGAGCTGGTCTTGGTCCAGAGTCCTCCCAAAACATCAGACCCAGGACCCCAGTGGCCTTGTAGACCTCAGCCAGCAGGTATATGTGTGTGTGAGTATGTATGTGGAGTTGGGGGAGAAACAGGAGGGAGAAGTAGTGTTTAAAGGACAAGATCCTATTAAATACTTTCCAGTTTAACACTATCCCCAGTACTTCCAAGCCCATGGTACCCAGTTGACTTTGATTCTTGCACATGTTTCCTCAACTAGACAATTCAGGGTGGATTCTATGGATTTCTCTGACACCATGTGCACTCCTTGAAGTTTTGGGGTTGATTTCCAGGAACATCTTATTTTGCTTCTGGACTGACATATTGAGCTCTCTGCCTCTCTCCTTTGCCACATGGATAACGTAAGGTGACCAGGGCAAGAATGTAATGAGAGAAAAGTAGAGCTGATTTATATTATCAGTTATTATACCTTGCCACTCAGACTTCAAGGGTAGGGGTGCTTTGCTCACCCATGATAATCACTCCATAGGCAGAGGAAATATGGGTCAGTCTCCAGGTTAATGATCAGTTAATGTGGATAAGAATTGCCTGGTTCCTCACTCTTCTTCCCATTCCTCCTTCTGTCATGAGTCCCAACTCACCCCCATCCAGGGAATTAATTACATCTAACCACGGCTAAAGACCAGTATGATAGGAAATATACAAGGACTTGCATTGGATTCCTAGGGCTGCCATAACAAAGTACCATAGACTGGTTGGCTTAAAACAGCAGAAATGTGTTCTCTCACAGCTCTGGAAGCCAGAAGTCCAAAATCAAGATGTCAGTGGGGCTATCTCCCTCTGAGTCTCTAGGCAGAATCCTTCCATTCCTTTTCCTATCTTCTGGTGGTGACTATCTATGCTAGACATCCTTTGATTTACAGCTGTGGTGTTGCAACCTCTGCTTCTGTGGTCACATAGCATTCTTTGTGGGTCCCTGCCTTTACATGGTACTTTCTTCTTCTTATAAGGAGATCGGTCATATTGGAGTAGGATGTACCCTAATGACCTCATCTGAACTGGATGACATGTGCAAAGACTCTGTTTCCGAATAAGGTAACATGCATAAGTACTGAAAGTTAGGACTTCAACATACATTTGGGGAATGCATTTCAGCCCATGACAAGACTCTAACCTCACAAACCCTTGCTTCATCAGGGGCCCAGCCTCCTTGCCTTGATTCTGACTTGATGGTTCCAAAATCTGTCTTTAAAGATGGTAGTTAGTTAGTTAGTTAGTTAGTTATTTGAGAGAAAGCATGAATGGGGGAAAGGCAGAGGGAGCAAGAGAGAGAATCTCCATGCTGAATGTGGGGCCTGACATGGTGCTTGATTTCACGATCCTGAGACCATGATCTAAGCCAAAATCAAGAGTCAGATGCTTGGATTTGAGCCACCCAGGCACCCCTAAAATCTTTCTTTAACTCTCTAACACCCAGTCTCTCCTCTCTGCATTTTAGTTCTTCCTGACTGACGAAACAGACTTTTATTCACTGTCCTCAACCTCAAAAACTTATTGATCCTTTGGCATTTGTCTGACTACCCAGAGTTGGAGGCTTTGTTTTAGAGAATAAACCAGACCTTTCCCCAGCACCAAGTCCCCAGCTCTGTGATGGCCAAGGCATCTAGGTTCTCTCCAGGATCCAGCACCCCCCTCCCTGGCCCCTCACCTCTAGAGACATACTTGGACCTTTACTAGACCTTTACTAGATCTTTACTAGACCCCAAACTGACTTTCACTCTTGCCAGGCCTATCACAATCTGACCAGAGCATTCCTTTTCCAAAAGCAAAACTTTCTAGTTTTTCTACATTTCAAATAAGGGTCATGTTCCTGACAAAAATGATAACCCCTGCCTCTCTACTTCATACAATTCTTATACAGCTTTAGGCATCCATATATTTTTTCGTAGTTTCTCAAACTCATTTTGAGAAGTAGGAAAAATTAGCTAGCTATAGAGCAGGGTGATAAATTTAAACAAGAGGGGCCAATTATGAAAAATAAATTAATTTCTTCAAAGTTCAAATAATTAAGTTAGTTCAGGTTTACATGAACAAAAGCCTCAATGGAGAGCTGTAGCAATTTTTTAAATTTTAGATTTTAAAATAAGTCTTGGGGCGCCTCGGTGGCGCAGTCAGTTAAGCATCTACCTCTTGATTTCAGCTCAGGTCATGATCTCAGGGTCCTGGGATCAAGCCTCTCACAGCCTCTGCACCGAGCATGGAGCCCACTTGGGATTCTCTCTCTCACTCCCTCTGTCCCTCTTCCCATTCATGCTCTCTTTCCTTCTCTCTTTCTATAAATAAATAAATAAATAAATAAATTCTTAGCCACAAAATACTCAAAGGAAAATTTCTTCTACTTCAATTATTAGATCAATTATATTAGCCCTTCATTTAACATGTTGATACAGACCTGGTCTAAAGTCAGATCCATGTACAGAAGCAAACACTGATGATCTTCTAAACAAACGAGCCTGGTTAGCTTGAAAAGATTTGAATATCTCTCAAGTCCAAATCAGGCACTTTCTAAAGAGCCACAATTTCCATTCCTTCAACACAGAGAGATGGCCAATAGTAGACTTAAACAGACTGACGTTGCCAACAATCATGTCATCTCGTAGCTGTAAAAATCCTGTTGCTTACAACTTATAAAAAGATTACCCGCTTGGCCATGCTTATGGTCGACAAATATAACTTAATGACATCATTAACTCTTCCAATTGGCCCCATTCATTAACCCAAACAAGAAAGCCAACAATTTCCCCACTACTAGTCATTCCGGTTATTGATAGGTGTCTGTGCACTTCTCTAGTCCTCCTGATCCTTCCCTGTGAAGTTTTCAAATAAATCATCCCCATTTGGTAGAAAGAAACTCAGAAAGTACAACTGACCAGCACATGTTTTGCTGCCATCCAACCCAGCCAGTACTCCAGCCACTATTTCTGCTCATGAAACCACCGGAGACTAAATGAATATTTCCATCCACTGCCAAGAATACACACCGGTATTTACTAGTACTTATGCAAAATAATTTTCCAGAATCACTTTTCAAAAGCTGAATGCTCAGTTGACTTATAAAAGTCTAAAATGGATTAATAGGAAAGAAATAGACAGTCCCAGATGCACAAGTTATCAATTTTATGAACCGGATGAGTAAGACTTACATATTTCAACTAAGCTGGAATTACAATAACCCCATTTCTCTCAAGAGAAATGGTGGCTGCTGTAAAAATGAAGATGCGCTCTGTTTTACCTGCATGAGAGGAAGTAGTCTTAGCTTCATTCAAATCATTGGCATGAGGACTTGGAGCTGCTGGCTTACCAACTGACTGGTCACCAGTTTTAAGCCATGTCTAACATGACTTTGGTTGGGCGAATGATGTAAAACAAACTTTGTATTCATTCATTCAGTGAATAATTTGCTCAACCAACATTTATTGAGCACTTACTATATACAAAGTATTGACCCAGGACCTTTGAATTAAAAGATAAAGAAGAGAGTGTTCCTTCTCACAAAGAACTCTGAATCCAGCAAAGACACTTCGCTAACCTTATAGGTATTACCATTGTATCAGTCAGGGTTGTAAGCAACAGAAACCTTCTCTAGCTTGCTGACAAATATGTAAACTTGGAAAGGATGACAGACAGTTCACCAAATGTAAGGACAAGGCAAAGAACAGGTCTCAGAAGGGACAGGAACCAGGTCCCTCATGGGTTTCTATGTAGTAAGAAAAACAGAACAAGTTTTCAGGTTGCAACACTCTAGGTGGATGTTCTCTAACTATTTTCAGTCTTTGTCACATCAGTTTGAATTTTATTTGTCACATCAGCTTGGATTTTAATTAACTTATATTATATCACATATCCGCCCCTTTACCAGGTAAGGGTGGGGTACATTACTGACAGACTTATCACAATTGTTTCCAGTGGAAGAGAAGCAGTTCAAAGCAAACTCAGGTGCTCTTTCTAGAACAGGGAATGCATTCTGGGCAAGCAGAATAGCGCTGCCCTAGCCTTTATTCCTCCCATATTCCAACACATACTCCTTCCATGGCTAAGGCCATTTACTCCCCAACCTGAAGTTTAACCTCACCCTAGGCTTTGAAAGAGGCCCAGTTGAACAGCCCAGAAAATCGATATTAATTCAGCCTTGGCTCAAGTTCCACTCAGCCCCTGATGCTGAATCTAATCACTGGGCTCTGCATTGTCACTGAAGACCTGAGTGCCAGGGACCATGCATCCATCACTCGTGCATCTTGGGGGCCCAGCATAGGACCTGCTGCAGAGGTACTCCAGACCTGCCTCGTGGGAGGAAGGATCTCCAGCACAGGCTCCTCTTTCCATTCTCTGTGTTGCCATCCCGGCTCTGATAACCTGCCTGAGTATGTTAAACTCTATCCCACTAGGGCCCTGCCTTGTACGTCTGACCTCCACCTTATTTCTACTTAAAAACTAGACCTCTGTACTTGAATCTGGGCAATAAAACTGGTGGTTAAGAAGCAACACTTGTGGGGCGCCTGAGTGGTGCAGATGGTTAAGTGGTCGACTCTTGGTTTTGGCTCAGGTTGTGATCTCAGGGTCATGAGATCAAGCCCATGCAGGGATCCACATCCAGTGCAGAGTCTGCTTAAAACTCTCTTTCCCTCTGCCCCATGCCTCCCTCTTTCTCAAATAAATAAAAGTCTTGAAGAAGAAGAAGAAGCAGCAGCAGCAGGAGGAGGAGGAGGAGGACAGGGAGAGGGAGAAGGAGAAGGAGAGGGACAGGGACAGGGACAGGGAGAAGGAGAAGGAGAAGAAGGAGAAGAAGAAGAATCAGGAACACTTCTGTTAAGGCCAAGTTAAACCCAGATTTCTTCCACTTACTATGTGATCTTGAATAAATGGCATCTTGCTAAATAAACCTCAGCTCCTTATCTATAAAATGGGTACAATAATATTTAGCTCACTATGTTTTTTATGGAGATTCAATAAGAATAGGTATTTTATAGATTCTGTCACCCTGTATCTGTCAGATCACAAAATGTATAATAGATCCCCCTTGACCCTCCAATTAAACCTATTTCAGAATTTTACTTATTAATGTCATACTCCTGTCTTCTGATTCTTTAGATTTCAACCCCCTGTTTATAGGAACCTCCGAGTCTGGACTTCTCCCACGCTTCAGTTTCCCACTTCTCGTGCTCTGGAGTGGCCCCAGACTATTCACCACTGGCTGTGGCCGACACTGCCAGCACCGCATTCACTTGGCCCACCTCAGCCCCTTCCCTACAGCCTCGGGGGCTCTGGATTAAGCTCCTCTCAGCCTTCTCCATCCTCACAGACTGACAGGCACAACCAAGGGACTTGGCCCTTCAGGTTTACTCATCCTCGTTACTCCAGTTGTGAAAACAGTTGGTCTGCTTCCAGAGAACCAGCTCTCCTAGGGCTCTTTAATATTCACCAGATTGCTGAGCAATTTCTACCTTTTTTTTTTTTGTGCTATAATTATTTGGATAAATCCTTCGTTACTTAAATCCAGGAATGGCTTTTTGCCCTTTTTAGCAAATAGTGGATCTAAGCACATTGATCAATTTCTATATGCCAGGCCCTGGCATATAGAGAGGAAGGAAGAGAGGCACAAAGCACACTGCTTCTCCCACTAAGAGGTGATGCCAAGACAGAAGAATCACAGAGATGTCATTGCTCCTCGTTTCCTTCTGTTTTCATTAGCAAGCAATGATGACACAGATATCCTATAAGATCATTCTAAATAGTAGGCAATAAAGATATCATTTAGGTTGGGTTTTAGAATGCAGTTTGGCAATTATGTTTGCAGAGAAGTACACCAATCATAAACATAGAGCTCAATGACTTTTCTCATCCAGCATCCAGATGAAGAAAGAGAACATTACCAGAACACTAGCAGCCCTCTCTTTTCCCTCTTAACCAGTCTCTGTCACTCAGAGCCACTGGCCGGACTTTGACTTGATTCATACAGTATGCAGTTTTGACTGGTTTCTCGCATTTTAGAGTTGAAAGCCCCATCCATGCATGTAGGATGGAGCGATGTCTCCATGCAAGGCATGTAGCCTTAGTTTGTTCATCCTCATTAATAAATAGTACTACTCTGGATGAATATTTTACACTTTATTTACACATTCTCCCTCGTGGACATCTCTGTGGTGTCCAGTTTGCAGTGTTATAAATAGTGTTGTTATGACCACTCCAGCCCATGTGGAGGGTAAAGCCCATGCTTTACCCATATGCTCCTCTCTGTTGAGTTTATACCTAGAAGCCAGATCGCTAGGTCATAACACATGCTATATTTAACTTTAATAGATCCTTCCAAATAGCTCTCTTCTGCATGTGTGTTTCATTGCCGTTTCTAAAGATGCTGCTAGTCTAGAGAAATAGCAGTTCCTTTGCAGAGGCCTGAGTCTGGGGTATCTAAGAAGCTCGCTGTAGGATCTGCACTCACAGTTCTGGGTTCAGCTCCTTCCTCTGCGTTGTCTCTTTGTATTAAGGGGAGACCATTGTCATGACCTACTAGGCAGGTGCACAAAGCCGGCATCAGATCGAGCTTACACACTCCCCCGGAAGCCTGATAGGAGTCCCCAGAGCTGAGAGTATGGTTTACCCTGGGTCACAGGAGTCTCCTAGAGTCGAGTGAGAGGGGATTTGGTCAGAGAGAGAGAGAGGGAGGGGTAGGGTGAAAAGGAGGGTCAGGACACTAGAACACAAAATCCAAAAACAGGCCTTTGAGGCATGAGAGCAGCCTGGGCAGACACTCAGGATCAGAGGGTGAGCAAGTGAGAGGCAGCTACCGAACACCAGTGGGCTAACTGGCCCACTGGCACCTGGGCTAACACCTGAGTCCAGGACAGCTGCCCGCAGAGAGCTGACTCCTGTTTTCTTCAGCACGTCTATGTGCTGGGGAGCAGACAACAAGAAGGGGGATGAAGCAGACATCCCTCCAATTTCCTGGCCCACTACTTTCTCAAGGTGACTGTTTAAAAGATCAGACCAGGCGGCTGAATTGCCAAGACCCTTCTCCACGTTGTTAAACCTTTGAAACCTCCATGTCTCCCGGTGTAACCCATTTGGAAAGCAACATAACAATAGATAATGATCCATAAGGTACTTATGCCCCTTAATGCAGTAATCCACTTCTGAAATTTTATTTTAAGGCTATCAGGTATTAAGGGGAAAAGAAAATCAAATGTATTAACTCCTAGGCTGTAGGTATATCTACCCTGCTTGTGAAAGGGCAGGGGGCCAACCTCAATGTCCAATGGTAGTGGACAGCGTATCAGTTTGACATTTATGAGATCATCAAAACTAATTAAAATTGACCTCTGTGCAAATTTGTTTAAACTAAAATCTCAGGAGACAAAATTGTACAGACATTAAGATTGAGATGAAATAAGCATGCACGCGGATGGGGACAAAACCTTGAAAGGAAAAAGGGGAATCACTGACATTATATGCTACCACACACCAGTACCATCTTGAGGGTTCCGTACGAGTTCGCACACCCTGCGGGAACCTTATGAGGTAAGGAGTATCACTATCTCCACTTGACACATGAGGAAAGCAAGCCATAAGCGCTAAAGTAAACTGCCCAAGTTAGGAAGGGATGGAGCTCAGGTATCTTGACTTAAGCCATTAATATGAAAATATGAGTCCTATTAAGGAATGGGACCGTTAGATTTCTCCATCACTGCATGGGAAATCTTTTAATATCTTCATAGTGAAGTCAGATAGAACAAACTTTTGTTGAGTATCCATTATGTCTCTTGTGTAAAGCTAGTTCTTTCCCAGGTATCATTTTACCAAATGTTTACAAGAATCTTATGCCATGGGGACTATTATCTTTATTTTAGAGATTAAAAATTAACGGTTGGCTAGTTAATTATAAAAACCTCAACTACAAACAGAAGAAAGCAAACCCTACAATTTTCCACATATCAACACAGGAAGTAGAAACACCACAGAGAAAAGCATCAGGAGTAAGACAAAGTCAAGCACCACCCACTGTGAGTAAAGCCACCGTCGGGAGTTGAAACTGTAGGAGAAAATATGCCTGCTTTCTATTGGAATTTGGCCAAGTTGTAGAAAAAGTGCATAGCATAAAACCAAGGAATATCAGTAAGTTGCCTAGAGCTCTGAAACGATCAAAGGACAATAAATGGCTAATGGTGAATTTTCATTTTTTTCTTGAGGTCATTGGGAATCAGTGCGCCAAAAGTCCGGGATCATTGAGAATGGGAGCCTCCTGAGGGCACAGAGTATGGAAAGATTCTTTGAAGATGTAAATTTAAAAACCTTTGATCTTGAAATCAGTCTGAAATAGGAGAGATGGCCTTAAAGTTGGCTCAGCAAGATTTTTTTCCCAAGCTTAGAATTTGGCCTTACATGGCCGACACGCTTCACTGAGTGTCACAATTATTGAGATAAATATACATCTGCATACACACATCTACAAATACACATACACACGGACACATATACTTGTACACACATATATACACATTTATACATACGTGTAGATACGGATCGACATTCCATGGATGTAAAAGTAGCTGACGTTATTAAACACAAAGAGCACCTACCCCCTTTCATATAGATTGCTGAGACCACAAACCACAGACACACATCCTTATAAGAACAGAAGCAACCCGAGAGTCTTGATACCAACCTGTCTCACTTCTATCTTCTAGCCTAATGTGTCACTTCTAAAGGAAACCAAAGCACAAGTAACTTTACACCGGGTCAAAGGCGAGGTTTTCACCCATTCTCAAGACCAAACTGGACCCCAGCTTCTGCCGCTCTGGGTGTCCAGCAAGCCTCCTAATTCTCCCGAAATGCCCGGCTGGCATCCCAGGGCCACCTCAGAGGCTGGCCGGTGCACACTTCAAATCCAAGTGCATGAGAGCTGGAAAAGAGATTATTTCATCCAGCTCTCTTGTTTTGCAGGAAGAAAACTGAGACTGTGGGAGTTAAAGCACTCCTCCAAGATCATAGGCTATTCCTCGGGGAGCCAACACTGGGAACACGGTATCTGGAGCACGGTGGGCATTTTCCCACATCTCAGGGACCATGTGGGAGGGCAACACACGCTGGGTAAAGATGGAGAGACACAGTGGAGTCCACACCTCTGACCTGCAAGAAACAGCAAAAGAAAAAAGGCAGCCGATCTGGTTACCTAGTGCCGACAGAGCCCAGAGGCAGTCAGAATATAAAATCCTACAGGCAGACCTGGAATGTATAAATCAGAACAATTGGGTATAATAATTCGGCTATCAACTCTTAGCCCAACAGAAAGACATTTCCTTGGGAGGAAAGGGAAATAGAAAGAGAGCTTTGTTATACGTTGCACTCAAACCTGGTGAAAACATCAAAATAATCTCATTAAAGAGTAACACACTTACTCAAGACAGACAAAAAGAGTTCACAGCAGTCTTAAAAAATCTGTTTAAGGAATTTCACTTAATCCTCCCCTTCAGTAGACTTGTTTTTATTCAAATGTGCCTGTAGGTTAATACTTACATCATTGTACTTGGAGCAAGGGCCTATCCCTGCAAACACGTATTTAAATAAGTGTTCCTTCCACAACCTAAAAGAACCCATTGGTATTAGATCGGATCTTTCTAATTTGTCCAGTGACAACCCTTTCTGAAAACCAGAGGTGACCTGTCTTAGTTTTTAGTAAACAGCAGTTTTGGACTAGGAGGTGACGAACAAGGTCACCTTTCACACCAAAGAAACATTTACCTAAACCAACAGCATCCAGAGCATGCAATTTTAAAAAATGAATAGTTAATGAGCCGGCCAAATTATATGCACCCCTTCCCAGAGCAAATCTTACTAAATGATGAGTGATGGAGTTTTCCACAGTTCAATCTCTTTTTTAATTGAGTAAATAAGTGAAGGTAAGAATTAAAGCACAAAATTGAAGCATAAAATTAAAGGCAATAGGTATGAGAATGGAGGATAGAGGTATTTAGTAAAAGAGTAGGAAGATTTATTTGTTTGCTGTTTTTCAGTGTTTGTATCTCCCGTTTAACAGTGTGTGTGTGTGTGTGTGTGTGTGTGTGTTGCGCACAAAAGAAGGTGTAATACAGGCTTTGGAATCACTTCTCTTTTGTCTATGACCCTGCACCCTCCATATTCATTCCTCAACCCTACTACCAAGAAAAAAAAGAAGGGACTTCCATTTGGGAATGTGCTGTCCACGGAGAATGGTGGCAGGGCATCCCTATCCTGATTCTTCTCTCCTCCTTGCCCCCTGGATCTCTGTTCAGCCATGATAACCAGCCGGCTAATAGAATGAAGGAGACAGGAAGTTGTGCCAGTTCTAAGACTGAGCCTTAAGAGGCATTTCAGGTTTCTGTTTCCTCTCTTGGACCTCTGCTCCCACCACATGAAGAACCTGCCCAAGCTAGCCTGTGGCCCGAGAGGACGACGACGGATGCATGGAGCAGAGCAAACCCGTCTAAGGCCATCTTAAGGCAACCAAGCCAGCCGGCCAGTATCAGCAGAGCCACCGAGCCCCGCCCAGCCAAGCCCAGCTGCCCCACTGCTAATCCACGGGGCCTTGAGCAACGATACCACTGGAATAATAATAACATATTCTACAATATAGCTATGATAGTAACACAATAATAGCTGTTGTTTTCACCCTCTGACTTTTAGGATGGCTTATTACACACCAATAGCCAAAAGATGTACCAGATTTGCTCAGAAATTCGGGGCACCTGGGTGGCTCAGTGGGTTAAAGCCTCTGCCTTCGGCTCAGGACATGATCTCAGGGTCCTAGGATCGAGCCCCGCATCGGGCTCTCTGCTCAGCAGGGAGCCTGCTACCCCTTCTCTCTGCCTGCCTCTCTGCCTACTTGTGATCTCTCTCTCTCTCTCTCTGTCAAATAAATAAAGAAAAGTTCTCACTTACGTGTGGAGCATAAGGAAAATCATGGAGGGCATCGTGAGAAGGAAGGGAAGGGTGAATGGGGGGAAATCAGAGGGGGCGATGAACCATGAGACACTGTGGACTCTGCGCAACAAACTGAGGGTTTTGGAGGGGAGGGGATGGGGGTTGGGCGAGCCTGGTGGTGGGTATTGAGAAGGGCACGTATTGCATGGAGCACTGAGTGTGGTGCATGAACAATGAATCTTGGAACACTGAAAAAATAAAATAAACATATTTGGGGAAAAAATCTTAAAAATAAAAAAAAGAAAGAAATCTAAAATGACAAGGTTTCATCTTGACGGATTTCAAATGATAAGGAAGACATTTCCCTGTCCATTCCCTATTTCTCCCATTTGTAAACAAAAGCTAATACTAGCTGTTACCTTCTTGGAAAGCACTACAAGGATTAAATGGCAATAGATTTCTTACTCTAGAAAACTCACAATGCTGAACACAAAGGCTTATGCCATGATATGTTGAAAAATAAAAGAAAGAGGGGGTGGCTGGAAGGTAAGAAAGCAAAGGAGGGAGGGAAGGAGAGAAACGCCCCATCTCTGAAGGTCATTGTATGACTTAAAAGGACACACATGACAGCAGTGATTAGACACATGCAGTTGGATAACCTACACATTTGGGAAAACAGATAAAGATGACAGACATTTCCTTTTAAATAATCGAGATAATTTATTTGCATGAAAAGACATAAACTAAAGCTATATCTGAATGTCCCCATGAAGCGCCCCTCTAGAAGCTGGAACAGTGACATCTGTTAAATGAAGCCCAAATTTCTCTTCTCCCAGGCTTTCGTGGTGGATGTCTGCCTACTGGGACAACAGCTGAGAAACTGCCCGTGAGATCCCCACCCCCCCAGAATTTGAGTAACTGCCTCAGAAGGCAGGCCAGTGAATCACTGAGGCTAGGGCGGTCTCCTTGGGGTCCAACAGGCACCCCAAACACACCTCAGGCTTTCCCTGATGCAAGTGCAGTGGGGCGGAATCACTGACTAATTACTAACCTGCCCTGCCCAGCACCTGAGGCACCCAAACTGCGGAAGAGGTAACTGTTGGCCCGGTACACGCTACTCAGAGAAATCACACCTCTGCTAAGCGGCGTCTAATTGCCTAGACAAAGCTCCATCAAAAAGAGTTGCGTGCGCCCCATTTGACAAATCCAAGCACAGCCAAAGACGAGGTCAGACGTGTCTTTATCAATCAGAGCTTGGCACTGACCACCAGCCGTGGGGTTGGCAAAGGGTAGATGCAGCCCATGCACACAGACATGCACAGAGGACAACTTATAAGCAGACAGGAAGGCTCCACCTGTCCACCACTGCATTCGCCACCCACTTCTGAGTCCTTCAGTTTGGTTACTCTTATGTTCAGAAGCTTACAGTTCCTCTCTCCCTCCTACACAGAAGCTAATCTCCCCGCCCAGCCTGCAACTGACAAAACAAAAAGGCTCCCTCCAGTTGGACGCTCATCCATATGCAAATGGTGCCAGGGTAAAGAGCAATTGCACATTGTCAATATCTTTTCCCCTTGACATCTTAAGCATTCCCCATGCAACAACCTAGCAACTAGGAGAACCGAGTTGCCACTCTGGGCACCCAGATTCCCAGACAGAAAAACACAAACCATAATCCTGGGCAGCTTCCGTAGTCTGGGTGGATGGAAATGCATGGCACATCGGAGCTGAGAGGAGAGGCACGTGTTGCTGACGCTCCTGAAGAAAGGGTGTCTGTTCCCCAGGTCTTCTCATGTCATTAGTGGAGGGAGGCTGGCTCCTTCCCGGGCAACAGCGTGGGTTGCTCTTGGATCTATGGGAGTCACTCCCTTCGGTTAACTCTTCTCCAAGGTAAATCCTCTAACCCTCGTAGGAGACAGGACAGCCTAGTAGTCATTCACAACTTACTATGAGTGTAATGAGATTATTTCTGATCAAGAGAAAAAGGTTGATGGTAAAAGAACGATCACTGGTTTGGTTGGAGGAAACGGCTACTATGGAGCTGCAGCCAGTGCTGGGGTGGAAAAGAACTCTCAGTCGTGGACTCCAGACTTCTAGAGGCGTCCGTGACCTGTATGCTGAAGGTGCCGGGGATGGGACTGGGAGGGGAGGGGGCAGCAAAGTCTGAGAAGGACGCATGGAAGGGGCAGTGCTTCCACAATGGATCTTAAGAGTCCAGGTCTTCTCCCCAGTGGTAAATGCTGGAATGGTCACAGATGTGCTCAGCTGTCCAAGAGAGACCTAAAGTACACAGAGCCTTTGCAGTTGCCTCCATGGAACCTACCTTTACCATCCTAATACTGTTATTTGGGGGCATCTGCATGGGTCGTCGGTTAAGTGTCTGCCTTCAGCTTGAGTCATGATCCCAGGGTCCTGGGATGGAGCGTCGCGTTGGCCTCCTTGCTCAGCAGGGAGCCTGCTTCTCCCTCTCCCTCTGCCACTCCCCCTGCTATGCTCGCTCGCTCTCGCTCTCTCTCTCAAATAAATAAAATCTTAAAAATTTTTGGATTAAAAAAAACAAATATTGTTATCCTCTATGTATGCCACAATGTGAAAAAGTTAGGAAGCCCTACCATAGCTTAATGGTGTAACAGGGTAAGGGGTCTTTTTTTAAATGTCTATTTTTACTACAGCTAATGACTTCGAGGTGTTTCCCAAAGCCAGGAAATCCGGTTCATCATCCCAACTCTCTACACTGCCAGCTGTACCTCCATATTCTCATCTATAAAATGGGAGGACTGTACTAGCTGGTCTTTAAAGGTTATTCTGGCTCAAGATCTCAGCTGACTTTCTGCCCTGTATATTCTACCATTCCTATCCACTATTCATCCACCTGATTGATCCTAGAACTCAGCTGAAATGCCCCTCTCCCAGAGACCCTCTCAGACATGGACTAGTTTAAACCCCTTTGCTGTATGGTGCTTCCCCCTTTGAAAATATCTCATTGTACTTGCAATTACTTTATTCATTCGATTATTCATGCAGTAAGTATCTGTTGAGGGAGGGTCCACCAAGTTTAGAGCATGATTTTAGGAGTTGGAGTGCTGGATTTAAATCCCAGTGCCACTGCTTACTGTCTCTGTGACCTTTAGTGATTCACTTAGCCTCCTCGTGCTTCCCTTTCCCTCGGGGACCAAATGAAATTAATAATCATGTCAAGTCTGTTGTAAGGATAGAGTTAATGCTTGTAAAGCACAGTGCCCGGCATGAAGTAAGAACTCATGAAATTAGCAATGATGATTTTCATGAGGATTTCTTTACATCATTCGGTCCAAGGTATCTATCCAACGTCATTCCCCTGCTAGGCTGTAATTCACATTTGCTTCTTTACCACCTGAATCTCCAGTGCCTCGCACAAAGTCTGGCATATAATCACATACTCGAGGTTCAAAGTATTGGTTGACTGAATTAATGAGCACAAGTAGCTCACTTTGTTTTCAGTCCCATCAATTTCTCCCCATGCTAATTTTCACAGTTGAAATTTCCTGCCTCTTCAGCTTTAACTGAAACTTGCTTTGTTCTCAGTCTTTAGAGAGAGCAAGACCAAATGTACCTTTCTCTGTTCACAAGAGAAATATTACCATTTGGGGGAGTTGCATGAATACCTTTCCCCAACCTTCTTTCTCCCAGCTCCCTAATCTAACTGCCATTTAAGGAATAACAGTTTGGGTAGCCAAGTATCATTCCCAACAAAAGGGGGAAACGCAAAAATTCATGTATTAGATTTCCAGATGTGGACAACTCTTGTTTTTGCCTAAATGGTGCTGACAATTTATGGTTGTCTTTGGAAAATCATTTGATAATGATCCAACTATCTAGAACCTCTTTATTTTATGCCCGTTAAAAGAAAAGAAAGTTATTACCCAGGAAAATTTCCAGACTGCCATAAAAGAAAAGTGATCGCTGCCAAGAACCATCTGCCATAAAACCTCCCCTAACAGCTTCTTACCTTTATGTATCTGTAAAACACCCTTTTTTAAAATGAGGCAAGGCCATCAATCAATTCTTTTAAGGCTAATTGCAAATGTTTAATACAGAAATTAAATATTACAAAATGTGAAGGAAGGTGTGTGGCATTCTTGAATTAAAGGCAGGCATCTGCCAGAGAGGAGAACAAGCGTGGAGACTGCAGACCCATCGGGGACAACTTACCGGTCGCTGGGTCCCTCTGTGTCCACATGGGCTACAGGAGGTGACCTTGGCAGTCCCACCGACCGTATAGGGCTTGCGTGGGAATCATATGACACTAGAGCAGTAAGAGCACTTTGAAAAGGTGAACATGGTATAAAAATCAAATGCAGAGCCATTCTTAAAGAGAGAAAATAAAACAAAACAAATGTAGGTGTAGTTCCACGTGGCATTCAAAGCTGTTCTACTGAGGATGTGATCAAGTGAGGGGCTTGGGTTCTAGATCAGTCGTTCCCAAATTTGACTCAGCATCAGAATCCCCGAGGGTCTCTAGTTAATAATATAGAGGGCTAAGCCCCATTATAAGCTTAACCAAATAATTTAGAATCTCCAGAGACCTATGGAATTGGACTTTGTGTGTCGGACCTGGGAATCTGTATTTTAGTACATTTCCCAGAGGAAGCTGACAAATGTGGAGGTTGGGGAAATCCTAGCCTGGGTGGACTCTAAGCTCTTCTGAAGCAGGGAGAAAGGAAAGCCTTGTACCTTCTTTGTTAATGTCTGCCACCTGTGTGCTCCCTGTGTCAAATTCTACTTTGTACATTGCTCCGCCTGACCCCTCCCACTGCTCATCAATCAGAGGGACAGACGATAGGCTTGCCCTGGCACCAGCATCCCCTCCTCCCACCTGCAGCAAGGATAAAAGGGAAAGTACCAGCAGAAGCTGGGAAAGATGCCCCTCCTCATCTTCCGGGACCCACGGAGTAGCCAATGCTGGCTCCAGCCTAACTCTGAGTGCCCTGGAAATGGGGGCACTTTGCATCATTTTCCATTATTTCAAAAAGTCAAATGGAAGCTGGACATTTATCCAGAGTAATGAAGCTCTTGGGTATCCCTCTCTCCTTTCTTTCCCTTTCTTCCTTTACTAGTTATCAGTGGCATACTTATTATGTGCCAGGCCTTGTGCTAAATGCTAGGGGTGCCCTGCTGAGCCAGGCACAGCCCACGGTCTGTGGGGAGATCCAATATGATGAATCCCCGAAATGATGCTGTGAAGGAAGGCGACTCCGCTGTAGAGCTCATAACAAAGGGATCTGACCCTGCCTGGAAAGGGACCTCTGAGATATAAAGATGAGGCGCAGGAAGAAGCTTATATAGAGGTCCCACTGGACTAAGGCCAAGGTGGCCATCCCGGAGAATGAGGGAAGAGTGGGTGACAGGAGGTGACACTACAGAGACAGATCAATGCTTATGGGTCATCCATTTAATATTTTGGACTTTATTCCATGAGCAGTGGGAAGGCATTATAAAAGGTGTAAGCCGTGCAAGGGGGGAGCTCACCAGAGCCTCTGACCACAGTGTGGGAGCAAGTGTGCAGATCAGGAGACACTTAGGGGGCCACTGAGGGAACCCATGTGACTAGACCATGGCGGTGACCATGGACATGGGGAGAAATGAACACTTCAAGGGTTAAAACTAACAAGGGACGAATTCAGTTTTTTATTGGGAAATTTTTAAAAATCATAATTTATTCAATATGGCAGGAGAGCGGGCCAATAGTGAGGAGGAATAATCAGAAGTGTCTTTGAAGGAAGAAGTTTGAGAAATTGTGATCTGATCCAACTCCTTATGCAGATGAAGAAGCCCTGACCCAGAGACGTGTAAGCAATTTGTTTAGGGTCACGTGTTAGTTCAGTGACAGGGAGACGCTAGAACACTGTCTGCCCCAGGATTGCGGTAACCAAGGCAGAGAAGTTACACCCGCTGAGGCCAGGTTCTGAGTCAAGCCAATGCCAGGCTCTGCAACGCTGTTGGGAAGAAAGGGAAATGCGTTCAGTGGCCCTCAGGCTCCGGGCTGGCCTGGGCCAGAGAAAGCCTCGTGCTGCAGCGCGCCACGATGAGAACAAAGATCGTGCAAAGACGGGAGCCAATGGCACCGTCCCAAGATGTTTCGACGACACCTCTCCTCCTTTGGCCCAGCCACAGAACCAAACAGCGTCACGTCCAGGACAAATACAAGTCAACCAGACCCTGGTCACACTCCCCCGACACGGGCTGCGCCTCTGCCCCTCCCTGTCCACTCAGAGGGGCCCCTCGCTCCTACTTCCCCAGATGTGTTCCCCGGGCTGATGCAGCACAGCTGGATGCACCAAGCCCCCACCCCGTGCAAGTCTTGGGGCCCTTGCAGACATTTACACAAAGGGAGGCAAGAGACTTCCCCTGGTGTGCATTACACTCTCCCCTGGCCAAAAAGATGAGCACAGCCAAAGAACTTAGAGACTCCACGTGACATCTGAAACAACTTGCCCCTCACGTGGATTGATATAGCGGCTGCTACAAGATTAATTGTATTTTTCCTGGAACAAAGCTGGAAATCACTCAAAGGGCAATAAATGCTGAAATCTGTCTGTGCTCTGCCAAAATTTCAGACAAAAAGCCAATAAGGCAATTTTTACCTTACGTGCTCGAATGGATTTTTTTTTTTTTTTAAGCAGATCCACGTTGCATGCAATGGCCTAGATCAGCCCAGGAGCTCAAAAGAGACTGCTTACTCGTAGGAGGTGAGTGAATTCTCCTGGGTCAGCTGCACTTTAAACCACATATTGGATATGCCACCCAAGGGAGCCCACAGCCCACATCTCCTTATTAAATTCCATACAGAAATAATGGCCTGCCAGCTACGTGGACAAAACCGAGCAGTTCCTAAGGTCACTTCTTCTTGGAGTAGAGAAGCGAAGAATGTGAATTTTAGAGTAGCAAGGCAAAAGAACCTGTTAGCCACAGCTACTTCTGGGTTTTCAAAACATTGCAAAAATCAATATTGCAAAATCTCAGTCTGGAATGAGACCAAAGCACTCCAGGACTCCCTCAGGGTTAAGTAGGTGGTGATAATAAGCTGTGTCTTATATGTGTAAAGCAATTTATAGGCTATAGAGAATTTTCATGCATTATCACATTTATCCTCCCAACAACCCAGTGAGTTGGGTATTATTATTAATCTCACTTGACAGGTGAGGAAAGTCGGGATCAGAAATTTTAAAGGGGCTTCCAGAAATTTGCCAGAAAGAATGATCAGACAGGTATGTAAAGACTGATACAAGTTACAACTTGTTTACAAAACGTAAAAATGTTGCATCAGTCAGTGTACTAGCAGGAATTGCACAGCATACTCAGAATAAATTTAGCAAGTTGTAACAAGGGGTTATTTACAAAAGACAAAAGGGGTGGGGAAAATACACAAAGGATAGATTAGCGCCCACCCCCACTCCCCCACCCCCCGGACCTGAAACCACAAGGCTATCACATTCTGAGGCTGGAGGGCTACGGAGAAGAAGTAGAACCTGAAAAGAACCCACCTGAAGAGGTGCTGTGACCTTCAGCCAATGCAGAGAGTGAGTCAGGGAAATAGAAAATCCAATCCCTGGGTCCCAGATTGGCCAAAACCAGCAGGAAGTCAGAGGGCAGCAGGACCCTCGACTTAACCACACAACTGAATCTCCCCGACAGTAAGCAGGCTGGGAAAAATAAGGAATGAATCAACTGGAAGAGATCTTCGAAGAGTTATTTATACCCAAAACCCAATCTGCACACTCAACATTTGGAGAGTAGTTAAACATATTATGGTTCACACAAACAATAGAGTATTTGTGCAGCCACTAAACATCATTTTCATTCTCAAAAAACAAGCTAACAGAGAGTATGCTCATGATACAATAAAAACCCAAAAAATCCAGACTCTGTTAAAAAGAAGAACTACATATACAAAATGATTCTAAATGTGCTTGAAAGATAGAGAAAGGCTGGAAGGAAAGACACAGAAAAGTAATCATCTCTGGGTATTATTTCTGGGTTGTACAATGAGTTTATCATTGCCGTGTTGTTTCTACTTCTTTCATTGCACATTACTCTATTTTTTTCCAAATGTTCTATAACGAACACATCATTATAACCTGGAAAAAGTATATACTGACTTAAAGGAGATTATCTTAAATCCTTAGAAATTCAGAAGAATGCAAAGGGAAAAATCCTCAGCTCTAGTTTACTCTCAATATAAGGGAAAACAGGAAGAAAGAAATCTATTCCTCGGCTGATCTCAAATTAGATGTCGGGTATGCTCAGGATAACTCGAAGTCAGGTGTTGGTTGTTTGTCTTATACTGCACCCCCATAGCAATCCTGTGACAAGAGGGTCGTCCCCTCCTTCTATTAACAAAATGACCCAGCTTAGAATTATATCACCTACACAAGGTCACACTGCCGCTGAATGACAGAGCCAGGATTTGAGCCAGATTGCCTGATTTCAAGGTCAATGCTGTTCCCAGGAGCTGGGCAACATCCCTAACAGGGGCTGCTGTACTCCAGGAGTCCTGTCCCACACAAGTTCTTCTAGAACCCCACGACCCCAGGGAATTATAGCAGACATGTCCCAAGCATTTCTTGGGCATCCTGAGCTCACAGTCAAGACTGAGAAATTCCAGAAAGCACAAAAGAATTAAGTCCCCTTCTGGTGTTCCATTCATCAAATCCTCATCTACAGAACAAGGAGTTTGGTGATCTCCAAATCCCCTCCAAGCTTCCCCCATTATGAATAATAATGATCATACAGAATGAGATTTCTTAAGCACTGACTATGCGCCAAACGTGAACAGCGTGCTTCCACACTCACCCAATCCCATCCTCACAACCCTCAGAAGCAAGGCTATCACTGTCTCTGTCCCAACAGGAAGACATGCAGTTCCGGAGAATTTAAGTAACTTGCCCAAGATCAGACAGCTAAGTAAGTGCAGACCGGGTCGTGAATGCAGATTTGTCTAATCAGAAAACTCAGTCCCTTGGAGCTTCTTAATTAGATGAGGAGATGGGCCAGACTTATTTGAGAAAGTCACCGAATAATAAATCAGCAGTACTTATTAGTACTTAATAACAACGTCTCCCACTGGGCTTCTATCATGCTCAGAATCCTACCACAGGGACTTCATTCTATTGTGTAGCTCGCGTCCCCCCAGTGTGAGATGCTGCTCCTCAGTGCTGGAAAGTGCGGTCTGCCCATGTGCCAAGAAGAGGAAGGGCACCGGTATCCGTGAGCATTAGCAGTTTCTGCCCCACACAGAAAAGTTGCTCGTCCTCTGAATCGTCAGAACTCATCCCTGGGTGGCAGGACAATCAGAGGTTCATAGAACAGTTCAACTTTTTAGCCTCCACCTACTTTCCTTATTCTATTCCCGGCACCTGTCAAAGCAGCGGCACAACGATGCTGGTCTCCACCTCGTTGCCATGGGCAATGTCTTCGAGAACAAGACACGAAAGCTTCTCAAAGTGCCCAGCTACAAAACGCCCTCGGTTCTGTGGCTCGTCGCTTTAGGAGTTCACAGGAATTAACCAGGAGATGTGCTTTCTGCCCCTCGCACCGTCTACATCCTGGGGGACAGCAGCAGTGCCCGCTCAACCCGGCTCCACTGCCTGCTTCCCCTGCCCATCCCCTCCGCTCCGACTCCATAGCCAGAGTTTACTTTTCTCCCCACAAGGGCCTCTGTACATTAAGATTCCATTTCACAGTGGGGTGAAAAGATAAGATGTATCTTAATTTACCTGGTGTTCTGCCTACCTAGCTTATTTAGATTTTTTGGCCTGCTGAGAAGGAATTGCACCTAGCTTAATGACCAGTTCAGCACTTAACCTGTTGCTGACACTTGAATGTGTTCTAACCCTGGTTAAAATTCAGGGACAGCATTTAGGTCGGCAGCCTGGGGGTAAGAGACACTCACTGGCCCTCTGTCATTACTGCATTTCCTGCCCAGCCAAGTCAAGAAAATAGGACTTGTAATGAGATTAAGTCTGAACTTAGAAAATGTCATTCCTTGAATTCCAACTACTGGTTTTAATGCTTTTTGGCATGGGTGAGGCCCCATATTTTTAGCCTGACACCCAAGCTTTGCCGTTCCTACAGCTTCCAGGAGCTTGGTGGTTCTCTGCTGCCTACCTTCTACAAATTATTAGAAATTAATTTGACTTGGTTCAGCATTATCCGACAATTGCACTGACCCCCCCGTGAACCTTTCTGGCTAATTTACATCCCCGCCATGCGGCTGAATGCCTCCAATGCTGGTGCACATTATTTTAAGCTCATGCCAATTACAATTTTTTAATACAGTCTGAAAATCATGCTGTTACTTAGCAACAAAGGTCACTCCAATAAATAATAATATCTTGTGAGCCTATTGATACCTCCGATTCTTTTTCACGGGGATTGAGAGTTCACGGTGAGACCCTTGCCGGTCACTGCTAACTTTTGAGCTATTGATGAATGTCCAATACCTGCGACTCCTTCATGATGCATGGGCTCAACCCCCCTTGCCCTTTTGGTCCTCTTCCTCCTCAATTATGACCCTTTTAGCCACTGATATGCTGGGCCTAGCTGAACACCTCTCTTTCCATCCCTAATCTCCAGGGTTCTTCACACTGGGGTCCACAGTAGGAAAACGGGTAAATGCACACATCCAAAGGGCCGCTGGATGCAGAAATATCAGCGGAAGTCCCCAGAAGCTTTTATATCAGAAGCCAAGGGTTGTATATTGCCAACGATATAGGAGACCTATAACTTTCTTCTCACTGTAGAACTTTTTCTCTCCCATTTTCCCCCGGACCTTAGCTGCAGGCATGTTGCATGGTCAGATCTTTGGTGGACAAGTCCTGCGGTAATCAGGGTTTAGGTACTCCCGAGCAGACCTGGACCTCAGACTTAAACCCCAAATATATCCCCCTTGGCATCTCCCAGGTTTTCAGAACACTCCTGTCTTCCCTTTTCTGTTGGGTTAAGGTCCTCTTTCGCCCTGGGTAATGAGGGAGCCCAATGTCTCCTTGGGAAGCTCATCATACAAGGTTGTTTAAAAGCAGTAAAGTCCCATGTATATAAAAAAATCTTTCTTATGGGCCCCTGAAAAGATCAAGCATATCCCCATGAAGGCTAGGAGATGTTCTAGAGAAGAAGCCATGATACTCCCTCTGGACGCTTTCCATTCCCCAAGAGCAAACTTCCCCACATATGTCATCCTAGAGGTTGATTCAAAGACAACTGGCTCCTGGCTCGCTCCTCCCCATCAGGAGCCAGAATAGGATTTTCTTCCTAGCGTTTGACCCATCCGACATCTCAGAGGTGCCTAGACAAAAGGGAAGTGGTCTTACGCCACTGATTCATATCGTACATTCCACAGACAGCAAGCCTGGTTTTACTAGTTAACTTTTATTCACCACCAGGTACCGTGCCGAACACTTGACATACGTGAACTATTCAACCTCGGGACACAGTGACAAATGCCCTCTCCTTGACTAAACTCTCACCAGGCTCCTCTCGATTGTCTTTGCCACTAGGAGTTGACCTTGAGCTTCCACGCCCATCTTTATTGAGTTGAGTTTTAGCAAGACTCCTGCTAAGTCCATTCAGAGAAGATTCCTTACCATTGTTATCTGAGCATCCTTGACAGCTGAGCAAATTCTTTATCCCGCATCCATGATATCTGATTATGCTGGCTTGCCCTCAACAAGAATCTTGTTAAGTTGGTCTAGCAAGAATCCCCCCCTGCCCTTGATGTCTTCTTCTCTTAGCAATTTTTCATCCACTGACCCCCTCATCCTGTTCTTTAGTTATAAATTCCCAGCTGTCCTTGCCATATTCAGAGCTGATCCCCATGTCTCTTTTTTAGTGTGATACCTGTATTGAAATAGTCCTGAAATGTCTTCCGTGCCGTTTTAACAAAAGTCCGACTAAGTTTTTTTCTTAAACAGGTACCATCATTATTCCCATCTAGAAAACCAGGAGCTGAGGCACAAAAGAGAACTCTTATGTTATTTGCCAAGCAAGTATCAAAGACATGGTTTGAAGACAAGATTCTGACTCCAAAAATCCCAGTGCCTTTAACCATTTCCCTTAACTGCCATTTTGCCACGAAGTTACTGTCATCCTCTCACTAGGGATAATACTGATTTTAAGGGCCACCAAATCAGACCAGAGTGGAAAGTTTTCAGTGGTCCTGTCTTCCACAGACAAGCTATAAAACAAAAGTATAGGGGATCCTTCCTTTTTAGTCTTATTATCTAGATGAAGCCCAGCAAACAGGACCAGCTAAAATCCTCACTCGTTGGCCAGTTTTCCTACGGTTAGAAAGGTCCAGACTTAGTAGCATAATTCACTGAACACTGTCCTTTTGCAAGGTGCCATGCTAGGGACCAGAAGAAACAGAAACATAGATATATAATATAGTCTGACTATAATCTAAAATCTCCACACTATAGTTAAGGCAACTGATATAGTCAGGAAATCCTCACAGGGTAAAGAATCTAACCGAACAGGATAAAATCATTTAACTTTATCTTTCCTATAATTATCACTTCACGTCAGTCTCAGGGACTGGAGGAAAATGCAACTATCATGCACGTTGATTCTTTCCAGACCAGCCCTTTTCACATCCAGATAGAAAGTCAATGGTTTACAGAAAAAGGACCCAGGTTGCATCATTTCAGCAAGTCACAGCAGGTGGGGCCTTCTTTTCACCCCCAGCCCCACACCTCCGGCCTCTATTTGTCTGGGAGCCTCAGTATGTATGGAGATCTAAAGGCATTGGTGCCAGGCCAGAATGTTCCATTGTGCAGGAGAATTTTCCTCCATTAATTTGTTCGAATTAAAAATCACTCAAGATTCTGTTCCAAAGCCAGTGTAGCCAGGGGCGTCTAAAAGAGCAGTTGTAAAAACCTGGTTTCCATCCTAGGACTTCTGCAGCACGTCACTCAGAATGAGGGCACAGCCCCGCAGCCCTCCAGCTCACCCTCTGGCAGGAAATCGCTTCCTGTAGTCATCCGTGGGACAAAGGCCAGCCACACGATCAGGAACCATAAAGAGGCCAAAAGGCAAGCAGCCATCCTCTCCGATCAATTCATTTTGGCATCTCTGCCTCCTGGTGCTGTTTCTCTCCCAGCCCTGTTATAGCCCCAAGTCCTATTTATCTTGATTTCTGAAATGTGTTAGTATCATCACGCCTCCATGGCCTGCATTTCTTCTTAGCTTATCCTTGGTCATTGGTACAGGAGAGCTCTCTTAAAATGAGATCGCCATGTTTGCAGCTCGTCCATTCTTTCATTCACTCACCAAATATTTATGGGGAGTTATTGAGTGTCAGACTGTGTACGATACTGAAGATATAAATGAGTAAGATACCACCATGTGCCAGAGGAAGTCAGGGTCAAGTAAAGGAGACAGACATCCAAATCAATCCTGGTAATGCATGCAATGAGTTTGTTCAATGGTGAGAAATAGCATAGAGAAAAGTGGGAGGAACAGAGACATCTACATAGAAGTGGAGGAGATGGAGATAAATGTTCTAGATCCTGAGGACCAGAGTGGTGGATGGATTCCAAAACCTGGGACTGGTACAGTCAAAGCCAAATGGACACAAAAGAGCCAGCTGGGTTTAGGAACTCACAGTGAGTTCTTCATTGTCAAAGTGTGGTATGAGAAGTATAAGACACCAAAGAAGGGAAACATGCATGAGCCTCAGGGGTCAGATTTTTGAGGGCCTTGTGTGATCCACTGGGAACTTTGTTTAGCATTAATAACCTATAATTTTTAAGGGTTACAATGAGCCAGGCCCTGCACAAGGCACTTCTCATGCATGACCTCATCCAACACTTATCAGATCCTCATGAGGTAGGTATCAAGTTGAATAATATGACATTTACCAACACTCTACCATGTGTCACTCACCAATACCCCATGGACATGGAAGTCTCATGGTCCAACCCAATACTGTTATTTTGTCACCATTTAAGAGATGGGAAAATTAAGGCATCTTAATTTTTAGCCCAGGATCAGATGGCTACTAAGTGAAGGGGTAAAGATTCAAACTCATACAGTCTCCTAAGTGATGCCAGAGGAAGGATATGGTTTTAGATAAGGGATGAGAAATCCTCAAGCAAGAAGAGGGAATCATGTGGTTATCTAGGGCAGAGCCCTCCGAAAAGAGGGTATGGTGGGTGCAAATTTCCTGAAGCAAAAGTGTGCCTGCCATGTTCTAGAAACCACGGAAGGCCAGCATGGCTGGAGAGAACAGGGCAAGGAGGAAACAGGCAAGTGATGAAATTTGGGTTTTAATAGGGAGCAAGAGCATGTCGGGCTTTACAGTCCAGTGAAGACTCCAACTTTGACCCTGAATGAGATGGAAAACCATGTGACATGTTTTAACAAGATCATACCAGCTGCAGGGTTGGGTAAGACTTCAAGGGGTGACAGCAAAAGCAGGAAGGCCAGCTAGAAGGCAGAAGATGATGACGGTTTGGACAAAGGTGGGGGCAGTTGAAGGGAAAGAGACATCAGGACCAGGACATGTGGATAGTCTCTGCATGAAAGAGGGAGAGAGAGTCAGGGATAGTGCCAAGATTTTAGAAGAAGGAGGTTGCACGAATCAAAATGAAAAAGCTTCTGGTAGAGCTGGTTACAGGAGATTATCAGAGGCTTGGGTTTGGAAATGTCAAGTTTGAGGTGCCCATCGGACCACCTGGAGTTATCGAGTAGGCAGTTGGATATGTGGGTCTGTAGTTCAGGGGACAGGTCCAAGCTGGAGGATGTATTTGGAAGCCATCAGCAAACAGATGGTATTAAAGCCATGTGACTGGGTAAGATCACCTAGGGAGTGAGTGTGGAGAGAACAGAGAAATGGTCCAGGAATGATCCACGGGACCCCCCAATTTCCCATCTGCCCAGTGCTGCTGGTCAAGACCCAGGGCTCACCGCAGCTGTTAACTGTCTGAACGACCAGGGCAGTTCATTACCACTGGTCACTGAATTATTCCAACATCAGAATGTTTTTATTGAGTTAAGAGGAAAGCTTCATTGCCTGAATTATGTAATTGCACACTCTCTGTAATCAGAGAATTCCCTGAGAGTAGGAATAATCTTATTTATTTTTGAGATCATGGCAGTTACCATGAAAATAATTAAATTTCTAAAAATTCTGGAACTTTTCATGTAATTTCCTAAAATTATCCATTGAGAATCATCAGTAAAAGGACTCTTTTTTTTTTCTTTTCCTCCCTGCTGAGAGCCCGGGAACAATTGGTATTTGTGCCTCCCCAAACCAAACTTACCCTCTTTAATTACATCTGCAAGCCAATAAATTAACAAGGCCAGTAGCTCCTAAGCACACATGAAACTCCCTTATTAAACGTGATATCAAAGCAAACATTCATCAACTGGGCTTCAAATGGCAGCCCAAGTCCAGAGAGCATCATATCATCAGTGGGGAAGCTGTGTTTCTAAAATTTGCTCCCTGCTTCCCAGTTTTTATTAAAAGTTTTCTAGCCCACACGAAAATTGGTTCCCTGATACACAGGTCACTTTTATTCACCTCACTCACACACTCTTTCATTTCCTTTCCCGTTTATAATGTTCTGCTCTAAGCGGCATTTTCTCTTCCAAATCTGTTGTAAAAGAAATTATGACATTTCACTGAACACAGAGTCAAACATCTATATGAACACACAGATACGTGTAATACAAGTATAAATGAGTTCCATGTGTTTTTAGAAAAAATAAGGTTCTCCTAGAGCAAAAGGGCATCCAATAGTAATCATACACACATGAATTCCACTTAATGGTGTGCCAGTGGCTTTGATTTCTGAGAAAATTAACATTTTAGTCTATGTAAATAAGCCCTGCCTTTGAAAGAAACAGAAGGGAAAATGATGTTTTTCCTTTCCTACAGCAGAACTTCCTCCTTCCAGTTTGTATGCATCAGTCAGGGTCAAGGGAAAATCTCCTGCCTTCCAACACTCGCCCTTCCCTTGACCTTGATTAATATCTGGAACAGCTGACAAAACCACGCTTTGGCCATCCAAGTTTTAATCCATACCTTTATAAAGGAAATCAGAGAACATTTCTGCACAATGCAATGTGACTTTTGCATTCATTTTAAGCAGATACACAAAGAGAACTGCCACAAAGTACGCTCAGGTAGGTGGTTCTTTCCCTGCCAACCCCCAGAAAATAGAGATACACCGAGCTTTTATTTGATCTTCCAGAAGCTTTAATGCACCATTATGTGATCACATTGCCTTTTACACCTGTTAACGTATATGTTACACTTTCAAATATGAGCATTTTTGCAAATCTACCCCCACCCTCTGAGGCAAAATAGGGGAAAAGACTTTGATGATTCTCTGGAACTGCCCTAATATGGCATGATCATTCCCACCATGATCTTCAGAAAGTCATAAAGCCCAAGGAATTCAGCTTTGTTGTCACCCTTTTCCTAAGAAACAGACTCCAGAACAGAATCAAAATTACTTCTTTCTGAGAAATTATGGATCCTTATAATACATCATTTCAGGAAGAAAAACTTTTAAGGGTTTTTTTCTTTAAGATTCTATTTATTGGGGTGCCTGGGTGGCTCAGTGGGTTAAAGCCTCCGTCTTCAGCTCAGGTCATGATCTCAGGGTCCCGGGATCGAGCCCCGCATCGGGCTCTCTGCTCAGCCGGGAGCCTGCTTCCCCCTCTCTCTCTGCCTGCCTCTCTGCCTACTTGTGATCTCTCTCTCTGTGTCAAATAAATAAATAAAATCTTTAAAAAAAAAATTCTATTTATTTATTTGACAGAGACAACAAGAGAGGAAATACAAGCAGGGAGAGCGGGAGAGGGAGAGGCAGGCTTCCCATTGAGCAGGGAGCCCGATGTGGGGCTCCATCCCAGGACCCTGGAATCATGACCTGAGCTGAAGGCAGACACATGACAACTAAGCCACCCAGGAGCCCCGAGGGTGGGTTTTTTTGTTTTGTTTTGGTTTGTTTTTTGATAAAACCTTCTTTGTCTCTGGCAGCAATTTGGTTGGAAGTCTTTTGATGTGTGATCTTTTTTTTTTTTTTTTTTTTTTTGACAGAGAGAGAGATAGAGATCATTAAGTAGGCAGAGAGGCAGGCAGAGAGAGAGGGGGAAGCAGGCTCCCTGCTAAGCAGACAGCCTGATGCAGGGCTTGATCCCAGGACCCTGAGATCATGACCTGGGCCAAAGGCAGAGGCTTTAACCCACTGAGCCACCCAGGCGCCCCTGATGTGTGATCTTAACACCGGTCTGTATTGCAGGAGGAATCATCTCAGCCAATGTCAGGATCCTCGTGGAGCCCCACAGAGTGGCTTCAACCACAGCCTTTCTCAACTATGTGGGTGGGAAAGGGACACGTTGTAAGAGTCCTGACACCTGGATCTAAAGCACTCCACCTTACCAAGTATACAACCAATGAAAGTCACTGATCCTCCATTGAGCAGCACTCTTGATATTCACACATGGGGTTATTAGTCCAGATAAGACAAGCCAAACTTGCAAAGACAGGGAAAAGATTAAGTCAGCCATGGTGCATCCACATTGTATGGGATCCTCTGGTTTCAGGATAAAGAATGAGGGAGTTCTATTGGCACTGGCATGGAGAAACTTCCAAGACATGCTGACATACTATAAAAAGAAAGAGCAAATCACAGAATCAAAGCCCTACAAGATATTCCCATTTTATGGAAAAAGAATATGATTCTATGCAGACAGGTAAACTATAAACTCATCACATGGTTGTGCATAAATATCTGTGACTATATGAACACCTGAGTGTTTGTATTCATACACACATATATATACACACACCCATACTCGGAGAGATATCTGAGAGGCTGCTCATCGTATCGATAATAGTAATTATCTCCAGGGAGCAGAGGATGGTTGGGTTGGTTTAAACAGGTAAATTTTCTCTTTATTCTGTGTTCTTTGGCACACAGGATTGTTTTTTTCATGGTAAGAATGCATTTACATATTACTTGCATAACTTAAAGATAAATAAGTTTAAGTTGATTCATTCATTTGTTGATGTATTCATTGACTTAAGATTCTACAGGTGCTATAGCCAAAGGTTATTTGTTTCTCCACTAGCCATCCCTCCCTTCCTCTTTGCTAACCTGACGCTGGTTTTCAGGGATGCAATGTTCCACGCTGAACATTTGCTTTCCCCACCTTCCTTAAATCAGATCCAGATAGCCAGGAGGTACATTCTAGGCAATAAAACATGAAAGTGCCATGGGAAAGGGAAGAGGTGTATCTCTTCTGCCTGCCTTGCAAGGACAGGATGTCTGTCTGGAGCTGCAGCAGCCATCTTGCCAACATGAGGTGTCAAATATGAGAGAAAGGCTAACAGAATTGTGGAGAAGCCAGGCCAGATGTTCTTGAGCCACTAAATCTGCAGCAGCAGCTGCCTAACTTCAGAATTCTTGTTGTAAATTGAGTTTTCTGTTACTAACAGCTAAATGCATTTCCAATCAATACAAGTGCCTACGATGTACTGAGCTGAGTCAAGCTAGAGAAGATGATTTTACAAGAGAGGAGAGAAATCGTCAGCAAAATAGAATGCCTGAGATTATGAGATCTAAAACATAAACAATAAGAATGGCGATAAAATAAGAGTACCCCAATTTCCTCATAGGGGAGTCAAGTCAATAAAATAAGAGTCTGCATGTGAAAGTAGCTTGCAAATGCAGTAACAGTGTACAAATATAAGGGCTGTGGTCAATGCATGCCATGAAGGTTGGCTAAAATCTCACTCTGAAGTCAGACCATAGACTTTGAAATCCTGGCACACCACACATACAAGCTATCAGAGTCCGGAAAATAATTTTTCACTACACCTCTATTTCCTAATATGTAAAACTGAATCATAATAATTACCCCTGTAGGACCACTGTAAGGATTAACTGAAATAATGTATCAGGCTTAGCACATGGTGGCCTTCAGGATGAGTCAGTCATTGCTATTATATGACTTAAAGGGCACCCAAAGGCCCCCAGGTGCCAAAATGTAAAGCCCACTGCCTCCCCTCTAGTCAGAGAAAGTCCCACAATAATTATTGTCTGGCTTAAGGCCTCAGAGACCACTGGTTTAAAAGAAATGTAGGGCTCACCTGAGGAAGGTTAAACTTTGATATTCCAGAAATATTTATAGGGCAGCTATGACAAGCAAGCAAGGCACTGAGGGAGAAAAAAAGAACGCCAAAGATATGCTCTGTACTCTCAGGGAACTTGAAGAGATAAAACATAAATGCCAGGAAGATGAAAGAATATACAAGAGATAAATAACAGCTCAATGCTATACAAGAAATGTCACATGCCAGGGTGTGATTAATTGCCAAACAGCAATGCAGAGAAGGATGGGAACCATCCAAAGACCAGAGATGGCTATGCGGGAATGATCTGGAACTGCTTCAAGGAGAAAAGCGTATCTGCACCAAGGATGGGATGGGTTTCGATAAGTGGGGAAGAGCAGAGGGCTATGCCAGGAAGAGAGGAACATGATCCAAATAATAGTCTGAGCTTCAACTGAACTCAAGTCTGTTCATTCTCCCAAATACTAAGACGGCTCCCCCCGTGTTTACCACCCTAGTGCTCAGTGAGGTTAGAGGCTGCTAACAGACCTCAGAGCCGTGCACAGATATCCACAATGCAGAGTCCAGTGATCACCGCCATAGAGAACAACCAAGTGCTTTGTAAGCTCAGCCAAAGAAAGGGCTTCACCCGGATGGGCTGGGGAAAGGGGTTTACATCAGGTGGGGTAAGAGGGAGAAGGTAGCTTTCTGATGGTCTTTGAAAGTAAGTGGGCTTTTGGAGAAGGGAGAAGAGCTCTAGAGAAAAAGAACTTCACAAGCCTAGGCTCAATTACAGAAAAGACTTTAGCTTGCCTGAAGACAACATAATCCAGTTTTGCTCTAGTAAAGAGAAAAATGAGACATACAGGAGAACAGACAAATTGAAGATGGCTGATCCCAGGTGACGTGTTTGTCTTAGCTGAGTGAAGAGTAGAGAGTCACTGCAGGGTCTTCCCCGGGGGAGTGAAAGCATTGGCTGCTGTATATTTAGAGAATAAATATGACACTGTGGGTGGGCTGGCATGGAGAGGAGAGAGGCATTGAAATAGAACAGTAAGTGGTAATGAAGCCTGCACCTCGGGTAATGGCAGCAGGAATGAATGGAGGAGGCAGCTGTGAGCAACATCTGGGAAAGAAGCTTCCACAAGGCCAGAGGCCTCACTGAACACAGAGGGAGGAAGGCTAAAGGTGTAAAGGTCAGCCTGAGGTGTAAAGCTTAGGTGACCAGGAGTTTGTGTTGGGTGAGGAGGGCCCATAGGCCATGCCAGTTGGCAATGTATCAGGCAGTCAGAGATACACCTGATTCTGTGTGGATGGATGTGCAGAAATGCCCCATCTGTGCAGAGGAAGACAAGCTGGGTGAAGATTCCACTGAATTGAGTCCTGGATTCAGAAATTTTCCTTTGGGAACTTACAGCAGAGTTTACAGGAGCTCCAGAAGTCTGTGCAGAACAAGAGGAAGACCAAGAACCAATAATTCAGGGTTATTATTTGGGTTGACAAGGGAAGGTTGACTTAAAGGAACTAAAGTAGTAGGGCAGTCAATTGGCTTGACATAGGTTTTGTGAAGGTCATCAAAGATGATTCGCTCAGAGTCAGAGTTGAAGAGTTTGAGAATCAACCAACTCCAAGGCCAGTGATCAAGCCAAATTGGTCCATAAAGTATCTGGCATATCTCCATGGAAACCAATATCCTGATAGAGGACACAGAATTTCCAGGGTAAAGATGCAAGGCATCCTCAGTACCATGCCCCAAATCCTTAAGAATCCATGTGTGAAGGCAAAGCTGATTGGGAAACTCTGAAAAATGTGTGTAGTGAACAGGAAGGTGAAGGAAGAGAGAGATTAGCCTTGGGTTGTGCTGAGAAATCGGATCCTGATCTCAGTCCAAACCTTATACAGCTTCTATCTTAACTCCTGCCTCCGTCATTTTTTTCTCTGGGAAGTCTGAGTCTGACTCTTCATCAGAATAAATATGGGAGTCCTCAATTCAAAGGTGCAAACACAGAGAAAGAGTGATATACAATTTTTAAAGCTCAGTGCCCATTTATTGAACACTCACTATGTGCAAGTCATGGCCTCTAGGAATCAAAGATAGACCAGACACTGAGTCTTCCAACGACCTACACGGCTGCCTAACAGACCACCCTACAAATTGTGGTACACACCAACCACCATTCTATTATGCTCATGATTCTGTGGGTCAAGGACTTAGTGAGAGCACAAAGGAGTGGCTCAAACATCCAGAGAGGACAGGCATATCTTGACCAGGACCAGATGTTGGTGGCATGAGTTCTGGCTATCCATGAAATTACTCAGTTCAAATGACTTCCTCACAGCATGGTGATCTCAGGGCCGCTAGACTTCTTACATGACCATGGATCCAGACAAACAGAGAAATGGATAAAGCAGAACCTGTCAGACCTCATGAAGGCCAGGCCCTGAATGGTCTAGCATGATTTCACCATAGTCTATCATCAAAGCACTGACATCTGTGTAAAGGTAGGGAAAGAATTGAAGGCCATTATCTAACAGAAAAGCTACCATGAAGAGCTTGCTTATGAGGTGATTAGGCTGGGAGGTCTCTGAGGGCAAGGCCCATGTCTGTCTGGTTTGCTGCTGCACAGTCCAATGTCTAGTACATTTCACAACACATAACGTGTGCAATAAATATTTACTTAATTAATTAATAAAATGTGCCCAATAAGTCTTCGTACCCAAGGTTATCCCTCAGCAAAACATGCATGTGCCCTCAGAGAGATGGACTTCTAGAGAACACTATGGAAATGTGGGCAGTAAAGCTGGTTGAATTCTCTAATTTGGTATCAATAGGCTATATTTACCAGAAAATAACCAAATTGCCACATCATTGGTTAGATGTGATCATGATACTCATCTTTAATTCTACCACTACAACATTATCTCTGAGATATAAAACAAAAGTGCTATTCCAGTTAACTTGCCAATAGCGCTGATAGGTCTCCTGCACTACTCACTGTCTCTGATATTCTGCTGAGCTGGGCAGGGGGGGTAGAGAGACTTCAGGGTTCCCTTCATCCCCATCACCCTCCAGATCTAGTCAGAGCCAGCCCTCGGGAGACAGAAATGTGCTCGCTTATACCAAGGCTTTCCCAGCCTTTCAGAGCCAAAGGAGCCTCCCAATCAGAAGACTCTAGGTCACATCCCATCACTGTGGATAGGGATTGCATACTTCCTGTTTCAGAAAAGAGAAAGAATATCGAAGAAAAGCAAACTTTCAGCATCCCATCACATATTTCCCCCTTTGTCTTCATGGCGTAAACTCCCTGAGGCCTGGAAGTTGGGGGTGGTCTGAGTTGCCTGGACATGTATTTGGTGCATATATGATGACCTTAATACATGTCAAGATCTCTTTAAAAAATATATAAAAGCCAACATCTTTGAGGGTTCAATATGAGTCGAACGCTGTGTAAAACTCTGTATGTAAATGATCTTCCTGAAGTCACATTTTTGTCCCCATTTTACAGATGGGAAAACTGAGGTTTGAAGAAATGAAGAAAGCTGCTCAACTCACAGGGCTGGCAGAGAATGGTGGCAACATACAAATGTAGGCAGTCTGAGTTCAGAGTCTATCTTCTTTAACCACACAATAGTGCCTCTTTCTCTTTCCCGAGCTGGTTGGCGGTTGATACCACTATCACAACCAGAGGGCCACCTGGACACTTGGAGTTAGGTCTGATTTCAGGAAGCAGAGCTAATGAGGAATCAAGCTACTTGGCCAGTGAGATCCCACAGAGGCCACTGGGTTTCTCTGGCTTTCCCTGTGGTCTGACTAACCCTCCCTGAGGTGGCATCGCTAACAATCAAACCCTCTATTTAGCTGAGCAGATACATAATGATGTTCCTTAACACTCCTGTGGAAGAGCATGTCCTCCATGAAAGTTAACCTCTATGTGAGAAGGGAAAATTCAGCTCCCTGCCAAAAAGTCCGCCCTGGCTTCATTTCTATCACTGTACTTGAATAAATCCACCATAGGCTTTTTCCTTCTACCTTGTCAGGAAGCGAAGAGTGGCATTTCAAAGGATACGTTTACCCCCCAGCAATTTCTCTCTTCCACCACCATGTGCTTTCTTCTCATAAAATGAGACCAGACAATGAAGCTGTAAACCCAGCTGGTAAGATTGAGTCCTATTTCTCCTACCTCCCTCCGGTGGGTATGGTTCAGGAGCTGTGCGGTGAACAATCAACATTTAAATGAAAATGCTTCAAGATAGAGATAATCACAACTTAATAACAACAACAACAACAACAACAAGTAAAGGGCTTTAACTGATACAGCAGAGGGGTAAACTTGAGAGCACATATGGCATACAAATAATGAACTGGACAAAACTGCGAGGAAAAAAATCTCAACCTCGGGTTTCTGGAAAGCTCTATCTTATTGCTCACCAACATCTGGAGCACATACACCAGGAATGGACTGTCCCTGTGAAATGTAACCAAACAAATCAACTGTTCTGCTCCTTATTTCAAACACTTTCGTTTTTATGGTGAATGGGAAATCTATGGTAAGCATCGTTATACCATTTACGATTCAAAAATCAGCAGGTAGACAGATTATAGAAAATAAAACAGAGTTTCATATATAATGCAATCCCATCATCTCTGCCAAGAATGAACTGCTGAAATAAATCCCAGAAGTTTTATATTTTTGTCTACCACCTTTTGTTTTTCCACCCCTACGTAGGACTATAAGGATAGAACTTCCCTGGGACTTAACACAAGCTGATTTCACCAGACTTGAGATCAGTGATTTTATGAGAAATTAAAACCATAATTTGTAGGTTTCTCACTCCCTTTCTTTTCTGTGACAATTGGCAGATGAACTCTTCCATTCTCTACATTCCAAAAGTAAAAAATAACAAATTTGAGGGACGCCTGGGTGGTTCAGTTGGTTGATCATCCGACTCTTGATTTCAACTCAGGTCATGATCTCGGAGTTGTGGGATCAAGCCCCTTGTCTGGTTCTGTACTCAGCAGGAAATCTGCTTAAGGATTCTCTCTCTCCCTCCCCCCCATCGACCCCCAAATAAATAAATAAATCTTTTAAAAAAATAACAAAGTTGGGACACCTGGATGGCTCAGTTGGTTGGGCATCTGCCTTCAACTCAGGTCATGATCCCAAGGTCCTGGGATCAAGTCTCACATCAGGCTCCTTGCTCAGCAGGAAGCCTGCTTATCCTTCTGCTTGTTCTCTCTCTCTCTGACAAATAAATAAAATTGTTAAAAAATAAATAAATAACAAAATTGATATGAGTATTAATCACCAAAATAAAGATACAAAAATTATAGCACATCTAGTGGTAGAGGGCTACTTGCCAACCGAAAAATCTACTGACGGCTTAAAATGAAAAACAAGTACCTCTCATTTTAATTGTTTTCCTTCAATTTCCCCACAGAACTTATACACATATCTCTGTTTTCAGTGAGTGAGCTCCATTTTCCTCATGCATAAAATGAAAAGTGTTGGATTAGATTATCTCCCCACTGCTTCCCTCATTCAAACAAATTCTGATTTTAAATATATACACACATATACACACACATACATAAGCACACTATTTGTATGTATTTAAAAAATGTGTGTGTATATATATGTATACATACAGATAGGTGATAGATAGAACCTATGCTATCATGTCCAGATAACTTTAAAATAAAAAATGTATTCCCCCCTTGTGTCTGACATGCATTTAGCCTCTCTCAGTTCAGCCTCTGAATCTGAAAAAGAGTCAAGACTTGGAATCATGGGTGGAAAATGGGTTTTGACTTGCTTGCCAAATCTTATCCTTTGCCAAGATCATTATGTTGAAAAGTATCGGTGAAGCTATGCCTGGGCTCAGCATAAAAGAGTGCTTATATTTATAATGAGTATTTATAATGAGTATTTATATATAGCGAGCATCTATTATGAGTAATTATAATAAGTTATAATATGAGGCAGATCATAGATGATATTTCTATGACTCTCAATAAGCCTATTAAAGTCCTAATCTTACTCCCTTTGTGGGAAAGTTATTGTAAGGACAAAAGAGAAGTTTAGAGACTATCCATCGGGGTTTCACAGCCAAAGAAACAGAGGTCCAAAGAGATAAAATTATTTGCCTGTGGTTGAAACTTGAACCCTAGTATTCTGAGTCCAGATCCACTATGCTACACCTCATGACCTTCCCTAAATTCTAGCAAGTTCTGTGCAACAGAGTGTCTACCTGTGGTCAGTGAATCCATCCAAATGCAGCCAGGAAGGAGGACCCTTTCCTCACGCGGCATTTTAAATAGTAAACTTAATGAACGCATTAGTTACACAGATGACTGAAAAGCTAAGAAGCAAAACAGATGAAGCAACCCAGGGATTAGCAGCAACAGAAGGTTGCTATCATCCTTGGGCTGAAAGAACGCAGGGAGGAGGTGATGTTCCCAGCAACATTTCAGAGGCTACCTGGCAAGAGCCAGAACCATGGAGGGAGAAGCTGTGCGGAGCTAGGAGCATGGAAGAGATGCAACTACTGATAAAGCACGAAGGCCGAGAGGGGGGGAAATAGCCTGGCCTCTCCCCACCTCCCACCTCCACTCCTGTGCACGCACCTCCACTAACTGCACCTACTCAGAAGCTGATCAGCAAGAGCCTGAGAACTGTCGCTGCAGAATTGTAAACAATGACAAGCACAGAATAAATAATAAATAGATAAGTAGGTAAATATATATATATGATTTCAGGCTACAAGGTAAAACGAAAAGGATATTGATACATCAATATTCTAAGGTTACGCCCATTTTTAAATATATTAACTTATTCTTATTAGCATATAAAAATATCTCCCCTCTCACAAATGGAGTAGGAAAATATCTTTTCTCCATACCTGAGTCGACTCTAGACTCACGGCCCAGGGGCAGAAATTAGTATATAGAAATTATGATGGAATTTGGCCCTGGAGCCAAGCTAAAAATAATCTCTTAACCAGATCACTCCAATTCTTGTGTGAAGATTCAGGACCTTGAGAGGAAAAGGAAATTACCAGAGAGGGAGGCCCAGGAGAAGTAGCTCTCTTCAGAAACCCATAAGTTAAGTGAGGATGTCTTTATTTATTTTTTTAACATTTTATTTATTTTTGAGAGAGAGAGAAAGAGAGAGAAATAGCATGAGCAGGGGGAGGGGCAGAGAGAGAAGCAGACTTCCCACTGAGCAGGGAGCCTGACGTGGGGCTCGATTCCAGGACCCTGTGACCGTAACCTGACCCAAAGGCAGATGCTTAACCAACTGAGTCTCCCAGGTGCCCCAGTGAGGACGTCTTTAAAGCTATAGACTGGAGATAGTTCTGTAGCTACAGGACCCCTGACTTCAGAGCCTACAACAGTGACACCCAAACCATGGGAGTCCCCTGGCGCTCTACAGCAGAACCGTTTTGAGATTCCTGTTAAAGGAATCCTTAACTGAAAACCCTACACTAACCCAAAACCCTACACTAGACCCGCAGAATCAGTAAATGGAGAGATAGAACGTGATTCGGCATCTTCTGTAGAGTCTCTAAAATATTTGAGGAATAAAGGCTCCTAGCTGAAGATCTCTTTGGCATCAACAAGAAATTCAGGACGTGGCCACCAGTAGTCTTTCCCAAGTGAGCTAGTGATACACATCACATGTTATTTCAAGACACATGTCACCGATAGCTGCCAAGGGTGTGACACCGTCTGCCAACCCATAAAAAGGCCTACCCACTGCCCAGACCTGTTCCTTAGGGTCTGTTCCATCTCTGAACTATGTATTTAGAGCTCTCTTTTTCCTTTTCCCCTTCTCTGGGGAAAAGTCTGGACCCTGACAATTCAGAAAGCTTGCTTCCCTTCCCCACTGCAGTCCTCCCCAATTCTTGCTCCTATTTACCTCGCACTGAGCTCCCGGAGAGATCCCCTCTCCCAAAGCTGAGGGCCCCCAAGCTGCCAGCTCCTCTTGTTTCCCTTGCCCCTCTGAAGTGGCAGAGGAAATGACTACTAGAGAGATACAGCTGCCCCAGCTGTGGGTCTGGGAGGCTTGCCCACCACAGGTGCTAGGGGCTCTGTCCCCTCTGGGGTTCACTGAAAGGCCTGAAAGGACTGAAAGGCCCAGAGAGCTGGTGCCATGCTGCAACTGATTGGGGAGGGGAATATTCTCCCCAGCTCCCCTACAGGTGAAACCTGCAGGATTCCACTCTCCAGACTTAACAGCCTTCCTGTCTTGAGAACTGGGGAGGAGGACTGCAGTGGGGAAGGGAAGCAAGCTTTCTGAATTGTCAGGGCCCAGACTTTTCCCCCAGGGAAGGGGAAAAGGGAAAAGGGGAGGGCTTTGGGTACGGCATTGTTATTTGTGCCCTGATATTACAGTGTTTCTTTTCCTTTAAACAATCTACGGGGGCCACCTTCCCGGGGATGAAAGACGAAAAGACAGTGAGATTACCTGCCAGGAACATTTAGACTTTAATGATTTTCACGTGAGCGCTCCCAGAGATGCCATACAGCAACCGGGACATGGGATGCTGTTCTAATAAAATTAAAATTACTAAAATAAACTGCCAGGCATCTGGAAAACACTGAGAACACAACATATTATATAAACTGACATCCAAATATTGTACACCTACGTGGCCCTTGGTTTACAACAAAGCCATGATGCACACTAAAGCCTTACTTTTTTTAATTTTAATATCCTTATAAGTAGATTTTAATCACTAGGTAGCCAAATCATGTTCACTATCAATTTCCTTTATGTTGTCCGGTCTTTATGTCTAATTCCCCAATTCACATTTCCATACGTCCCAGAGCTGCATATACAAAACAAGGACTATTCCAATGAAAAGTCAAGATGTTTAGAAATATCCCGATAATATATTCCCCTCCTTTTTTTTTTTCCGTCTAGCTATGTGAGGGTCCATTTGAAACAGACTTAAGAGGATTAAAAATATAAATGTGAATGCTTTGTGACTTTATGGAAATCAGGATCTATATACATCACTCTTTAAAAAAAAATACAGTAGTCCCCCTCCCCTCAATTATTCCTTTTCACTTCCCCCTGTTTCAGTCACCCATGGTCAACAACAGTCTGGAAGCAGGGGATCCTTTTTCTGATGTAGAGTTAGAGGGTCAATGATAGCCGGATGCCGCATCACAATGTCTACATCACTCATCTCAATGCATCTCATCGCAAGGCATTTTATTATCTTGTATCATCATTACCAGAAAGGTGAGTGCAGTACAATATTTTGCAAGAGAGACCACATTCACACAACTTTTATTATAGTATATCATTACAATTGTTCTATTTTATTATTAGTTATTATTATCAATCTCTTACTGTGCCTAATTAATAAATTAAAATTTTTCATAGGCGCATATGTGTGTATAAGAAAAAACACCGTCTATAGAGGGTCTGGCACTATCTGTTGTTTCAAGCCTCTGCTGGGGGTCTTGGAATATATCCCCCTTGAAAAGAGGGGGGGCTACTGTATTAAACACTAAATGACATTCAGTTTGATCATGAATATTGATAATATAATATTTATTTTAAATGTAATGTATTCATCAGTACTCAACCAAAAGTAAAATTAAACTCATCAGGATCAGAATAACTGTTTGGTTTTGCAAAAGTCAAGGACCCTTGTTCTGTGGCTTAATGACTTCTTGTTTGTGTTCTGTTTGCATAAATTATCCATCAAGTGCAGCCATTACACCGGATGCAGCATGGCACTTGCAGGGGAATGAGAGCCGCGTCAGGACCCTCATTAAAGGGAAATGTGATTGGAATGGAGTCATCATTCCGTGCCTGGCAAGGACCTGCTGTCTCCGTTCTTATCCCTTTGCACCAATTCTATTTGAAGTCGAAACTGGGCTCACGGACCTGGATTTTTAAAGGCAACAGATGCAATCAAACAATAGATGTTGTCAGAGACAGCCGCTGTGCCTGTAGCCAAATGTGATAAAGAAAAGGGAGAAAAACAGTGTAATGGGTTTCAAGGCAATCAGATGACTCCCCAAGAATGCAGGTGCTGGGTAATGCTCTCTCCATTCATCTAACAGTTTATGTACCACGAAAAATGCCTTTTCTCTGTATCTGCAGACATTCTCTCCACCTCATGGTGTTACTCCCCAATAAACTGGGTATGGATAGGACCCAAGTCATGCTGCGTGTAATTCTAATTAAGTACGACAGGCAAAAGTTATGGCATCCGTGTTCCACATTGCACAATCGCCATGCTCTAGCCTGGACACATCCTACAGCTATTTCAGTGTAATTGTATTACTTCGCTCACAAAAACCTCTGAGAATGTTGCTTTCTAGAAAGAGACGAGGCAAAATGAAGTTGTAGAGCACCAGAGAAGCCGCATAATAGGAAGAGAGGAACTTCCCAACAGAGTGATAAGACGTCGTGTTTCTGAGATGTGCAGACCTGAGCATATGTTGTATTGGAATAAAAAACGCAGGTGAACCCAAGGGAATCGAGAAACACAACCACTTCTTACTGCAATCTTAAATAAAATTGCCCGTGTGCCTAGCGACGGTTCCAGTTTGGTTTGTGTTCAGCGCTGAAATAAGAAAGTGAAGAGCATTATCAGATGCTGATCATCACCGTAAACCAGTCTTAGCTAAACCTGCCCTCAAGGCTGGGACACTATTACCAGGAGCTTAAGTTTGTCACAAGTGTTCTACGCAAGACAGCATAGCCACGCAGGATCCACACACCTGGGGCTCCGAGTCGGGCCCTAACTGGCTGAGACGGGCCTTTAATACTCTAAACTGATACCAAAAAGGCTGAGATGTGATGTGCTTGGTTATAAAGTCCATCCTCAGGCCTGGTAATACCCCCTAATACGACCTTATAGATAGATTCAAATACATGAAAGGACACTAGAAACACAGGTGACAGGAAACAGCTGTGCTGCCTTTCCACAGCGGATGTGAAAAGAGAAAATGAAGTTTAAATCACAACGAGCAGGTGTGACAGGTATAAAAAGAAATGAGGACAACTAAGTCATTAGAGAAGGGAAACATCAGGGAGTACAAGCAGAATGCACAAGAAGTGGACGTTAAAATATTGAATGTCGACATACATATATACATGCCGAAAGGGCATGTCAATTGGAGCAATCAACCTCTACATCAAAAATTTTCTCATCACGATTATCTTGAACAATAAGAAATCGCCATTTTCGTAGACTTCAAATGGTCAGATATCGGCAACCAATACGCTCCTACCCAATCCTTCTGCCTTCCATCAGAACCTCGAGCAGTGCCTAATGCATATTAGGCAATCCATAAATATTTGTAAAGTGGGTGAATGAATAAATGAATTTTCAAACATTTAAAATGGGAATGTTTAACTGAGCAAGAGTTCTCTAGCTTGTTTTGCCTGCAGAATAGTCTTTTCAGTAAACTTTTTTTTTTAAAGATTTTATTTATTTATTAGAGAGAGAGAGACTGAGAATGAGAGGGGAGAAGGTCAGAGGGAGAAGCAGACTTCCTGCAGAGCCGGGAGTCCGATATGGGACTCGATCCCGGGACTCCGGGATCATGACCTGAGCCGAAGGCAGTCGCTTAACCAACTGAGCCACCCAGGCGCCCCTCTTTTTTTTTTTTTTTAATCCACATTGATTACTCTTCTAGCCAAGAGATCTCCTTTTGGACCATCACTGAAGTTATGCTCACTAACGAGGGTCAGCAGACACAGCTAGTCCCACCTCCTTACTCTTGTAGGTCACCAATAATGATGGTTAATAAAAATAATCAAGTTCATGTTCTTCTCTAAGCTTTTGGGGTATTAATTTGAAAAATAGATACCAGAAGATGCAATCATCTCTGTTTGCTTCTGAGTCTTTGTGCTGGTGTAAAAATGCTAAAGACAAATATCCCTCTTCTTCAAGGAAATCTGAAGCAGTTTTGTACATCAAGCTGGTCAAGACACATGTTAATTCCTTATTATGTTACCATGTGCCAAATCATCCCTTCAGCTGCATAAGGCAAAACCCTAGCAGTAACTCTTCGTTGTATTTTTTATTTTGCTTACACCCCATATCCAATCTAACAGCAAATCTTGAAGCGCTACCTGCAAGAGCACATCCAGAATGCAGCCTCCTCCCCCCATCTTCTGCTATTCACCTTCACATACACCTCCAATCTTCTCCAAGACCAAGTCATGATTCTCCCCCATTAGATTATTGCAAGAGCTTCTAGCTAGTCTCCCTGCTTCTCTCCTTGCCCTCATCTACCCTCGTCTGTACAGAACATAAAAAGTATCACCCTCAAAAGCTTCCATTTACTCCCTTCTCCCGGAAAGTAAAAACCAAAGTCCTTACAAAGATCTAAGAAGCCTTTCCCCATCTGCTGCCCTGCATCCCTCTATCTCCCTGGTTTATCTCCTGTCAACTTTGCTCCAACCACACTGGCCTCCTCCAGATATTTGCCCACATCTCAGCCTCTCTGTGAGGTCTCCTACGTGCCAACCTGTCTACCATGATGAACCACTCCCCGCCAGCACTCCGTATCTCCCTTCCGCACTTGTTTTCCCCTTAGTCTTTGTGGTAGTTTTAAAATATATCAACACACTGGGTGTGCCTGGGTGGCTCAGTTGGTTAAGCAACTGACTGGGTAAGTCAGTTGGTTAAGCAACTGACTCTTGGTTTCAGCTCAGGCTGTAACCTCAGGGTCACGAGATCAAACCCCACTTTGAGTTCTGCACTTAGCATGGAGTGTGCTTGGGACTCTCTCTCCCTTTCCCTCTGCCCCTTCCCCCTGCTCTCTCTCTCTCTCTCTTAAATAAATAAATCTTTAAAAAATATATATCAACAACCTTTAATATTCCTCTCTTAAAAAGATGGTGCCTAATGCCTTTCACCTTAGGATGAACTTCTCTTAGGGACTCACTTTTGACACTTTTCACACTTTCAACACATAGAAGGTGGAAGAAGTCCTTCTAAGACAGGTCATAAAAAGGCACTTGTGCATTATTTTCACTCTTGACTCACTTCCCCTGGATTCAGAAGTCAGATGCCATATTGTGAGGCAAGCAACACTCTGGAGAGGTCCACACAGAAAGGAACGAAGACCTGCCAACAGCCCCAAGCCTGAACCATCATGAAAGTGGATCTCCACGCCCCAGCTTATTATAACCCCAACCTCTATCTTTATTGCCATCTCTTGAGAGATCCTCAACCAGAAACATCCAGTTAAGCCACCCCAAGACTCCCGACCCTCAAAAATTGTGAGAAAAAAAAGAATGTGTTGTTTTGAGTCTCTAAGTTTGGGGGTAATTTGTTATACAGCAATAGATAACTAATTCACTCCTTAATGCCATCTAACCATATTATATATTGTATTTTCTTATCATGTTTATCGACTGTCTCCCACAAGGAATGTAAATTCTGTGAGGACGGAGACATTCGCCTATCTTTTTCATTACTATGATCATTCACCAAAAACAATTAAATGAATTAATCTTTTGCTTTAAATAATGAATGAAGTGGGTATCCAAGACACTCATACATTAGTGGATCAGCAAAAATGCAACCACTCAGACACAGAGTGGAAGCAGGACTTCATATCACTTGGGTCAAGAATGATTCCACTTAGTTTTAAAACACCTACCACAGCTGTGTTGCAGGAATAATGACCACAAAGAGGCTCCCATTTTCCTACTGAATATTAAAGATGTGTTCTCACAGAAAAACAACTCATCTAGCAAATAATTTGTGAATTGTTGGCCCTTCACCCAAGCAGACAACGGAACCAGCAGCAGATCTTCCTACAACCACAAATGCCCTGATTCCACATCCAAAGATACTGATTCAGAAACTCTAAGGGGAGGCCTTGGTGACTGCTTTGGATTGAATGTTTGTATCCTCCCACGAAAATCGTATGTTGAAACCTAATCCCTGATGCAATGGTATTTGGAAGTGGGGCCTTTGGGGGGTGATTAGGGTGGAGCCTTGGTGGATAGGATTAGTGCCCCCATCAAAGAAACTCCAGAGAGTTTCTCACCCCTCCCACCATGTGAGGACACAGTGAGAAGATGGCAGTCTGTGAATGAAGGGGGACATTCAGCGTCTGCTGAGATCTTGAACTTTGCAGCCTCCAGAACTGTGAGAAATAAATTTCTGTTGCTTATAAGCTAGTTAGTCTATGGCATTTTTCCACCCAAATGAACTAAGGCAGTGTCTTCAGCTGCAAAAAAAAAAAAAAACAAAAAAACTCGGGCTCTAGATTATATATTACCAAGAGTAAGAACTCCTTCACTGGGTGGTAAATAAGGAGAGAAGATAAGCAAATCCATGGTCAGTGAAAACTCTTCACATCAATTCAGCAGCTCTGAATTCTCCTTTTCTGTTCATTCATTCACTCACTAAGCACGTAGTAAGTTGTTGGGCACTGTGCTAGACTCCGGGGAAATGTAGAGGCTAGTGGAGTTCCGGGTCTGGGGAGAGCAATCAGACCCTCACCCAGAAAGCCTGTCATTAACATCCATCCCTGCCTTTCCCAATGTTCTCGCCTCTCCCACACACACCGTGGCCTGGGGATAGATTGGCCCCACATCCTCCAGGAAGCATTGTCTGAGTGGCAACTGACTACACGGTGGGGGCTGAAGTCATCTACAGAGAATACATAAAATGCAGAGAGATCCCCTAAAGCTAAGAGAAAAACCAGATGGTATAAAATCCTTTTATCAAATCTATGGCATCCTCAAGTACGGGGAGTGGCCACCCCTCACATCTCTGTGATGTGAATGATACTGGGCTCATTCAGATTTGTGAACTAAACAAAATGCAAAATGACTTGCACTCAGACAAAGGATACCTCTACCCTGATATCTCTAATAATCTATTTAAAATCTTCGACTAGTGAAAACAGTGCCCAGGTAGGAGTTGGCTAGACCACAGTTCCCCTCCTGGTCTGTTACGAACCCAAAAGTCTCAGAAAATAATTTAAATCGCTCCAGGGTCTCTTTTTCCTCAAATATTAAGGAACAGTGTAAGAATAAATAATCTTTTAAAGTTTTCCTTTGTTTTCAGCCCTACCATTTTATTGAAAATGTTATATGTGAATATAAATATGCATGTATGTATCCATTACCCAATATGGGTCTCCAAGAAATGGAGAGCACGGAGTCTAAGAGAGATATCGCAACTTGACTTTATTGGCAAGGAGAGTCAACCCTGGCAGGCATATGCTAATTTCCAGAGTCGTAGCTGACAGTGTTATTCTTCATTCGGAAAGTATCTCAATACCAATTGGATGAGTTAGAACAAATATCCCTGGGCATTGTAGCAGGTACAGAGAACCGTCAGAGCCCCCACATTAGGGCCCAGAGTTCATCTGAGTCGTGGGATGCCTGGGGCTTCTAGGCAACTGACAACACAGAGAGTTGAGCCTCCACTTGTCTCTGCCTGCTTCTCCCGGTTCAGGGGAGGGAGTATGAAGACTCTGCACCCACACCAACTGTCCAACCCAGCAGCTCTTTGCTTCCAGGTGTGGCACAGGCAGGAACACGACTGGCCTTGCAGCAGGTGGTGAGCTGACAGCCCTAGGAGGTCGTAGGAACTCCTTGTTCCCTCTGCTAACTAATTCCCAAGAGGGAATTATTTTCAAGGGAGATTCCCAGCCCTTACACCACACCTTCTTGGGAACAAGAATCAGGAATTCAGAAAAACGAGCAAGGATTCTCAACCTGGGCACCACGGACATTTCAGCTGGACGATTCTCCATGGCGGACCTGCCCTGGGCCTCGTGGGGGCTTTGTTCAGCAGCATGTCTGGCCTCCACCCACCAGATGCCAGTAACACCCCCCAGCAGTTGTGAAAAACAAAAATGTTTCTGGATATTCCCTCATGTCTCCAAAACTGCCCCCATTGAGAGCCATGACTCAAAGAACGTCTCCCCTAAAAGGTCCCAGACGGTCAAGCCGGCTGAAGACAGCATTGCCCACCCTCTACAGAGATGCTTTAGTCAACACTCCCTGCATGAATTATGTTGTTTAGGCAATTTTTAAAAATAGCAAAACCCCTATGAACAAATCCACCTGATCCGTTCTGAAATCCTGCGTCTAGATGTTGAAAGCTCCGGCTGATCGTCTGCCCTTGGGCGAATCCACAGTACTGGGTCGACCTCACGCCTCCGGGCTCTGCTCCTCACTGCAGCCAGTCTGGGAAGCAACCTCCATGTGGTTCCAAAGAATAGCCCGTATGTGGAGGTCAAGTCCTTTTTAAAGGGGGGCGGCGGGGGGCAAGGACGGGGGCTAGCATTCAGAATACCCAGCCTGGACCCCCACTGCATCATTTACCAGCTGTGCCACCTGGAGCACGTCACTTAAGCTATCTGAGGCTGTTTACCCATCTGCAAAATGGAAGTAATACTCTCTGCCTCAAATGCAAGTCATGTGACGCCGTCCGAAGAGCATGCTGCAATGGTAAGGAACCCAACACTTCTTGCTATCCGTGAGGATTCTCGCGGTGATTACATATCCCATCTCTGTGTTAACATACTCCACTGCAGAAATTTGAAGAAATGCTGAAAAATCAGTCTTCTTTCATTTTAGTGCTGACTTGACCAGAGGTCCTCTCTGTTTAATTTCGCCAAAAATAGGAGACGTCTCCGAGCGATTTATTTGCAAAAGATTGTCCATCCGTTCCAACAAATAGCCACAAATATTTCTTTAAAGCTTAATATGTACTTTTAGGGAACAAAATAGATCAGGATCCCTGCCCTCAAAAGGCCTATTTTTAAATGGAAGTGAGGATAGAAACAATAAACCAAAAAATAATAATAATAAAAAATAAACTCCACAGTATGTTAGAAGCTGATCAAAGTTTCAGAGGAGAGGCAAGTAAACGGCATGGTGTCCGTGTGTGTATCGGGGGGGAAGGGGGGGCAGCCTGACTGAGACGTGAGATATGGAAGGAGTCACCCTCGGGGCGATCAGGGAAGAGCATCCCAGGTGCGGGAACAGCCAATTCAACAGCCGGTGGGCTGGAGTATGCCCCTCGCATTCAGGCATCAAGAGACCATCATGATAGAAGCGGGACCGGCAAGTGAGAAAGAAGTAGGAAATGAACTCAGAATGGTTGGAGGGCTGAGCTGAGGCATTCGTGGACACGGAGGGAACTCCACTCCCAGCCAGCCGCTGTGCGAGGCCCTGGGGATCCATAGCCAGCAACTCGTCCCTGCTCTGGGAGCTGGCAAACCACCAAGAAGGTATGTTACCAAGGCAGAGAGACAAAGGGCTCTGAGAGAGTTTAACCAAATTCTTGACCTTAGTAAGTCTAGAAGGAATGAGGGGGCAGGTGGTCCACGTTCTAGCTCTTCCTTTATATCCACATTGCTCAGGCATCTCGACCCTCTCTCTCTGCCGAACCTCCCCCCCACCCCCAAACCACCAGAAAACAGTGGACGCTTCTATAGACACCTGGTGACCCACTAGGAAAGAAGGCTGAGAAAGAGAAACATTCAACTCGGGTCGTTTCCCTCATTCTTTGGCAGATGCTCAGCCTGGCCAAGACAAATGTGGAAGGAGTCCGGCTCGCAGGGGATAAGAGACCATGACACCAAATTCCCCGTCACGATGTGGGCCCACACACTCCTACCCACTCCCACCCCTGCAGGATCTGAAGGGATACCATGCCTCCCGCTAACGGGGTGCCAACGGCTTGCCCCTTGGTCCCCACATTTCTCCCCACCACCCTAGAACTCCCAGGAGCAAGCCAAGGGTCTTGGACGATGGTGTCCATTCCAGATGCCGTGATATCGACCTTGCCTCTTCTTTCCTGAGTTATCCGTAGAAGCAGCACTTGCAAGAGCACACAGTTTGCTGCATGCCCCAGGAGAGGCAGTCTAAAGCAGCAGGGGATATGCCTCTCCCAATAAAAATTAATGGAACAAAAGCCCCCTGTGTGGTGTATGAGGTTCATCTCCCAGGGACCTTTCATCTCACCAAGACCCCCCTTCGGGCCCGCCTGTCTCCTGGGTGTCTTTAGCATAGGTCAAAAGCCCATCGTTAAAGGGAAAGGGGCCAGGAGTGGATCAGACCAGAGGTTTGCACACACCCAACACACACTTGCTCATATACACACGCACACGTGTGTGGGCGGGCACACATCAGCACTCGCACATACATGCAACTTCTCAGCTTCTCTTTTAATGAGTGAAATCAACGACAATCTCATGCAGGGAAAAAAAAATTCATGAAGACAGCAGGAAGGAATTATATGGAAAGACATGTGGAAGACTATTAAGGGTTTGCAAAATAAAAAACTTAAGATCATCCGGTTTCCTTATTGTTTGTTTGTTTTCTTTGTTTCTTATACACAAGCAGCACTCCACATGGACATTTTTGTCGGAAAAGACTCAGGTGAATATGCTTGCATAACAGCAGAGCCTACAAGTAGCCTCTGATCTCCTACCTCCAGCTCCCTTCCTCAGAGGCAAACACGGTTGTTCTGGAGTATTTTGCCATCAGCTTGGTTACTCTCAGAACCCCAAATCCTAGAATCCTTTCCCTATCTGGTTCCGAGTTGCTGTTGGCCGAAAGCGGGGTTATGTAAGATCTGCGAAACCAAAGCGAGGCAGCAGCCATAATGCTCTGAAGGTCATGTTGGTCGAAGGCAATGACCTTGTCACTGTCCTCTTCTCCGTTTCCAGCTCACCTTCCCCATGGCCACCTGCTAAGCAGCAGGAACTCCGGGTAACCTCCTGGCACTTTATTGTAATCTCAACGACAGCTCGGCTGGAGCAGTCAACAACCTCCCACTGTCAGCCTCCGCCATCCGCCCAAGATGCTGGATGTGCTAGCTTCCAGAACCTTCAACTCCCCTCCCCTGCTCAGCTCCTTCCCCCAGTGTTTAAGGAGCAACCCCTATAGTAAATGTCCTTATTCTGTGATTCTCCGAGTTTCTGCTTCCCTGACTCACTGGCTAACACAGCTGCCAACAGTGTGGTATGCATCTGTCCTTTTTCTACACTAGGGAACCTGCCCACATGCATCTCAGCTTTTTTTCCCTCCTTTTCCTTACATGTCATCATCTCTTTGAGATTTCTGTGACGACCCCTATGAACCAACCTCATTCTTTTTCCTGGCTACAGAGTATCTGACATTGGTAAACATTTAAGTGTTATCCAGTTTCCACCCTGGCAAAAAAATGCTGCCGTGGCATTTTTAAATATGCCTCTTGATACATATTATACAAACCTCCTTAGGATGGATTCCTAGAGCTGGAATAATCAGACAAATAGATCTTTAATTTCTATAATTAGCAAATGGCCTTCCGAAAGGCTTCTTTCTCTAAAAAGCTCTTGCCCTGCCAGCAACTTTATCCTTGTTCACTGAACAGGGCCAAGTACTCTGCTTTGCCTAGAGGTCCAGGGCCTACCAGTGCTCTGCCTGGAAGGCAGAAGGAAGTGGAAATTTCAAAGCAGGAATGTGGAAATTTACAAAGCTAGAGGTATGGTCATGGAAAGCATCATGCTTGGAAGAAATATACAGCAAGCTGTTTAAAGATGAAGAGAAGACAAAGAGAACAGGCATCCACGAAGGATGAGATTAATATTAAGAGAAGATTCTTTCCTTTGTACATTACAGAGATTCTTTAATTCCCCCCCCCCCCAAATAACTGCCTAGCATGCATGCATCCATTGATATGCATTCCCTCTCTCTCTCTCTCTCTCTCTTCAGAATCTTCTACTGGAGCTTGAAATTCCTCGAAATATTTTCTTCCCCCAGATAGAGCTAAGATTCATGTAATAATCCTTACCAATAAATAGCAATTATGGGTGAGGAACTTTTTTAGCACATTTAACATGTGCTAAATATTTCACATGTCTCATGTCATCTGAGATAGGTATTATTCCCATTTTACAGATGAGAAAACTAAGGTTCAGAAATGTGAACCCAAACAACTAGTGAGTTGCCAAACAAGGATTTGAACCTCCTCCATGTGACCAGCCGACCTTTAACCGCTGTGCTATCTGCCCGGGGGAAGGCGACAAAGCCCCTTAACTTCACTGTAAGGCAGTCTGGTAAGGTAGCGAGATAGACTTCTCCTGCTATACTCTGTTCCCAAGAGCAATGTTTCCTAAAGGAAGGGGCACTGGGTCTTGGAAAAGACCAGCTGGAGAGAAGAGAAGGCAGAGAAAGATGCAGAAGATAGAAATACTTCCTGGGCCAGTGGAAAGGAGAGAGCTAGATCAGCTCAGAGGAATGAGATAGGTCTGTTTTCCCTGTCAGGGTAACTCCTCCTGATTCTGGTGTTAAAGAAGTGTGGCAAGACACGGGAAGTGCTGGAAAGGCATTGCTTCCATGGTCCCCTCCCTCCCTGAGCTTTCCTATTGCTCCAGCACCCATGGCCCTGCACTGCAACAGGTGATTTCCACGCAGTGAAATAAATTAATCCCATACAGCTAGCTGATTTCAGGGACCAATGACCTTGGATTAAGTAGGTAGGAAAGGCGCACAGCGGGTGACGCATGAGGAGGTGCAGGCTCAGGGCCGAGGTGCGGGCAGGTTGCAGGATTGCCGGAGACACAGGTGCTAGAACAGTGACATGGAAGAGAAGCTTCGCAAGGAAGGGCTGAGGACGCAACCGGAGGGCTCAAGGAAAATATAGCGCAAACGTGCAGACCCAACAAAGGACAGCGTGATGGGGGCTGGGAGGCAGCAAGTTTCCAGCGCTGCGGAAGCCTGCATAAATTCCTGAGAACCATGAATCCAAAGGGGGCCCATGCCTCCAACACAAATCGTGCAACAATTCCTTTAGGAAGTCTGCTCTTGCTGGAAGGCCTGAAAAATAAATTGTTTCAGCAAGCTCTAAAACCTCTGGGAATCAGCGATTAAGGGAAAGGAAGGAAAACAAAAGGGCGAACGGGCACAGCAGTGAGCTTTTGGGGAGGTGCCCAAGAAGGTGGCCGGTGGCGCGTCTTGCCGGGACCTGTCCTGTTGCCGTCCGCCCCCGCAGAGGCCTGGTGGGGATGTGCCGGGGGTCCCGAGTGTCCCTTGTCCCTGCCGAGCCTCCAGCCACAGCACTCAGTGTGCAGTTGAAGGCGGCAAGGGGCCCAGGCCTGACAGGAGGGAGCAGGTTCAGGATGGTGCTGTTATTCATATCGAAAGCTTGACAGCCCCCCAAATGGAACCACTTAAGTAGAACTAAGTGCTGGCCCAGCACTGGGTGGAATATCATAGAGCCCGAAGCACGATCACTAGGAAGACTGAGGGATCCTATGGAGAGTTATCATGACGTGCGACACCTACGGATGGCGGCAATCGTGCTTACTGTTCACGTGGATAAACACTGGAAACGCAGCGCGCCGAGGAGCAGCGGCCGTGACGGCGGGGCTGCAGGACTCCGGGTGACGTTCAGCGTGGACTTTGTACACTTCTATCTGTTGATAGACGGGTTTCACCGACGTACGAAGGGGAAGAAGGGGAGAGGACTGGCCGTGTGCTGACGTGTCTGTGCCAGACCGAGGTCACTACGTAGTGTGGGGCCGAAGCGAGTGTGACACCGGGCCCCCATACACACACAGCATGAACACTTACCCCACAATGTGCACGCGTGGCACGTGCATGTGACATATACTATATATGCACAGATAGTCCACAGATAGGCCCCACACACACCACACACCATCACACAAGGCACACGGTAATACACACAGCACACACTGTACAACACACACACCATCACACAAGGTACACCGTAATACACACAACACACACTGTACAACACACACACCATCACACAAGGCACACGGTAATACACACAACACACACTGTACAACACGCACACCATCACACAAGGTACACCGTAATACACACAACACACACTGTACAACACACACACCATCACACAAGGCACACGGTAATACACACAACACACACTG
>CM052810.1:159065558-159097260 GCA_028533885.1 Nasua narica | reverse complement strand
TAATACACACAACACACACTGTACAACACACACACCCATCACAAAAGGCACACGGTAATACACACAGCACACACTGTATAACACACACACCATCACACAAGGTACACCGTAATACACACAACACACACTGTACAACACACACACCATCACACAAGGTACACCGTAATACACACAACACACACTGTACAACACACACACCCATCGCACAAGGTACACCGTAATACACACAACACACACTGTACAACACACACACCATCACACAAGGTACACCGTAATACACACAACACACACTGTACAACACACACACCCATCGCACAAGGTACACCGTAATACACACAACACACACTGTACAACACACACACCCATCACAAAAGGCACATGGTAATACACACAACACACATACCCCACTCATGTGCTTTTATTTCCAAGTACATTTCACATTGGCCTCAGCCGACATAAGAGTTTGCTCTCAAAGACTCCAGTTAGCCTGGGAGCAGGGGGTACCTCTCTCTCTTTTGTCCTCACAGGAAACTGAGGTCTACTCTCCAAACAGAGCGTGCGTGAGCCAAACGGGAGCCCTCCACCAGTCCCCACTCCACACATTCTGTTTCCTTGACAGCAGTGCCCCGGACCTGCCGGTGGGTCAGACTCTGGAGGAGAGCCCTTGATGGATACTTCCAGAAAAGCCCAGCCCTCATCCACGCCATGCAAGGGAACCTTCCCTCTGTTTCTCTTGCACAGGCTGGCTCTTGCAGCTTTATTTCCTCCAAGGCCGACTGACACACATCAAGTGGGCCCAGAATGGCAGTCTCCTTTACAAAGCCGGTATCAGCCAGGCCGGGGTCTTCCAGCATTCACCATTAGGCACGGTACACTGCGTGTATATAAATCAAATTAACATACACTGTCACCGCCCGGTTGAGCAGCTGTATTCTTTGTGTTGAATTTCATAGTTAAAATGAAACACTCTTTCATTACTAAATTGCAGCTCCACTGGGCGACAGCAACAGTTACCTGCCAAAATTAAGCTTTGTGATGCCAGCCCTGTCACGGAATGGCAAATGCAAATTGGATTTAAGCAAAGTGACTGAGGAGTGGCTAATTGCCACCAGAATAAAACGTTGATGTTGATTTGCATCTTTGAACCAAAAGTTTATATAAACCCAGCGCCGGGGCGCCTGGGTGGCTCAGTCGGTTGAGTCTCTTGGTTTCGGGTCAGGTCATGATCTCAGGGTCGTGAGATCGAGCCTTGGATGGGGCTCCTCACTCAGTACGGAGTCTACTTGAGAGTCTCTCCCTCCTTCTCCTGCTGCCCCTCCCCCTCCTTCACACAGTCCATCAAATAAATAAATATATCTTAAAAAAAAAAAAAAAAGAAAAAAACTCAGCATCATTAGTAAGTACACGCCTGGCTCATTTGGTCAGAGAAGAAGGCGGTGAAGGCCAAGGCTAATATGTTCGACATATAGCCCAATTAATGTGCTCAGCTCACGGTCCAGTAGTCTCCACTTTCTCGCATGCGCAGGCCTTAATGACACATGCTAAGTACCTGCTACATACAGGGTACTTTGCAGGTTTTCTATGCGTCAGTTTCCCAAAACAGTGTCATCATCAGTATTATTAGCCCCCCGGATACATATGAGGAAATTGAGGCCAGACTCAGGACGGCCATGATCTAGGGACCCAAGTGACACGGCCAGGACTCAAACCAGGATCTGCCTGAATCCCAAACCTCTACTGCCTCCTCTTCATCAGGCTGGTGTTGGGTGGCCCAGTGCAGAGCCCCAACCACCGAGAGAAGCGAAACTACTCCAAGCACGTGCTTTGCCACCGATGGATAAATTGTGGCATCTCCCCACAGAACATACATCACGGTTATTCTTAACACGCTGAGTGCCTGCCCTTCGGACCCCAGACATCCTTTTCTCTGTCACATGGGCCATGTACAGTCCATGCACAAGGCCCGCGGTTCCAACGAGGCAAGGCTTCTGGGCCATTGCCCCATCGGGCCCAGAAGTCACGAACATCCTCGTCTTCCGCTAGCCTGATGCTTTCCAGTCTAGTTCCATTTGCAATGTTCCTTCAGGTCTTGGTGAGCTTCAGGCAGGCTGCTAGGTCTCTACCAACAGAGTCCTCCCAGCCGGCACATGCCAGAGCTGGCTTTCACCTCTGTCCCCTAGAGGGTGTGCTCCCCCTCTCCTAACTGGACCTGCCTGCTACTTTTCACAGCTCCTTGATCTGCCTAATTCTTGAGCCCCAACTCATGTTGCGAGAGCATACAGAATTCTGTGCTGTTAAAGAGTGTTGACACAGCGAAAGAAAGGAAAGGCGACCAAATCTACTCTGAGCCTGTGGCGCACAGAACTCTATTCTTATGAGGGCAGCACACATTTCAGCTTCCAGGGCCAAGGACTGTAAATCTCTCTCTATGCATGCAGAGCGTAGGCAGCTACAGAAAAACCACTGTGAGTAGGGACGCCCCAGATTGGATGGCCCTAGCTAGAGCGATTACCCAAATATTTTGGTAGGCCACAGAGTAAAAGAATTATGAGTTTTGGACCGGAGATTCATTTCTCTGCCAAAGAGCCATTTTACCGCAGGGTAGCAGCGCATACTTTCCACTCCAGATAGATCAATGTTGCAATTAAGATGTTTAGTGGAGCGGGCCATTTCAAGTGTGACCTCAAGGGGTGTCCACACCTCGTGGGGGATGGTGGGTGTTGCTTGGGAAGGCTCAGGGTCTGACCCTTGGCATGCCGAGTCGGTAGGGTGAGCAGGCTCGGAATGTTGACTCGGTGCGTCCATATGGCGGCTATCTGTGGAACTTGATTGATAAGCTCAATGCAAGTTTTAGCTAAGCAAAAAAAGCACAGGCTTTGGGAACTGAACGGTCTGGGCTTCGCCGCCTGATAGTTGTCCAGCTTTGGCCAATTCACTCCATTCGAGTGGTTAACATTCCTGAGTCCTGGACATGGCAGAGTGGTAGCCAAGAGCGTGGACCCTAGACCCCAAGTGTGTCCTCATCCCAGACGTGCCACGATTAGCCATCTAACCGAAGGCAAGTTACATAAGCTCCCTTCGCCTGACTTTCCTCATCTACAGCAACATAGGTTTCCAAGGGGTACTCATGTTTCCTTTTGGGGTGATGAAAATGTCTGAAAACTAGACAGAGCGGTGGGGACACAACATTGTCACGATACTAAATGCCGTTGAATTGTTGACTTTAAAACAGCTGATTTTATGCTATGTCCATTTTACCTCAATAAAATACATTTTCTTTTAAAGTAGTACCTGAATCATAAGGTTATTGTAAGGATTTAAAGTTAATGCTCTGCCTAAGGTCCCTAGGACCGGGCCATGCAAGCCCCGGCTCTTATGTTCCAGGGATTTCCAGAGCCCAGTTCGTATCCGCGGTGTGCAGAGCCGCCATGTTTCATCTGTCACACATATTAAACCCTCACAACCACCCCCGAGGCAGGTACTGCTATTATTCCCATTCTGCGGATGAGGAAGCTAACATGTGGAAGAATGAAGTACCGCTCCAGTTATTATGGCTTTGCAGAAAATTATCCCAAACTTGCCACTTACCAGCCTGTGGATTCCGCGGCTCTGAGGTGCAGACAGGACACAGCAAGGACTGATTGTTGTTGCTCCACAAGGTCTGGGGCCACCACCGGAAGCCCCCAAGGCTGGTGTTTGGAATCGCCTGACATCTTGCTCACTCACACCTGGCATTTGATGCTGGCTGTCGGCTAGGAACCTCGGCTCCGCTCCACAGGGGCCTCGCCATGTGGTCTCTCTGCAAGGGTTTCCTCCCAGCATGGTGGCCGGGTTCCCGGGTCAATGGTCCCCAGGGAGGGAGGCCCTGGGGGAAAGTGAAATATCCCACAGTGGTACAGCATAACTTCCACGGTCTTGGGTTCACGGAGGCAGTACCAAAGTCTTGCCCAGGTTCAGGAGGAGGGAAGAACCTCCCTCCTATCCCTTGATGGGTCAAGGCAAGATTCTTGAAGAGCATGTGAGATGGGCTCTATGGCAGTAGCTCCTGCGGGACAGTGCAATCTGCCACTGCACCTCCTTCAGGCTGACGAGGCGAGTCAGAGACATAGCTGGGGACGGCAGACTCTTGACTGCAGAGCCCAGTTCTAATCTACTGCACGTGGAGCCGCCATGTTTCATCTGTCCGAGACAATAAAATCCTCCAGCCCCAAAAAACTATTGAGATAAGTTAACGTACGGGGCCCTTGATTTCCTAATCCTTAAAATGGTGCTATTAAAAGTTCCTACCTCTCTGACTTACTGTTAATAAGTCAGAGTGATAGGCAGACTGGAATATTCGTGTCAACTGGTTAGCACATTCTCTTCCCCATATAGATGTCTACCTGGGAAACCAAATAAGATCAGAAGTTTCTCTGCTTCCGGTTATTTGTAAGGACTGTGCCTGCTCACCCAGACTTAGACCTATCAAGAGGAACACAACTTCCCTCTCTGTCCATACTCCACAGACGGGATGCAAACAAATGGCGACCCTCTCATTCTCTTCTTTCCTTCCAACCTTGTTCCGGCCTCACCTCGTGTGGCAATTAATTAGATTACTACTTATCTTAATTATTGTGCAAGAGTGTCTTCCCAGCGAGATTTTTCAGAAATACCCTCTCTAGTCAGCAGCAAATTTTTAAAACTTCTCCCAGGGAAGATTAATTTCCAGGAAGATTCACAAGCAGCTAGCCTCTCCCGTTTTCCTGGTTCACCCCTGTTAGTTGCCCTTCTAGCCACAGATGTTTCCAGGCTTGCTTCTTAATTCTGGAGCTTGAACTTCCCTGGGGTCCTGCCACTCACGGGCAGGCGACATTGCGCTTGAGTCAGATCACTAACTGAAGCAACGAAGTCACCGCCACCCGTAGGAATAACACATTCTGACAAAAACGTGAAAGATAGTGTATCTCTGCCTTAACTCATGTGGGTATCAGTAGAGGGGAAGAAAGTAAATTCTTTTAAAATACAGACAGAATCTTTTATCAATGAAAAACTGTCATTGGTCTTTCTTATCTCTCTGTGCAATGACAGCGGGATTTATCTTTCTTAGAAGCAAGCCTCCAAATGAATATCATGCCTGTTTTGCCACGGTGAACAGTTTGTCATCGTTGGGTGAGTAGGCATGTTTTACATAGATGCTGCGGAGCACACACGCCACTCGTCATAAATCTGCACGCCCTCCAAGGTGTCCCAAAGCCCTGAGCCTTACTCCATTTCTCTCAGAAACACGAGAGTCCCGCAGGCTCGAGGCTTGCTCTGTGGACCCCAGATGAGCTAGGCTCACATGATGCAAACTCTGTACTCAGGTCAATAGCTCCATTACAGCTGCTTGCTCTCAGCTGCCGAAAGCATGGCTAGAAACTTCTCCACTGTTGGATGGAACAGTCCAGTCTAGAGTCAACGTTGTGAAGAATTCTTCCCTCCAGCAAAGAGAACTCTGACATTAGCACATCTCTCCAGATACCAGCAAGCAATGCTTCCTTCCTTTCATTCTTTGGGTTTTTTAAAAAATGCTTTTATTGGGGCGCCTGGGTGGCTCAGTGGGTTAAAGCCTCTGCCTTCAGCTCAGGTCATGATCTCAGGGTCCTGGGATCGAGCCCCGCATCAGGCTCTCCACTCAGCAGGGAGCCTGCTTCCCCCTCTCCCTCTGCCTGCCTCTCTGCCTACTTGTGATCTCTCTCCTCTCTGTCAAATAAATAAATAAAATCTTTTAAAAAAAATGCTTTTATTTTCCTATCAACACAGCTCTAGACTGTCCCCCAAGGCTCTGCTCCCTTGGCCATAACAGAAGGGTTATCAGCACCGGGATAGGAACAATATAAACTCCCACTTCCTGAGCACTCCCCGTGTGCCAAGCACCATCTTGAGTACATAATGTGTCTCAGCTCATTAAGCTTCAGAACAGACTATGAGGCGGTATGACATTTGACTCCATTTTACAGATGGGAAAACCAAGACACTGTGGCCTCAGAGGGCACGGAGCTAGCCAGCAGCAGAGCCAGGACGTGAAGCCAGGTTAACTGGTTCCAGAACCTTTGAACTCAAACGCTTCTTTGTCCTGCCAGTCAAGAAGTTCCAAGAAGTTCCAAGGCCACTGAATCATTGTATGACAGTTTTCTAAATGTCCCAGAAAGGTAACACCCAGATGCTAAAGACTTCCCCCAGAGACCTCCACGGTGTCTCTTCTCTTTTGCTTAAAGTGGGAGCCATCATTCTTACTAAGCCCAGAGTAAGAACAAACACTGGGTCACGGGGAAAACTTCTCCCATGCAGGCCAAATCCCCAGGTTCTCAGAGGGGAACCTTCCTGAGAAATCTTGGAAGTTCCATCAGTTGGAATCCGAGGCTGCCTTAAGCCAGAAAGGGAATTTATTTGGAGAATACTAAGAGACTTACAGAACCAAAGGAAGATGGAACCCCAAAACTTAGAAGGACAGGAACCCAACGCAGTCTCTTTAGGGCAGTTGCATGGGGACAGCTGAGTTTTCCCTGCAATCAGCCCTAGAATGTCTCATGAGCCAACGTAAATTCCCAGAATGGGGTACTTTCAGTTTACCTTTAGTTCAAGCTTGGAGATTAAGTAGAGGAGCTTCCTGGTTAATTCTGACTCAGAGGCCATGCTTTGAGAGATACCATAGCTCACCTTGTAATTTTTAAGTGCATTTTGTAAACTTTGAAGCAATTCAGTACAAAGGCAAGTTGTCATTGGAAGCTTCAACCCTGGAAGGGTTGTAGGACAAGCACTGTTTTCCATTCTACAGATCAAAACTCTGAGACATAGAAGGGTTAAATATGTCCAAGGGACACTCCAGTTAGTATTAAATCTCAGGTCTTCCTACTCCCAGATGCTGCTTTCCACCCCTGTCCTCTGTAGAGCTAACTGTGGACCCAGGGTAGCTTTTCGTCTCTCAGCAGTTTAGCATCTCAAGAATTTGTTTCCCTTCTTTCTCTCCCCACCCAACAAACAAACTCATGCTGGCAAATACACTGGTTCACTAGCCCGCTCCTGCCAGGGAAAGAGCTAGTCTGCACAGCACAAGGAACCCCCCCAACACACACACACACACACACACACACACACACACCCCCCACGGGAAAGGAGAACTGAACCCCTAAGCATGTGTCCTGGAGCTTCGTCCCTGGTGATGGATCCACTCCCTCTTGGCAGAGATACCAGGAAACACAATTGCCGGAGTCTTCACATCCCCGGCCACAGACGGGCTCTCCCTCCTCACGGTTGTGTCTGTTTTCCTAGCACGGGACTGGGGGAGGGAGAGATTTTATTAGATGCAGCAGGGTGCGGGGCTCAAGGAACACTCGAGTGGTTCTCAGTCAGGCATGAACTAGCGTGCAGCTGAAGGTTCTGGCGTCGTGGTGGCGGGGTGGGGGGGAGGGTGGTGCAGGCAGGGCTGTCTCCCTTTCACATCTGGGAGAGCACCTGGCTGCACCCTCTGAAAGGCAATGCCAAAGGGAGAGTCGGCGCTGATTAGGACCCCAGGATACTTAACAAAGTAACGTTCGCTTATGCTAATGGTGTCGAGGGTTATTCCATCATCACTAGTGGGGCAGGCTAGACTGAGACGAGCCAAAGTCATAAAACATCCTTAAAATCGCTCTGTCTTGAAATAGGCAAGGGAGGAGAATTTATTATTATTGTTCCTCAGCCACAAAAAAAAGAGAGTAAAAATGAATGAAGGTCACCGTTCCCTTTACAGCTGATCGACTTACCTTTCTCTTTGTTCCTGTGCCTACACAGTAAATCGAAGTTGGAAACAGAGGGGCATACTAGATGATTTCCCTTCGCTACTTTCATTTTCCCCAAGAGGAGAAGGGACAGTCCATTTAAAACAACTGAGCTTTCTATCACAGTGCTTCTTATTTAAAATTCAAACGTCACTCGTGCTCCAGCAGAACTCAGCAGGGATTGTGAGAACCCCGTTACCTCAAAAATAAAAATCCCAAATATACATGAAATTTAGAGTTTTAGAGTTTTCCAAAATGTATGTATATCTGAGCGTTTAGCATATATGCATAAATATTATACACATGTATGTAACATCTACGAACACTGTAGATTACACGTACTATAAATTATAGACTATAGTGTGGGTGTACGACGCTATATATTACACGTATGTAAAATACTTGACCCTCACACGAACTTTGGAATGCAGATGGATGAAATGGACATCCAGTTTGAATGACTTGCTCCAAAACATAGAGCTGGAAACGGTGAAGCCATTCAACGTGGTCTTCTGACTTCAAGACCAATGCTCTTTCCCCTGTGAGGTTTCTTTTTTTTTTCCGTATTTCAAGAGTTCTCAAAACAGGATCCTGTGACCATCCTGTGTGTACCTACGCACTCCGGTAGCACCTGCCCCACAGCATCATTGCACCAACTACAACAAAACATCTACAATAAAACAGCACGTAAACGAACCAAATTGGTATAGGTCCCTCGGGAGCAGGAAGTTCAGGGTCAATAGCTCTGGAAACCCAGATAAATATTTAAGACAACAGAGGAATTTTCCCTTTGGGAAGGTGCTTAGCATCCAGGGTGGTTAGAAGCGAGCAAGGGTATGTAGGGACAAGAGCACAGTCTCATTCTGGCAGCGATCCTGGGAGGCAGCCTGATACAGGGGTGAGAAGAGGGATGTGTGCATGGGGGAAGGGCTCTTCCGGGCTCCTTCCCCATTCCACATCTTCCCACTGGCTGCACCCAGGTCTATCCTTCATTCTAAAGAAGTCACATTCCCATGGCCTTCTCTCTAAAGGGAAAGGGAGTGTACATGACCTTCACGTGAGTATTAATGTCCAGTGAGTTGTGCTCTGAGCCCACATCTGTTCTTGAAACCTCCCTCTATCATTTCAAGGAGGCCTGGACACCATTCACTGTCCCCCATGCTCCTAAGAGTTCTGAGGAGTTTCTTTTTCTCCAGCCCCCTGTGGTCCAGTACCCTCAGTGAGTTTCTGTGGGGCTCAGCACCTCTCCAGGGGCCTACCTGGTACCCCTGTGGGGACCCTCAGTCTCCTTCATGAAGACTCATGAGCCGGTAAGAGAAAGAAACCTTGTCCCCAGTTCTGTGTCCCTCTGTCACCTGGGCCCTACAATGACTCTACGAGTATGCTGAGAGTTTCACAAAGTCGTCAGGAATTCAGCTATCCCAGCCCTACGCCCAGGCTAGGCAGAGAGAGAGAGCCAGTCTTCTCCTGTCTCAGAGACCTCCCTCTTGATAAGAAGATCCCCTGCCTCGTCTTTCAGACCAAGGCCTCCCTGTCCCGATAATAATCCGTGTCAGTGGACACTTGCACAGGCCACTGAGCCACCAGATCTACAACTACACATAGGTCAGGTGAAGCTGCCCTTCCAATCATGGATGCTCTGAAAAGTGTCAGAAAGCCAAGATAGGGAGGTCTCGTGTAGTCCTGGAGGCCTTCCAGGTAGAGGTGGTGCTTTTGATTCTTAAAGGAGTTAAGACTCATACAAAAAGATAAAATAGAACATTTCCGGCCCAAGAATTCCTTGATCCTGATTTGTTCACAGGAGATCAATTAAACCCATACCCAAAGCCATCTCATATGCGAGCAGGCAGAACCAAACCACCTAAAGAAAAAAGAAAAAAGGCGGGGTACCTAGGTGGCTCAGTGGGTTAAAGCCTCTGCCTTTAGCTCAGGTCATGATCTCGGGGTCCTGGGGTCAAGCCCTGCATCGGGCTCTCTGCTCAGCAGGGAGCCTGCTTCCCCCTCTCTCTCTACCCGTCTTTCTGACTACTTGTGATCTCTCTCTCTCTCTGTCAAATAAATAAATAAAATCTTAAAAAGAAAAAAGGAAAAAAATTAACTCTTGGACCTTTTCCACTCTGACCAGCTTTCTCTCCCCTCGCCCTAGGTATTTTCCTGCTCTATACACAATTCTATTTCCCCTCATATGTGTTGAATCCATTTTCTGAGGGGCAAGCCCTCTCTTCTCAGAAAAAAACCATAGAAAACACTAAATCTGATATAATACATCTCATTTCCCTTGGGATCCCCATTTCTCTACTTTTGATACCAGCTCTGAATGGTACAGTCAGGGCGGAGGGAAGATGCCTCGGAACATAAAACTTGAGAAAGCCTACCCTTCGGATGGCAGCAGAATCTGCCCCGGATGTCTTTCAACCATGGGCCCTATCAACCATATCAACAATCCGGAGGCACGGAAGGTGAGGCAGAATCCCAGCATTGTAACCACAAGGGCCATCGGTGCTCCCGAGCCTGAGGTTTCAAAATAGGTCTTTTCTGTGGGCCCCAAACTCACATTCTTACATAGTAAAGCTTCCAATGGCTTTAATGTGAGTTCCATGAATGTTAGGCTTGCAGGATTGGACCCTGTGGGAGTGTAAAGTGACAGCATAATGGAGAAAAATCACTCTAGCAGGCACTAGTGACAGCTGGGCGGGCATTCGAAAAAAGGGGAAAGGCCTCAGTTTAGACAAATTACTGAATGAAATGATCACATGAAAAGCCCTTTTTACAGCTGCCACTAAGAAATCCAGAAAATATAAAACATGTGAAAAGTAAATAAAGGAATTTCTGAGCCTTTTTTCCCCCATTAAAGGTACGGTAAATGGTTAAAATGCCCCAAAAAAAGATCTTTGGTGTTTATGAGTCATGGACCCAAATGGAAAAATGTGGCTATTTGGGTTTTTCACATCAATTACTATACAACCAATAAAACATAAACAATGAAAGGACTCCAAAAAAATCCTGGAAAATTCCAAAGCCTATTTTGGAGTCTCTATGATTATACACAGATCCTCTCATTTCCACGACTTTTGACATCCCATTACCCTGCATTATACTTTTACAGACTTGTTTTCAAGCATATATATAAAAATGGCTTAATGCAGCCTCAGAACAATCTCAATGATCTAATAGATGAGTTCTATCAGCCACTTAAAACTAAAAGACATTTCCTTAATAGAAATCCTTGGGGTGATAGAAAAATAGAAAGAAGCCCATGTTGGCAAAAAGAAAAAAAATTAAAATACAAGAGGCGGCATGATAGAGCAGGGCAGAGGCACCCAAGTGGGAGTTAAGAGATCTGGTTTCTGGTATTAATTCTGCCGCTAATATGCTGTGTGATTTGGGGCTAGTATTAACCCTCCTCGGGCCTTGGTTGCCAAATCTCTAAAATGAAGGAGTTTGAAAGGATGGTCTCAAGCCCCCTTCCTGCGCTGACAGGCTATGATTTTGAAAGCTTCCTCGGGGGAAGATCCTTTAGAACATGTGTTCATGACCTAGCCATTTTCAAATTTAGAAACAAAAACATTTTTAAATTCCCCCTGCTTCTCTGTCTAGATACCAAATTACAGCATTGAGAGGGGTCCAAAAGGGCCAAATAACACAGTGATATTCTCCCGGGCAGAGCCCAATTTTACAAAGTAACTCCCAAGAACACCTCGGATTAAGTCCGAAGACATTTTCAGAGAACCTCCAAGCAGCCTGGCAGAGGACTGGGGTAATTTCCTCGTTGTACAGGAAGGGGAACACCAAAACCAAGGGCTCACGCAGAATGCGTTCAGCTTCCAAGAGCCAAACCAGATCTAGCAGAGAAATGCCCAGCCAGGCTGAATCTACTAGTCAGAAACACACCCTTCTGGAAAAGAAGAAATTCTGACACGCGATGAACACAGGCATACTTAGACTGTGATAACACACATTTACAAGAAATATGTTATTCAACCAGTGAGAGCATTTTGTAAATTCTTCTAAGCGGTCCCTGAGTTTGGAGAAAAGGAAGAGAAAGAGGGAAGGGCATAGCCAGGCATAGACACTTTGGGCTCACTGCTGCTCCCTTCACGGAGGACCTAGCCCGGTGATTCTCAACTCTGGCTGAACACTGAAATCATGTGGGAAGCTTCAAAAAAAAAAAAAAAATGCCTAGATCCCATCCTCAGAGATTTTAATCTAATTCCTGTGGAGTGCCTCCTGGGCATTGGGCTTCCTAAAAGCCAGCCCCCTCCAGGTAATTCACTTGAGCAGCCAATTTTGAGAATCCCTGCTCTAGGTCCTCTACTGCAGAGGTTCTCAACCTTGACCATGCATCAGAAGCACCCAGAGGACTCAGGAGACTGCATTTGTGAGATCTCACCTCCAAGGTTTCTAAGTACCTATGGTATGAGGTCCCAAACTGCATTTCAAATATGTTCCCAGGTGATGCTGATACTGATGATCTGGGCCCTTCACCAAAAACTGTTCTAATGTGTCTGTTTGGCTCATAATGATGGATGCACTTCCCACACAGTCATCTTCTTCTCGATCTTTGATCTTCCCCCAAACCACTCAACCATGGCTAAGGCAGGCCTGCTGCTGCTCGGGACAATGTTCAGACTCAAGGCCCAAATGTGTCTAGGGACCAGCAGAGAATCTTTGGGTTGGGCTCCATTGGCTGCCTTTTCCACTTTTGAGTGAGCTAAAGGAAAGAAGCTCACCTCCAGAAAACATTGCATAATGCTCTAAATGTTAAATAAGAATTCCTTAGACTGTAGAGTCAAAAGAGTTAACCCTATGGGCCTAGTTCGCCTCTATAAACATCTGAGAAACAAGTCAGACATCTGAGAAAAGAACTAGGCCAACTTGCATCCCAACCAAGGGCATAATTAAAAAGAAGGCAAGCAATAACAATCCACAAACACATCAGATATTCCTTAAGGAATTAAGAAAAGACAAGGACAAAAGGGATTTATATCTCTATCTGCCCTTGCCAGGCCCAGAAAGCACCTACAGAAAGCCTTTAGCTTTGATAGGACCTCAAGAGCAGCCCTGGAGACAAAGTGAAAGCTGCAAAGTGGATAGTTCAACTCTTTTTCCATCTGCCCCATCTCCATTTGGCAAAAAGGCCCAGGGAAGGACAGCAGCCACCAGCAGAGAAGTGACCCCTAGAGACAATATCTCTACCAGGAGAATGTTACACTCATTGTATAAGTCACTATCCAAAGGAGCTGGACTGGGAAGGGAATTCCAGGCACAAGTTGGCAGGCAGGATGGACCTAGGATTTGGAACAGATGATGGGAGGCCAGAACCTGAGCTAGTGAGGGCGACCACTCCTCCAGGTGCTGGGTGCTGACCCTCCAGAGGGGCTGGGGGGGCAAGGGGCTGTGGGGGTAACTGCTAAAAGTTTCAGTCTGGTGTGAATGGGAGTTGGACTTCTCCTGAGACTTGTCCACAAAGATTGTATCTTAACTGTAGTATATATGAATTCTTATTCCTTTCTTACTTTCTGCTTGGAACTGTTTGGGAAATTTCCTCTTAAGCAGAGATGGAACTCTCTACTCAGCTGGCACCCATGAACCCAGGATGAGAAAGTGAGAAGCAAACAGATATTTTGGATGGTAGTAGAAAGCATGAAGATTTTTATATTTGTCTTATCTCCATCGCCAGAGATTGGAGGTGGTTGGGGCAGGGGGCAGGGGGTAGAGAGCACTCAGGACAAAGCCAGAAGGGAGGGAGAGGACATAAAGGGCATGTACTGGTGATGCGGTAGGAGGTGGTGGGGGACACACCAGGTACCACAGCTCCATGATATGAGGTCAGGCACCAACTATCTCAGAGAGTCAGAGGCACCCGAGTCTCTGGGTTCCCAGCCAGAAGAAGGAGGAAAAAGAGGAGGAGGAGAAAAGGAAGTAACAGGGGGAGAAGGGAAAGGAAAAGGATAATTAGTAAAATAAAATATGTACCAGAAAACTCCCATTTTTTTTAACTCAGATGCATTCATTACTAAGGAGAAATTTAATACAGTGTAATATGATAATTGCACAGTGAGACTAACATCGAAACCATCCATTAGACTTATAAATAACCTATTTGAGCTGAAGACCAAGAGCCCAACAACCTTTTCCATTTCCCACCCTCATCACTGACTCTGGTCACTAGTCAAGCAGATGCTGACGTGATGATTATTGTCCAATAAGGACTGCAATGGGAGTGAGGTTTTGACTTGACTGAATTGCTTGGTCCATAAAAACATGGCAAGCACATTTTCTTGCTCAATTCCTCTGTGCACATCATGAAGACACATTCACAAACATGGCTGAGCCCATGACATGACACGCGGGTGAGATGCACCCCGTCCTGATACCATCAGCTGCCCACTTAGGTTGAGTAGCCCCTCCCAGGAAAGATTTCCCCCAGCCCCGGTGCTAACCTGGTTCCCTGTTCCATAAAGAAGGACCTGAGACAAAAGCACCCATACTGGTTGCTTATTTTTAGAAGTGATCCCTATTTTTAGAAGGAGAAAGAGATTGAAGAGTGAAACTGGGAAAGAACAAAGGAAGGAATGAGGGAACGAAGGAGGGGAGGAAGGGAAGAAGGGAGGAAGGCCACTACAAGGGCATATCCTTGGGTTGGGCACCACTGTATAGAGCTCGTTGTGTATAGAACATGCCTCATACTTCTCTACCCAAGGGACAGAAGAGGACAGGATTCGTCCACCAGCTCCTGTGCCTCATGGGCAAGGATCTCCCCGCTAGACAATATGTTAGTCCATTTGGACTACGAGAACAGAATACCATAAATTGTGTGGCTCGTGAGCAATAGGAATTTATCTCCCACAGTTCTGGAGGCTGGGAAGTCCAAAATCAAAGTGCCGGCAGGTTTAGTGTCTGCTGATAGCCCACTTCCCAGGTCACAGACAGCTCCCTGTCCCTTGTGTTTTCACATGGCGGAAGGGATGAGGGATCTCTCTGGGGTCTCTTTTGTAAAAGCACTAATTCCATGCATGAGGGCTCTACCCTCATGACCTAAGTACCTCCCCAAGGCCCCACCTCCTAATACCATGACTTTGGGGGTTAGTTTATCAACATATCAATCGGGGCGGGGGGCGGGGGTGCACAAACATTCAGACCATCGCAGACAGTAACTTGCTTACAATTCCAGGCAAATCGTGCTGGGTACCAAGTGTCTTCCTGCAGTTCCCCACATCTCTGGATCAGAAAGCTCCAGAGAAATGGGTGAGGAAGACACAGCACTGCTAGTCTTGGCTTTGGAGAGCCAGCAGTCCCACACTAACCCCGGTGGAGCTCTAAAGCTGTCCAAGGACAAAGGCCACTGATAAAATATTTTTGGATTCTGTCATTTCCACGCTCATATAACATTTGGCATTCTCTATCGCAGAGAAAGTAGGAAAATGCCTTAGTCTGGCATTCGAGAACTTAATTGGACTTTCCAAGCTCATTTCACTTACTTCCTCTACATAAATCCTATTCCTATGGTTCAGCCTGGAAGAACCACACATACATACGACTGACCACTCAGAGCCCAGCCCATCCTACATCATCACCAGGGCCCTCGTCGTACAGCCAACCTTAGGTCTTGACTCTTGAAATGAATATGGGGAGCCCATTCCTAGCCCTTACTTCCCATCCCAGCCTCATGGCTCTGAACACATTCCTCTCTATAAATACTTCTTGACAACCTTTGCTGTGCCACATCCTAGAGTAACAAATGAACAAGACATAGTTCCTGACCTCAAGGAGCTCCGTGTCCAGTGAGAGAAATGTATAAATAAATAATTATGAAGCAATGTGATATTACCTTATCAAAGAGGGACAGACAACTCTGGGGAGAGAGCAATTACAGAAGAGAGAACATCTGATCTAAATCCTGAAAAAGGAGAAAGAATTTATAAGTACAAAGAGAGGAAGGGCATTCCAAGCAGAAGAGCAACATGAGTGAAGAGACAAGGGCCCAGTGAAGCGAAGTGTATTTGGGGAGCTGCAGGGCGCAAGCAGGGGGAGGTGAGCTCAAAGGTAAGTAAGGCAGAGGCCCTGTGAGTCTCAGACTCCTGGTGAGGAGTCTAGGCTTTATTCTGCAAGCAGACGAAGCACTGCTGAGTTAGAAGGGATGACTGCAATCAGACTTATATTTTAGAAATCTCTTGCTTGGGGATGCCTGGGTGGCTCAGTTGATAAGCGTCTGTCTTTGGCTCAGGTCCTGATCCCAGGGTCCTGAGATGGAGTCTCAAATCAGGCTCCTTGCTCAGTGGGGAGCCTGCTACTCCCTCTGCCTCTGCCCCTCCCCCCTGCTTGTGCACTCTCTCTCTCTCTCTCTCTCTCTCTATGACAAATAAATAAAATTAAAAAAAAAAAAGAAATTGCATGCTTGTAACATGGATGATGAACATCTAAGGGAGACAGAGGGGGCAGATAAAGACAGAGGAAACAGACCAGTTAGGAAGTTATTGGGGCAATTTCAAAAAGGGAGAAAAGGCTACAAACCAAGCAATGGTTGACGGGATGGAGGGAGGAGAATGCCCGTGAACACTGCTAAGTGTTGGACAGATTTATTGTACAACAAGCAACTCGGACAACTTATCAGGTATGTTATGGGTTAACCAGCGTTTTGCAGTTAAGGTTAGAGACATCACTCCACCCAAAAACCCTGTGTCCGTGAGAAAGTACACAGCCTTCTAAACAAGTCTCTTACACATGAACATTTAAATCCAGCCTGTTCTTAGGGAAGGTGCTGTTTGTATTCATCAGGTTACCGTCCTCCATGCCAACAAACCACGGATTCCTTCCAACTTCCACTTTTGTTTACTGAAATCGTGATTAGCACATCTTTATGTGGTGACACACAGCTGGATCCTCAATTTTGTTTTTTAGCAAATACAATTTTATTAATTTATTTATTTCTGACTGTTCTTGCAAAAAAAAAAAACTAAAGAAAACCTTTCCGAATAGTCCTTGACTGATGCAAACTATCAGCAGTAATCAGAAAAGGAGGAGGTGGCAGTGGGGACATGTTTCCCTATTGGAAAACAAGAAGAGAAGAGCTATTTCCCTCATTATCATTAAACATTTTGGAGAGAATGGGGAGGAAATAGGACATCCTAAGGTATAACAAACATGATAAAATGCACAAAATCCAAGCTCCATGAGGGTAAAAACAATGCTTTCCAATGTACCCCCCAGTGCTTAGCCCTGTACTGGGCACACTTTAGGTTCTCAGTAAATGCTTGCTGGGAAGAAGGGGGAAAGGGAGAGAGAGAGGAAAGAAAGGAGAAGGGAGGTATGGAGGGAAGGAAGAAGAGGGAGAAGGAAGGGGAGAGAAGGAGGGGAAAAGGAGGAAGGAAGGATTCACTGATGTCAGAGTACCTTGGGAACTCAGTGACTATGGCCCAGGCCAGATACCCTCTGTCCACTTGAATCCCTGCCGTGGGTCAGAGAAAAGAACGTGGCACATGAAGAGAGACAAAGGATTGAAGAAGCTAAAAGTGCATCCAAATGTCCTGACCTACTCCTGCCTGAGGGGTTCACCAACCATGCAATGGTCTCCTGCTTCTGAACATCACCCTGTCGTCCCCTCTCCTGCAATGCTCTTATAACGACTCAAATCTGACCCCCTCAGAATGACTTTGACCAAGCCCATAAGTACAGGAGACCTCCAGGTGCTACCACGTATCCCAGCTTCATTCTCCTTACAGTGCTCATCACTTCCCAAAATTGTTTTATGTATTTATGTGTCTCCAAGTTTATTGTCTATTGCCTCCCAGGAGAATGTAGACTTTGTAGACTTCATCACCGTCTACCTTCTAGCTAACAACAGCTCCCAGCACATAGTATGTTCTCAATGACTAATTTGATGAGTGCATATCCAATTAAAGAGACGAGGACACAGAGCAATAAGGATGGATCTGAAAAGCGTAGTACTTGGTGAAAAACAAGCACAAGAAATGGAACGAGATCTGTAACAAAATTCCATTTACATAGGTTACAACTACAGGCATAGCAAAGCATTGGTACACTTTGCACAGCATTAAAATCATTGATGTTGAGGAAGGCAAGGTATTGAGGTGTCAGAATAAAAGGAACTACATATATACAAGCAAGCAAAGAAGAAAGAAGGCACCACGGACCAATTATAATCGTAGCCATGAACTGAGATATAAGAGAAAAAAGAAGAGGGGAAATTAGGGGTACCTAATATCAGATCCACACTGGATTGTTATTTTTCATAAGTAGATTTCATAGATACTATAACCAAAAATAGATCACATACCTGTTTAATAAATTGCATCATCCCTGCTTTGGATTCCGTTCTTCTCTACTGGCATGTGGTTGTTATGATGAGGTGCCACCTTCCAGGGACTGTAAGGAACAGAGACACAGAATGCCTGGACAAGTTGGGCACTGAAGTCAAGATTCTGCTGCCCAGGGAAACCACCCCCCTGATGGATGAGCAGAATCACTTCCTGCGTGGTTACACACACTCTGAAGTTCAATCCTTGGTGCTGAGCCTTCAGAAACTTCCTGAAAACTCCTTTCCTTTATTAAACTATTTCAATTTGTTTGCTTATAGGATCCCCAAACCCAGCATTTTAGGAGCGCAAAACCAAAGTGGTGCCCCAGGGCCCCATGACACACATTAGGAAGCAGATGACAGCCAACGATGAGGTGGGGTGGGGTGGACAAGTCAGACACGAGTCCCCACAAGCCTCCGCTGGCTGCATAGTGTAGACACAAAGAACCCTTGGGACTCAAAGAAGCTTAGAACCAGATGAAACTTCTGGCAGTCGAGGCAGACCCTCTGCCCCTCCTAGGTCATCAAATCCTGGAGAGACTTGCATTCAGACTGAGGAAATAGCAGAGCTGGGTTCAGGACTCTGTTCCCCTGACTCCCTTTCCAGTGCTCATTTCTAGGGACCAAGGTCACCACTGTGTTTCCACACAGTCCAGCTGCTGATACGAAAGAGGAAGACCAGCTCATCAGGAGGTAAAACCAGGTTTGTCTCAGCCTTAGCAACACACGGGAAGGTGTGTGCTATACCTCTGGGATAGATTCATTTCTTTCACTTGAAACCTTCTGTTTTTTTCACCAACTCTCTAAAGTTTTGAACATCCAATATTTTTACTAGTAATAGATACTGGCTTATGTACAATGACTCCCAAAAGATATTTCTTGGCACTACAGTTTTTTCCTGACAATATTGATAACTGGTGAAAAAAAAAATATAGATAGATAGATGTAATATACTAAATATATAAATATATAATAATATATTAAATATATATTATATATGTGTATATATATACATCCAAAAATGCATAGTTATTCAAATGTCCACATATATAGACAGTGCAATCAGGACTGTTGTTGTTTTTTACAGTAACCACTGCCCCCACACTCTCAACCATCCTTACTCTGAGGCAGAAGGAAGAGGGGGAAAAAACGGAAACTCTGCTCTTCAGATAACTTGCTGGTGACCCCTGGTAAATGATAACCAGGCAAAACTTCAAGGAACTTGTTACTTAGAGCTTGAATTTCAAGCAAACATCTTCCTGCATTTCTAATGAAAAACGGATCTTTCCCCCTGCTTTTGAAGTGCTCTTTGGGAATTGTTTGAGTGTTCTTTGCAATCTTTTATACCCAGCCTAAGGACTCTGACAAACTCTCTCTTTCCCTTCAAAGGCTTGTTAACTATGTGATGAATACACCTGTCACTTCCAATTCCAACCTGACTTCCTGTTGTGATGGCTGTAGAATTCAGTATCTATGGCAACTTTTCAGTGGCTCAACATCGATTTAAAAAAGGATTGGCTTATCAGGGCTGCTTGGGTGATTGATGGAAATGATCAGGTGCTCAAAATAATCATGACAGATAGTCTCTTAATTAGCTAGTATTTGCAAGATTCAAAAATTTTAAATTTCATTCCCTTTTTTTTATTATTTCCATGCAAAAGTGACTGAAATGGAATTCTGTGAACTAGTTTCAAGTTGATTGGGACTATCTTGAAGAAAGAAACTTGAGTCAATTTACACATCTTATTTAGAAGCCAAATGGCATACTTCGTCTTGTCTAGAAAATCCACTCCTTGATTTTTTTTTTTTTAATATCTCAAGATTGGAGACTGATTCATGTTTTCTTGTTTTTGTTTTGGTTTTTGGTTTTGAAAAGTCAAGTTCAATACTAAGAAAATTTTAGTTTCTTCTGATTTTAGGTTCAGAGCATGTGCAAATTAATTATATAGCTTTTCATGCTAATGCTTCCTCAAGTAGGTGAAGCCAGAAAAGATGATGTTGTGGAGACAAAGCATCATCTGGAGCCAGACTTTCCCACTGAAGTTGAAATGCCTTATTTTTTCATAGAATACTTTAAGTCAATGTCTTCCAAAGTGTAATGATAGGCCAATGACAGCATACAGGATCATTTTATGTAGTCCACAAACTTTTTCAATAGCCAGATATTTATTTGAATCTGAAACTGCTGCTGTACTTTTTTTTAGCCTAAAAAATGCAGTGGTGACAATTTCATATGCTTTAAGCCATTATTTTTTAATATAATTATTTATTTCCTAGGGCCGCCATACTGCAAAATACTGCACACTGGCTTACAGCAATGAAGGTTTATTATCTCACAGTCCTCGGTGCTAGAAATTCGAAATTGTGTCAGCAGGGCCATGCTCCCTCTGAAACCTGTGGGGAAGCTTTTGCTTCTCCCTGGCTTCTGGTATTTTCTGACAATCTTTGGCATTCCTTGGCTTGCAACTGCCTTTGTCATCACATGGTGTTCTAGTGTCTTGGGCTTCACATGGTCATCTTCTTATAAGGACACCAGTCATGATGGATTAGAGGCCCAGCTTACCCCAGTATGACCTCATCTTAATTAATTACATCTGCAATGACCCAATTTCCAAATAAGATCACATTCAGAGTTACGGAGAGTTAGGACTTTCCTATATGGATTTTGGAGAGACTCAATAACTAACACTCCGAGTCATGATTTCAAAGACAAGTTTGCTTAGGTGGAGGCTAAAAGAGGTACTTTATTTTTTTTAAGAGCAGAGGGAGAGAGCATCTCAAGCAGACATCATGCTGAGCGCAGAGCCCAACACAGGACTTGATCTCAGGACGGTGAGATCACGAACGGAGCTGAAACCAAGAGGTGGACACTTAATCAACTGAGCCACCCAGGTGCCCCTAAAATAGGTACTTTTAAAGCTGAGGTTGATTTAAAGAAAACTAACAAGAACGGTATATGAGTATGGCAAAAGTTATAAGCACTGTACACCAAATGACTGAAACTGGAGGGGGAGGTTGATTGTCAAACTGGCCACAAATTCTTCCCTTCCCTGTCCCCACTTTCCTACACAGTGTGGCCTTACAGAAAACTTCCATCAAGAGATGGAGTCTATTTCTCAACCCCTTGATTCTGGCTAGCCCTGGGGTTTGCTTTGGCTCATGGGACATTAACCAACACGCCATAAACAGAAACTTAGAGCGCATGCCCGCTGGGTATCCTCTCATATCCCAGCTACCATGTTGAAAGATGACAGACCTCATGATGTAGAACCAAGGCAACCAGCTGACAATCAGCCAGCCCCTAAGCGGACCCAGCTGCTGGCTGCAGACACATGACCTGAGCCCCAGACCAGCTGGCCCATTCCCATGTCTAGATCAGCAGAACCACCCACTGAGCCCAGCCCAAATGGTCAACAGACAGAACCATGAGTGGAAAAAAAAACAGGAGGTGTTTAAAACTACCACCTACACAAGCTCATCAATTTTGTTCCTTTTGACTAGTAATTACAGCAGTTTCCCAAGTTTTTCTGGGGACGTTTTTCATCAAAGTTACTCTTACGGTCCCAGAAATATTGGTTCAGGGCTGAAGCAAACAAACCCTTGGAAGAGGGTAGGAAGGCTGGACAAAAAAGGCATCTTGTGACATTTTGCTTTGAAGTCCATTTACTTCCCTCCCCCTTCTCTGATTGGCCTGCGAAGTCAACCAAAATAACCTGAGAGGCAGAGTGAAAGGAGCCAGGTCTCCACCAGTGTCCCCTGTTTAGCTGCAGGAATCTTTCTGCCCAGTAGTTTCAGAGAGTTAAAGAAGAGATTTCCATAAACTGTAACAGCTGTTATTGGTGACCAAATGGTGGGGCTTTATCATTATCGTTCCCAGAACCCACCATGGATGGAACTCTGTGAGACCAACTCTGAGCAGCATGATGGGAAGAGAATTAGACTTGAGATTGGGACTCCTGAAACTTTTTCCACCAGTTGGTTTTCTCATTGTGGCCAGAGTAATCATTCAAAAACACAAAGCTGATCGTACTGATCCCCCTGTTTTCAAATCTTCCACTGCTTTCCATTGCTTTGGAGTAACAACCAGATTCCTCAATGCCACCTATATGGCTATATCGGCTTCCAAGACCATAACAAAATATCATAGACTGAGTGACTTAGATGAGAGAAATTCATTTTCTCCCAGTCTAGAGACTGGACGTTCAAGAATAAGGTACTGACACAAGGTCGATTTCACCTTGGCTTGCAGACAGTAGACTTTTCCATGTGTCTTCACATGAGCTCTACTCTGCATACGCACATCCCTGGTGTCTCTTCCAATAAGGACATCTGTCCTATTGGATGAGGCTCCCCCCACCCTTTATAACCTCACTTAACCTTAGTTTATTTCCTTAAAGGCCCTATCTTCAAATATAGTCACACTGGGGGTTAGAGCTTCAAATAGGAATTTAGGGGAATAAAATTCAGTCCTTCACAATGGCCTTGTTTGGCCTGTCCTCTACTCACCTCTCCAGTGCCTTCATAGGCCACTAACTACTCCCTTACTTCTACCCTCCACCTACTCTGGTCTTCTCCCTCACTGCACTGCACAGGTCTTGATTTTATCTTTATCCACATGATGCCTAACTCTCCTAAACACATAAGCTCCAAGACAGCAAAGAAGGATTGTATCTGGTTTTGCTCGTCAGTGTATCCCTAAACTCAGTGCTTGGGATACACTCAAGTGTAAACACTCAATAAAAGTATGCAGAATGAACAAAAAGTTCAGCAAAAGGCTTAAGATTTATAGTAGCCACACAGGTCAACATGGCACAGAGATACGGAAAACAATTCTTATCCATGCATTCATGCAATAAATACCTGTTTAGCACCTACTATGTGCTAGATGCTGAGAACACAAAAATCCGTAAGATGGGTAAGTATCCAACCAATCTCTTTGCAAGCTAAATTCTCTTATTGAACCATATTCCCTATTCTCATTATATTCAATCCCTGATCTACTTTGGCCTGGGTATAAACAGTCACTATAATTTTTCAAACTATGTGATTCTTATCATTGCTATTTATATTCATTGCACATATATCATTTGAAAATCTTAATGTTAGAAATAAAAATCACCCTACATCATTAAAAGTTTAAAAGGCAATTGTCATGCTTTCAGAGCCTGATTACAGTCCCAAGAAAATGACTCTCAATAAATTCTTAATGGCTTTATGGGTAGCTAAAGAGAGAAAATACAGATAGAAATTTTAAGATATATAAATAACTGAAAGACACATACTAATTTTAAAAATCATTCTCCAGGACCAATGTGACTATTAGAGGAATCACACATTTTTTTTTCATAATGTAATATAAACTGAATTAGGAAGAGGTAGAAATAAAGCACGTGTATCATATACACACCGATGCTTCTAAAAATCTTGCAAAACCTAATAAATTTAATAAGGGCAGAATTTAGGAGAGTTCACTGGCCTGAAAACTTGACTTTGTAAATCCCTCTAAGTCTGAAACTTGCAGCTACTATTTGATGCGTGCCTGAGATCTGCCAGACTTTCTGTTAGGTGCTTTCCAGATATGACTCTAATCCTCCCAATCACCATACAGAGTAGGAATCACCATTCCCATTTTACTGGAGGGAACGCTGCAGATCAGAAAGCTTAAAACAGGAAGCAGCCAAGCGGGGTCTCAGACTCCAACCAGGTGCATCTCAGAATCCACGCTCTCTGCATTGTCCCATGCTGACTCAAAGCAGTCAAGAATAGGTTCTGGCTGACTCTCTTTGTGGAAAATCTGGGATATAAAAAAGGAAATTGAGTGAAGTAAAGTAGATTTTTGTCCCTATTTCGAGACCAGGAATGTGATTTTAAATGCCTTCTAGACCTCAGGAGAACGAAAACAAAAGCCTTCAGGCCCTTCATCCATCTCTATGAAACAACTCTATCTCCCCACACGAGCGCTCTTAACTTCGACAGGGAACATTACAAACAGAGTTATGAGCAAGACCAGATTCTTCCAGAAGGAGAGTTGAGGACTGAGCACTCTCCGATGTGAAGTCAGAAAGAGTGAGGAGACACTATAATCTTTCCCCAGTCTGCAACACACCCTGGAATTTCCACCCTAGGAGCATTATTCCTTTTGGTTAAACTGTTTCCCGCAGGAATTCTCTTTTTAAATGCTCAACATCACTAATCTCCAGAGAAATGCAAGTTAAAACCACAATGAGGTATCACTTTACACCTGTCAGAATGGCTAAACTCAAAAACATAAGAAATAACAAATGTTGGTGAGCATGGAAAGAAAAAGGATCCCTCCTATACTGTCAGTGGGAATGCAAACTGGGATGGCCACCGTAGAAAACAGTATGGAGGTTCCCCAAAAATTAAAAATAGAATTACCAGATGATCCAGTAATTCCACTACTGGGTATTTACCCAAAGAAAATGAAAACACTAATTTGAAAAGATATATGCTCTCCTATGTTTATTGCAACATTGTGTACAATAGCAGAAACATGGAAACAACCCAAGCGTCCCCCAATAGATGAATAGGTACAGATGATGTGGTGTGTGGATGGATGGATGGATGGATGAATAGATAAGATAGATGATATGTAGATAGATAGATAGATAGATAGATAGATAGATAGATAGATAGAGAAATACAACAGAATATTACTCACCCATAAAAAGAATGAAATCTTGCCATTTGCAATGACATGGATGGACCTAGAGGGTATAATCCTAAGTGAAGTAAGCCACACAAAAGAAAAACAAATACCATATGATTTCACTCTTACATGGAATTTAAGAAACAAAACAAACAAACAATAAAAGAGATAAAGAAAAAAACAGACTTGGAATACAGACAACAAACTGATGGTTGCCAGAGGGAAGGTGGATAGGGGGATGGGTGAAATAGATAAAGAGTATGTTTATCCTGATGAGCACTGAGTAATGTACACAATCGTTGAATCATTATAATGCACACCTAAAACTAATATAATACTGCTTATTAGGGCACCTGGGTGGCTCAGTCGGTTAAACATTTGCCTTCAGCTCAGGTCATGATCCCAGGATCCTAGGATTGAGCCCCACATCAGGCTCCCTGCTCAGTGGGGAGTCTGCTTCTCCCCCTCCCTCTGCCTGCCTCTTCCCCTGCTTGTGCTCTCTCTGTCAAATAAATAAATAACATTTATTAATATTTAATAATATAAAAAATTTTAAATACTCTTTATTAATTATAAATACAAATGTACGAATAAATATCATTTTTGTTTAATTAATAATTAAAAATAAATGCTTAGGACCTTAGTAGGATAATTAGATCAGTAATACCCTGGCCCATTTTGTTTATTCGAGAGCAATTAGCCAATCAGCCTTCGAAGGAAGTGGACCAAGACAAGCTAGTCCAGGGTATGGAACTCCCTTATAAGGGAAGGGAGCAGAAGCAGGACTGGTCTTCCATTCCTTACAGAGCTGTCAGAGACCAATCCTAGCTATGATCCAAGTAAATTGTCTCAGTTTAGTCCCAAGAAAGGCTCTGTGTTTTGATATCCCCACTTGAGGATTAAGATACCAACTACCTGGTAGGGTTGTTTTGAGGTAAGTTTCAAACAAGCACCAGTCACTGCTCTGAACACTGAGTACAATGCTGAGAACTGGGCTTGGCACCCAGCAGTCATTTAACATATGTGTTTGGACCTCTCTCAACCAGTTTTCTCATTCGCAAACCAAGAGTCGTGATGCTCTATATTGTAAGTGCCTGGCTTTCCTTGATTCATCCAACAAATATTTAACGAGTGCCTACTATGCACCAGCCACAGGACTCTCATGGTTTCTCTGATGTACTTGTTTCTTACATTCAGGGAGCTTATACTTTAGAGGAAGAGACTAATTTTCCTGATAATTATCAACAGTGACGATCACTGGAAAAACATTCAACTACAGTCGTTACAAGTGCCTTGAAGGAAAACCACTGGACTAGTAGGACTTCAGGTAGGTCTTTCTAAGGAAGTGACATTCAAAGTGACTTCAGGATGAGCAGATTGGTCAGATGAGTTGCAGAGAGATCAGTCCAGGCAGAAGGAGCATGGAGGGTGAAGCACATTCAAGGGAAGCCCCTTGAGAGCTCAAAGCATTGTTGTTTCTGAGATCACCCATGTGTTGGCCTCTGCTGTGAACAGAGGCAACTGTGGCCAGCTCATGGCAGGTAGATAGCCTTGGGTCATTCCCCAGCCACACAGCACGAGGCCACAGAAATGAGCCAGCCAAATGTCTTTGGGAACATCTGTTCTCGATGGCTTTCATCCAGCCCCTACACATTCCTAAAGGAGTTCCACCACCTCCAGAACAATCCCCCCCCCCACTTCCTTTCCCTTCCCCCCCTCAGACCCTCAGCTCTTTTCTATTCCCTCTTTGGGTTCTTCTCTCACAATAGTAAATAAACGTGAATAGCAAATTTCAAGGGTTTTCTTGTCAGATTGGCAGAAGTTTAAAAGACTAACAATATCAAATGTTGGAACGGATGCCAGGAAATGCAACATCATTGATTTAGGGAATGTGTAACTTAGCGATGCCTTTTTGAAAAACAATTTGGCAGCATCTATCAAAATTGTAAGTTCACATGCCTTTTAACTGAGTGATTCCACTTCTAGGAATCAAGTTTTAAAAAAAAATACTTGCCCATGTGCACAAAAGGAGGATGTTAAAAGTTGGGTAGTGCTAACGATCATGGATCATAGTGAAACACTGGAAATTTAAACGTCAATTCAGGAGCAATTTAAGTAGATTATGGTGTATCTATATTATGGACTACAGTGATGCCAGTAGAAGAAGGAATTAAACCGTAAATGATTTCCAAGACATGTTGTGACATGGAAGGAACAAACTGCAGAACAGTTAGAATACTGTGCCCTCTTCAATTTTTTTTAAAGAAACATGTATGTGAGCATGGAAATGCATAGAAAGAAACTGGACAGTTTCATCACACCACCAGCAGCAGACATCTCCAGGGAGAGAAGTAGTGATCACTTGGGGGTAAAAGGGACATGTTTGTGGTCCCCTAAGAATATGACACCCAAGAGAAGTCAAATTCATAGAAACAGAAACAGAAGAGTGGTTGCCAGGGGCTTCAGGGAGGAGGGAATGAGGAGGGAATGTTTAACAGGTACAGAGTTTCTGTTGGGGAAGATGAAAAAGTTCTAGAGATGGTGATGGGCCCAGAACAATGAGAATGTACTAATGCCATAGAACTGTACACTTAAAAATGATTAAAATGGTAAATTTTGTGTTACGTATATTTTACCACAATATCTGGGACATCTGAGGTCAAGGAAAGACCGTCGTTCATAGTAATGACACTTAATGCCAGGGGGTCACCAAGGGAGTAACATAGAGACCTCCCACCCATCAGATTCCATAATCGGAATGTTAACAAGATATTTACAGGCCAAGCTTAAGTCCAAACTCCCAACTTCAAAACCATTTGAAATGGTCTCTTTAAACAAGCCAACCTTCTAAATGCCCTATGTCAAATGGTGTGAGTTGAGGGACAGACTCATAACTGTCGTTTAAGAAAAGAAACAAAAAATAAAGGATAGAAAGGTCACAATGATTTAGGTCAGTTCTTAAGTGCTCCCACTTGGAACTGATAGATCAGTGAGTGCTCCAGCCTTTAATAGCATGTGTCTGCATTTATAGTGCGCGGAGCAGTGGCTGGCTTTCTCTCTGAGCTGGCTTCTTGGAGACAAAATCCTCAATGCCATTAAGCCACGAGGCATAAATAAGACTAGAATTAAACTACCTTGTGCCCAAACATGCCATGTTTGGCATCTGCACATCATTACTCAGAGCCCATTGAACAAGGCAGAGGGACAATGTTGATTACATTGAGCCAGACCACTTTGCAGAGGAACCAAATAAACACAAACAAACCCAAATCTTGTAACATTTCACTGCTCTTCTACGGGCATCTGTCAGAATAAAGAGGAGATGTTTATGCTGGGGCAGGAAGTCCAGGTCAAAGGTGAAGGGAGAAAGGCTCCAGTACTTAAGAAGAACCCAGAACAGGAAGGGGAATGTCATTGATAGAAAGTCCATCATTGCCACAGGTAACCAAATATTCTCAGCCTTTGATTTTTACAGGCAGGTGATTTATGAATCATGACAAAACAGAAGGGACATATCTTGAGCTAATGCCCATTTAGATGAGGGGATAAAACCCTGGTGTTTACTCTGAGCACCATTAATATCTCAAATGAATACTAACCCGAGATGTTTATTGAAAAAGAGAATGATGCCATTTTCCGCTGTATCTCATGTCATCTGAATGACCTTGCACTTGAGAACGGCAACTTGCAAGGCAGGAATTTATTTAGTCTCCAGGAAGTTGTGAAAGTCTAAATGAGCAAATTCAAGCTATTCGACCACCCCTTTGAAAATATAGAATGAGGGGCACCTGGGTGGCTCAGTCGTTAAGTGTCTGCCTTCATGATCCCAGAGTCCTGGGATCGAGCCCCGCATTGGGCTTCCTGCTCAGCGGGGAACCTGCTTCTCCCTCTCCTACTCCCACTGCATGTGTTCTCTCTCTCACTGTCGCTCTGTCAAATAAATAAATAAAGCCTTTTTTAAAAATTAAAAAATAAAAATTAAAAATAAATAAAAATATAGAATGAAACAGTGATGAAGAAGCAAAAACCAACATTTGGCAGGAAAAGGGGGGCACAGGCTAAACTTTGTCCCAAGCCTGATACTGCTTTCCCAACATGACAGAGCAGAAGGAAAACTGCATTTTCTAGTGAAAATACAGACTGATTTTGACTAGAGGGCTGATCCCCTCCCCACCAGCCCAAAACTGGTTGAAAGAGTATGGATGAGTCCTGGTACTTTGAGTTGGAGGGGCCTTAATGTGTCACATCCCTTACTCTCACTCACTACAAGAATGCCCTTCACAGTCCTGCCAGGGCCTCAAAGCTCACTCCTTCACATCCTGGGGCCCTTCTCCCAAGAGCTGAGATGAAATCCTCTCCTTGGGGTTTGCCCCCACTGCACACTGCAGTGAACCCACCCCAGTCCTCCCCCTCCTCGCTGTTCCTGCTCCCTAGAATGGCTCTCACTTCCGTTGGTCTCAAGAGCTCCTCCAAGTAAAATATCATCAGGTCCTTGAGTGAAGTGACTTTTCCAAGCACTAGACCTCTGCCCCTGATATCCTGGTCAACATTTCCACCCTTCTTGGCCCAAGAGTTCCTTTGAAGCAAGAAGTCGGCAAAGCAAGTGGTTCCCACACCCCCATGAATACCATTCTACACTGTTAATGATCAATGACACTTGGTGTGTAGGGAAAGCAAAGCACCTACTGCAGACTTTGAAGAGAAAGGTTGAAGCAGACAGGGAGAGAATAATTATTGGGCCAGAAAGAGAAGCAGGGAGAAGAAACACACAGAAATGTCTTAGCCTCAATCACAATTTTATCCAAGATGGATATCATGGACACATGCATGCACATGCGCGTGCACACACACACACACACACACACACACCCCATTCTCATTAGGTAGCCCCGGCAAGCAGTCCAATAGCTCAGAGCACCACCCGATGTCTTCCTTCTGACCATTAATGGATTCTGCATTTTCTCCATTTTAACAGCTTAATCACTTAGCCATTATCTTCTCTCCATATGGACTCATAGGCAGTGTTTGGTTAAAGAACTTCAATCTCTTTACAAGCGGCCCAATAAAGATAAGTGGAAATATCAAAATTCTCACTGAACTAAAACCTCAGTCTGTGGAGATTCCTCACATATAATACTTTCTAATGGTGACCAGGAGCCAGATGGAATAACCTAATAAAAGTTAAAACCAGGAGCAGGCAGAGCTATAATGCATATGGTCAAGCGAGCTGTTCCGATATGGAAATTTCCTTTGCAGAACTGAATAGGTTCTGTAGGCATTTTCCAGACTTTAATCCCTCCAGTTGATTTTTCAATTCTAAGTCTCCATTATCATGCCCCGCCCTAACTGCAAATCTGTCCTACAGCCGTCAAATCAGGTAATTTTGTCAAGTCTTTGGTTTTAAGGTTATTAGGTAAAAGTAAAGCCCTCTTCTGACTACCAATGGCAAATTCAACTCAATCATTCATTTACCTTTTGTCTAATATAATTAAAAAGGGAGCCATTTTTCCTCTGCATGCTGGTCAGTCCTGTAAATATACCATTCCAACTGCTTTTCTTATATTTTGTTATATGGCACTAAGGAGCACACTGCCCGATCCTCAAGTGAGTGGAAACGAGGAGAATGAAAGAGGATGTATTGGAAAGGGTAGCAGGAAGAAGTGAGATACAGATTACTCAGTCATTTGTCTATGGTCAGACCACCCTGAATGCACCTGATCTCATCCGATCTTGATTACGCAGTCATCTCCTCTGGTATGAAAAAATTATGAACATGTTTCAGTTTCAGGTCAACTTTACAAAGTGCTTTTATGCAATGACGTTGAGTCTCACAAGACACAATGCAGGGCTAGCAGGGAAATGGTTAGCATCTCCATTTACACACGAGAAGACGGAGGATCAGAAAAGTCAAAGAATTTGTCCCATGTCATGGTGACTTATAGACCCAAACAGAGTCCAGATTGTATGTGGATTCCAGCTGTCACTCTTTCAAAAGCTACGAGAAGATCTGCCTGGCTCTGGCTTTCTTGCAAAATTGCATATCCTGAGCAATTACAGGAACCCCGGCCACGCAAACTCTCGAGGCTTTGCTCTCCTACCTTCAGATCCCTTACCTGCCCATTATTAATACCAATACCATCAATATGTATTAAAAATGTCTGATTATGCTCCCCTTCCCACCTCTTCAGCCAGCCCTCATATGGGCTAGTAACCTGATAAATCAGTTCCCACTAAAGCATTCTCAGTGGAGTCCAAGAATGCCGAGGTCCACAATGAGTTCATGGAGGCACCAGGATTTGAACCAAAAATGGTATAATTCCAGGTCCTGTCATAGGCGTGGCAAAGTCAGCATCCCCAGAAATCCCTGATGACACCACTTGGGAAGTTCCATTCTCTATACAGAAACTCTCTTGCTGCCCAAATCCTTCACACGTATGCATCTAAGGGAAATTAAACTTCATCCAATACTTATAGCTATAATACCCTCCCCAGAATAGAAAGAGTATTCCCGATTATTCTATGAAAGCTTCTGATTAGGTTAACATTTTATAAGCAGATATATGTCAAGTCCTGGGGCATGGCTTTAACTTGGTGATGATGATGATGGTGATGATGGTGATGATGGTGACGATGATGACGATGGTGACGATGGTGATGATGGTGATGATGATGATGATGGTGATGGTGACGATGGTGATGATGGTGATGATGATGATGATGGTGATGATGATGACGATGGTGATGATGGTGATGATGATGATGGTGATGATGATGATGATGGTGATGATGATGATGATGATGGTGATGGTGATGATGGTGATGATGGTGACGATGATGATGATGGTGATGATGGTGATGATGGTGATGATGATGATGATGGTGATGGTGATGATGGTGATGATGGTGACGATGATGATGATGGTGATGATGATGATG
>CM052810.1:159029891-159065458 GCA_028533885.1 Nasua narica | reverse complement strand
ATGATGATGATGATGGTGACGATGATGACGATGGTGATGATGGTGATGATGATGATGGTGATGATGGTGATGATGGTGATGATGGTGATGATGATGATGATGGTGATGATGATGATGATGGTGATGATGGTGATAATGGTGATGATGATGATGATGATGCCAATCACCACTTACAGAACTTTGGCTCCACATCACACACTGTGGGAATCCTCTTATTAACATTATCTTATTTATTCCTTATTAACTCCAGGAGGTATATAACATGATTCCCACTGCAACTGAGAAGACCAGGGCCTATAGTGATTAACAAATTTGCCCACCGTTTCATAGGGAATCCAGCCAGGATTCAACTCCTGTCTGCCTGGCTAGAAGTCTTGGATTTCTAACCACAGCATTATCATGAAAATGGGCCTAGGCAATGAAAAAACTCAAATGTTTGAGACTGGTTGGAATAAAACATAGATATGCGAGTACTTATTCCAAACCCCAAGCCTACACGGTGATGCTGGATCCTGGCAAACAAACAGACACTGAAAACAAGCTCCTTTTCAAAGCAGTTTCTGTTCTGGGGCCAATTCTAAATACCATTTAACCAGACTTTCTCTGTGTATTTTGGGAACTTTCTCAGGCATAACAGGAATGAAAACACTCATCCACTGGAGGGGGAAATGGAGATGAAGTGTGGAAGAAACGCTTAGCAAGCAGTGCTGGCATGGGGGTGGGGAAGAGACAAGGGGAGTTGGCTCTTTCCTCCTATTTTAGGTGGAGAGGAACACACCCCATCTGACTTAGCCATTTCCCTGGCCTCTTTCTCTAGCTCTCTAACCAAATCTTTCTTAATCCCTCTCTTTCTGTGTGTCTCGTCTTTCTTCTCCGTTCTTTCCCCTGGATCACTATAACCAATGGATTGGAAGGGACACAGAGAGGAGGATCCAGGGCAGGGAGAAGAGGTTAGCAACATCAGGTTACAGTGCATCTCAGCTCCTTTGCTCTTCCCAGCCGAAGTCTGTACTCATCAAATAATAAGGCAATGGGAGGGGACAGACAGTCCACTAGCCTAGGAAGTCATACCTCTGGGTTCTAATCCTGACCAGCTAGGTGGGTAACCTTGAGTCTCCATGCCTTTGACTGTAAAATGGGAGGAAATGGAATCATCTCTCAAGTTCCTTCTCAATTATGAACTCCTAGAATTTCTGTAGCTGGAAAAAAAGCATGACAAAATCCTTAGTATTACAAAATAAAAATGTTACAAAATAATAGTATTATAAAATAATAATCATAATAGAATTCCACAATAATTGGCTCGCTCTCTGATGAAACAATGCCTGGGTGAGACCCAAAGGCAGTTAGCTACCCTCTTCCAAATGAATTAGTGATCTAGTATTTATTTCATTTGATCATTAGAAAGTCAGGCTAAATAATGTAGGTCTCCAAAGTGGATATTTTCCTCCTGATAACCCACTTAAACAAATGAATCTGATGATAATTGCCCAACTTCTCCTTTGAGCAGCAAGGACACACCTAATTATTTCCTAATTTCAGAAGGGTTCCCAAGCAACAGGTGTGAATAATCTTTTCCATTCAGTATGCTTTGGCTTTATGTTATTTCCACACTAATGTTGATTTTCGTCAGGCGTCTCAGGCAAAGAAATCCATAAAGACAAATAAGAATAAAGTTTAAGCGCTAGACATTTATTTTCTTTCCAATCCATCTTCAAGCTGAACACTTCACGGGAAGGACAGGTCCTCTTGATTTTAGGAGCTTATCAACAGCCCTGGGGCAAAGTTACAATCTGCTAACAAAGAACTATTGTAATCAAAGGAATTTAACAGAAAGGTTTCTATTGCTGCTTGCCTGGGAAAGAAAGTTTTTCTTTCCCTAACTAGTTATTAAAGTTCTTATGTTTAAATCAGGGATATTTCAGTGACATCAGAATACGGACCAACCCTAAGCCTTTGTGAAAACTTAAATTACTGCTTGAAAACGTTCTGTTAACTTCCAATTTTCCTGTATTTTCCATTTTTTAAAATACCTTGCTACATTTTCTCAGTGGCTTGCCTTGATTCAGTTAGCCAAAGGAGCCGCCCCCCCCTTTTTTTTTTGAAGAAAGAACATAAGAACAATGATATTCTTTGAACTTAGTTGAAGGTAACTATTTAGAATTTGCCAAATTAGATGGACTGAGCATTTCAGTTCTGTTGAGTGTGCTCATCTGATAAGTCTTTGATGCCTATCTCTATCGGCTTGTGGTAAGAGAAAAATTAAAGGCAGGTGGGGAAAGCAAAGCCGCGCGCCTAAGAGGCAAATCTAGAACATGTTATAACATTGTTGTTATTGGCTGGGGTCAGGTCTCTGCATCTTTCCTCTGCATCAGGAGCTGGGATTTGTTTGGCGACACAGAGGGAGCCCCCTTATTGGATTCATATTGGCTGACAGCAGGAGGCAGGGTTGGAACAGCTACAAGCCAGGAAAAGAGTGTATCCTGGTGGCTGGAAAGAAAAGCAACCAAGATGGGGGTTGGGGAGGTGGCTCAGGACTTCGGAAGGTGGTGACTTTCTGGTTTATCTCTATGTTTTAACACCATGCACCTCCAGTAAAATTCATTACTATTGGTGTTTAAAATCCGACTTCAGTAGTCAGATTCTTTTTCTGCTATTTGGACTCCAAGACTAGAAGGTGAGTTTAGAAATTCCAAATGTGGGGCGCCTCGGTGGGTCAGTCAGTTAAGCGTCTCCCTTGGGCTCATGTCTTGATCCTGAGGTCCTTGGATCAAGCCCCATGTCAGAGAGCCTGCTTCTCCCCCTTCCCTCATGTATGCTCTCTCTTGCTCTCTCTCAGATAAATAAATAAAATCTTTTAAAAAGGAAAAAAAAAAAAAAGAAATTCCAAATGTGACCAAAAAAAAAAAAATTCCAAATGTGTTAAACATCAGAAGTTTGCACCAAAAAGGCAACTCCTTGGCTCTGTCCTTATGTTTGCTCCCTTCCACCTCCCTCCCTTCCACTCCAATGACAGTTGGAGACAAGGGAGGGGAGGCCAGTTTGGAGAGCTGGTGTCCTTCCTCCTCTGGGTCACCAAATGCCCAGAGGGAGCAGCAGCCACACTGGCCACCTCGAATTTTCCATCCTCTGTATAGGAAATCCCCTTCATTTTACTCTTTTAATTTATCCATTTTCCTTGTCAGCAGGTTTTACCACTCAAAGAAAACATGGTAAGAGCTCAAACAAACTCAATTCACTCCCTGAGATTCAGACACACCTGAGTCTCCCGGAAAGAAAGGTTTGCCTTCTCTGCCAAAGTCAAGGTACAGTACTTTCGCAGAGCAGAAGGATAAGGGGGATTTTTTTTCTCACCCCTCCTGCCTGCATTATCTATGCACAGGCTTTGGTAGGCATCTACAGACAAAACAAATCAGGGTGTGTGTCAGAACCCTGAGTGATGTGCTAACAAAGCCCCACAGGCTTTCTGGAAGCAACTACCTTTTGTGTGCGTGTCCTTCTCATTAAACCATCTCTAGGAGGCATTAGCCGCAGCCACCACCCTGCCCCGGAGCGCTGGAGGCTGCCCAGGGGACGTCCTGTCTGGAACAGCCCAGAACAAAGTCAAGGTAGGTTTGCAGATGGGACACTTGGCTGTGAGCAACATGATATCCCCAAGTACCCCCCTAATGCCAGAAACATGACGTGGAGTGATCTTTGTGGTGTGAACGCCAAACTGAGACCCACACTGTGAAATCCTGGAGACAGCACAGAAGCTCTGTCCCGCTCTGTCCCCACGTTATACTTGACTTCTGCTGCCTCTCAGGGCACTAAGAAGCCAGAGAAGTTCACATGAGCTAAAGAGGAGAGGCCGCATGTGCACATCCCTTGTCCGAAGGAGCTCTGCCTTTCTCCCTGGTCACCCGCAACCCTTGGGCTCCAAGCTCCCTTCTCATGACACTGCCCGTCTCCCGCCCTTTTCTTTCCCTCCCAAATAACAACCAAACTAATAAAGCCTAACCTTCATTGAATGCTTACCTCGTAGGAAGGGCTTAACTCAATTAACCCTGTTGTGATCCTCATTTTAATGATGAGGAAATTGAGACTGGAGAATTAGCAACCTGCCCAAGATCACAAAGCTAGAAAATAAGGATTTGAAAGCAGGCTTTGAACTGCCCGAACTTACGCCCTTAAACCATTACATTATCCTTCCTCTGTTGTTGGGATATTGATCCCATCAGGTTGACCTTGATATTCATTTGAAGTCTGAGTAAAAATGAGGGAAGAAAGGGGAGCGTGTCTAGATTTCATACGCCGCAAGACTAAGGAGGGCTTTCTCCGGCTAGAGACTTTGAGGACAAGATGAAATCAGGAGGGAGACAAACCATAAGAGACTCTTAATCTCACGAAACAAACTGAGGGTTGCTGGGGGGTCGGGGGGTAGGGATAAGGTGGCTGGGTGATGGACATTGGGAAGGGTATGTGCTATAGTGAGTGCTGTGAAATGTGTAAGCCTGATGATTCACAGACATGTACCCCTGGGGCAAATAATACATTATATGCTAATAAAGAATAAATAAATAATATCTGTGGGGGGTACTTGGGCAGCCTCCTCCTGATAAATAAATAAAAAATATTAATAAATAAATAAATAAATAATATAAATAATAAATATAAATAAATAAACAATTTTTTTAAAAATAGAGATTTTAAGGACAAGTAACAGAGAAGTCACTGCAATATCTGTGGGGACTAGCTTTAGGGCAGGAGGAAATGGTTAAGGGAGAGATCGAAGAGGTATATTTCCATGTTGGTCCAAAGAAGCAAAGATATCGTGGCAGCAAACACATTTCAAATAGAATTCATCATCTGTTCCCTAACAAAACATTTTTAGGAAAAGAAACAACACATACACACCCCAAAAAATGGAAAGTTGGGGGGATATTCAGTTAACTACAAAGCTAATTTGGTTTGTTTTGGGTTTTGTTAGTTTTGTTTTGTTTTACTTTGTGCATTTTGTTTTGGTTTTTCCCCCTTGAAAGTTTTTTTATGTTGTAGCCTGCAGGGCCCACATTCCTTCAAATATACCTGCACTGAAAATCTGAGGAAATCTGGAGCTGGTGAATCCTGGTCAGGCTTCCGGGAAGCTGCTTGCAAGCTTTCCACACCTAATGGGAGATGGGGGTTGGGGGGCCACCATGACCACTGGTGAGTACCCAGGTATGATCGGTCTCCTGGGAAAGGGGCTGTATTCTAGAAATATTGTCACGGGAACATAGAATTTCAAAGCTGGCAAGAATTTTAGAGATTATCTAGTGGAGTCCTCAACTGTTACAGGCTAGACACATGAGGAGACCTGCTAATCTTAAGAGCACAGATTAGGGCTTCCTCCTCCAGGTCCACATTCTGGAAGGATCCCACCAATGCTTCCTGAATGTCATTTATTAGTATACTCCTTCATAATTTTACTTCCTTTCTGCCTCACCTTTCATCTGTGTTATTAACAGCTCTCTTTAAATCAACTCATGTTTTCACTCATATTTATTCAAGAAGCAAACTTTGAGTCAGTGGTGTAAGTGAAAGATCATGTCAGGGGCTAGAAATAAGAAGAACCCAATGCTTCCCTGTCTGACCTCCCTAAAACTCAGGGACCAGGAGGATTTAGATAAGGAGGGACACTCTTGCTAAATGTTAGCTAGATACATACCTGCCTGAGGTTCTAAGCCTGAGGTCTGCTGTCTCTTCGCCAAAACAGTATATTGGCAAATGTCAGAGAGCCCTCAGAGCCAAACTACTAGTCAACAGAGACTCATCTTGTTCACCTGAGGATTAAAAGGAGAATTGAAAAGGGAGTATAATTTAAAATGTAATTTAAAATCTACCCTATCTACCACTGTCTCGGTCCACCAGTGGCCCCTGCTCTTTGAGTAAGAATGATGACTTTAGTGAAGGTCGCGCTCCATGCCCTGCTGCCCCAGGCCATGTCTTGGGAATTTATCCCCCTTGACTGTGTCTGCGTTTCACAGACACACAAGACCCTCTCACACAATGGAACTGGCACCAGTCACCTCTTTTCAGCCAGAAGCATGACTAAAGAGGCAGTTTACTCTTTTCCTTTCTTCCCCCAATGGTGGCGATCATGCTCCAAAGCAATGAAATGTACACAGGGGAGAGGTCTTAAGTGATTGTGCTGCTCAAACATCTGACATGTCTCCTGCTCCTTGTAAAACAAAGTACAGATCCCTCACTCCAGCAGGGAAGGCCCTCTGCTGCATGATCCCAACATACTTTTCACAGAATCAAAGTCCTTCAGAGCCAGAAAGCGGTGAGAGCCCTTCCATTCCAGGAGGGATGGAGTCTCTAGCCAGCCCTCAGCACTTCAGAACCAACCAGAGATCATGGTTCTCAGCCTCGCTGCCCATTGAAATCACCCGGACGCACTCCAAACACATCTGGCCGCACCCAGGACCCACTGAATTAGAATCTCTTGGTGCAACCAAGGCATCACTGGTTTTAAAAGTTCCCTGAGGGATTCTAATGTGGAGCCAAGAGAACCACTACCTCATACCTACGGAAACATGATCTCCAGGGCTGGGATCCAGAAATCTGTATTTTTAAATAAACATTCAGGAGATTGTAATGTGAAACCAATTTTGAGAAGAGGACCAGTCCAACTTTCGTAGTCTATAGATTAAGAAACAGAAGCCCCAAGTTGCTCAATCACAGAGCCTGCATTGAAAACTAGCTAGCAGCAGAACTGAAAGCAGAATTGGGTCCATTTCCACCGTCCAGGGCTCTTGCCACGATGCGCTGCTGCTAACCTCTTCTCCGACTTACGCATGTACCTTCTTCTCCAGCCTACCCATCCGTCCCCGGCTCCGACGTACCTTCTGGCTTTGGTCATGTGGGCTCCGCTGCCCCCACCTGGAACAGTCATGCCATTCCTTCCCATTTAAGGCCCCGCTTGGCTTATTTTAAGGCTGTTTCCACATCCTGCATCGGCTTTCTTAGCCGCCACTCCAGCACACACCACCTCTCCCTTCTCGCCACCCCTGTAGCATTTACGGTCACAGCTTAGCCTTGAGTTATTCTGTAATAACACAGGATAGAAATTCCCAGAGGGCAGAGGCCATGGCTTATGTTCTCCTCACATCCGCCCAGTGCACTCAGAATAAGCACTCAAGAAATGCTCTTCCATAACCAGACAGCAAGCCTCATGACTCGCTCAAGTATACCTTATTGAAAATCACCTTTCGGAACCCTTTCAAAAGTAGCCTGCAAGAGAAAAAAAAAAAACTTTACTTTCTGTGTTTCTCTTTTTTTATTGTTATTCTTTCTTTCTTTTTTTTTTAATGGCCTTGAGGTCTGTGTCACTTGCAATCAAGTGGCAGTGAACTTGATGCCAGAGTACCTAACTTTCCAAGACCAGCATGACATATGCGTAGACATTATGCACGTCTTCTTTTGTGCAGGGTCTTTCAGCAAATGTCAATGGCTTTTCAGAATAATAGATAATCCTGGGCTGTTGCAGCACCTGTGCAAGGACTGCTAGAAACCACTCAGTCTTAGAAATAAGCAGAAAAATCCCCCTAATGCCTCAGGGACAGATACAGCAATCCTCATCGTTTACCTCTTCATCACTTGGCTCAATTGACGTCTTTAAATCAAAAAGCAAAAAGCCTCCAAACCCGAGTTCAGCTTTAAGTTTTCTCATTAAGGAAACTCTCTAGTTTCTAATTGGTTTTATTAGAGCTTTACTAAGTTGTATGGAATTTTTTTTGTGCAAATAAGTGATGAAGGTATAAATTACCTTGTTTGTGGTCAACACGGAGGATTTCATACTGGTAGAAATGTAAACTGGTGCCTTTGCTTTGGAAAATAGCCCAGCGATTCCTCCAAGGTTAACCCTAGTTACCATATGATCCGGGAATTCCACTTGGACGTGTACGCCCAAGAGAAATGAACACTTGCACGCAAACAAAAGCTTAGATGTCAAGACTCATAGCAGTGCTGCTCCTAATAGCCAAAAGTGAAACTGACCCATGGTTCTGCCAATGAATCAATAGATAAAATGTGGTATATCCCTGCAGTGGAACATTATTCAGCCATATAAAAGAATGAAGTACTGATACGTTCTACAATGTGAACAAACCTGGAATGCATTTGCTGAGTGATAGAAGCCAGTCACAAAAGACTACACAATGAATGAGTCCATTCATGTGAAAGAGGCAAATCTTGAGAAACAGAAAGTAGGCTGGTTGCCTGGTAGGAGAGAGGGGCTGGGGAGAAATCGGGAGAGACTGCTAATCGTAGAGGGTTTCTATTTCAAGAGATGAAAATGGTCTAAAGTTGATAGCAGTGATAGTTGCACATCTGAATAAACAAAAAACCACTGAATTGCATATTTCAAGTGGGTGAGTTATAAGGTATATGAGTTATATCTTAACAAAGATGTTACATTAAAAACAAGTTTAAAAACAATGTTGAGAGTTCCAGTCCCTCTGTGTACCTCTTACTACCTGTGTAATCTGAAGCAACTCATTTAACATCTCAAAACCTCAGGGTCCTCATCTGTAAAAGGTACCCACATAATAATGTAAATAAAATAAAGCTAAATAAAATGTAGTGATCCGAAGGGTCACATGCACCCGAATGTTTATAGCAGCAATGTCCACAATAGCCAAAGTATGGAAAGAACCTCGATGTCCATCAACAGATGAATGGATCAAGAAGATGTGGTATATACATTCAATGGAATACTATGCAGCCATCAAGAGAAACGAAATCTTGCCATTTGCAACGACGTGGATGGAACTAGAGGGTATTATGCTAAGCGAAATAAGTCAGTCAGAGAAAGACAATTATCACATGATCGCTCTGATATGAAGAATTTGAGAGGCAGGGCAGGGGGTTATGGGGGGGGGTGGGGAAGAGAAATGAAACAAGATGGGATGGGGACGGAGACAAACCATAAGAGACTCCTAAACTCACGAAACAAACTAAGGGTTGCTGGGAGGTGGGGGGCGGATAGGGATGTGGACATTGGGGAGGGTATGTGCTATGGCAAATGCTGTGAAATGTGTAAGCCTGATGATTCACAGACTTGTACCCTGGGGTAAATAATACATTATATGTTAATAAAAAAAAATAAAGTTAAATAAATCAAATAATCTGTAGTTAAATCAAATAATTGTTAATTATTAACAATTTTGTTAATAATAAAGTTAAATCAAATAATTTGTAGGAAGGGTTTAAGCTTATAGTAAGCCCTCAGTAAATGTTAGCTATGTTTACTATTGTTTCCTAACTCCTGGAAAAGACGATTAATCTGGGATTCCCTTGCATGAACCCCAAATGAATTCTGTATAAGCAGCAGAAACAACATCAGATAAGGGACTTGGAAATAAAAGGAACTCTGCCATCGAATCATTCTCTCCCTCTGTATTTCAGATTAGACACCACTGTCTCCTTGCCTAATCCCACCACCCATGTGGAAAAGGACTTAAAAGACCTTCCCCACCTCTGCCTAATTTCTACCCAGACGACTACTCCTCCAGTTGATTCTAGAACTTCAGGAGGCTTGGAAGAACTAACCGAGAGAAGAAAAGTGTGTTCAGTTAAGCAACGGGTAGAAGGCAATGAACGAAGCCCTACCTGCCGGGCACACCTCACACAAGTTCACAGGCTCAGAAAAATTCTATTCTGGAGGGCACTGAAGCTATCGCTACCTGGAGCAGCCAGCCAGGGAGAAATTCTGCTCTGGGTCCCCGCTTAGTCAGCTTTCATTCCTGGTGAAAAATATCACCACATAATTCAACCCAGCTCAAGCTTTACCTCCTCTCTGAAGACGTTCTGGCCATCCCTGTCCCCAGTGATTATTCCCACCATTGAATTCCTGTAGGATTAACGTGATAACCTATAAAAATCACCTAGGACTGAGACTGGCACATTAGTGTCTACTCAAAAGCCATCTCTCAGCCATCACTGGTGCTGCTCCTGTGGCCCCCAGCAAACTCCACCCTGCATGGTCATTTATCCTGTGACATAGCCATGTTCCGTCTCCTTAGCCCACTTGTGAGCCAGGGAGGACAAGAGACCCTATGGCATACCTCAGGGTCCTGAAATAAGGTGGTCGATAAATATCTGTTTAAGATGATAATTCCCATCTCCTCTTTTCTTGCAGAATAACGTCCGTGAATATGTGGGAGACAGCAGTACTATAAATATTATTCGACAGAAAGGCCTACTTTGCCATTTAGACTTCCAGTCAAAGCCGTATGAATAGATGGGAGGATTGAGCTTTAAAACAGCAGGAGTAGAACAAAGCTGTACTTAATAAAGGGCAAGATGTACTCAAGGAAAGTTGATAGCTAACCTAGTTGACCCGGCCCTCCCCCAGCGTGTATCCAGCTGCCATTATGAATCCAGAGCTGATTCTCTGGGTAGAAAGCATTATAGGAAGACAGCCAAATATAGGGTATGGGGTCTGGAAAGAAGGAGTCTGCATCACAGTCCTACTTGGTTCCAGTTGGGCATGTTACAGAACAACCTTGACCCTCGTTTCCCTTGCTTGGTGCTTGTGGGATAATGACATTGGACAACTTAGTGCCATTATGAAGTGAAAGGCATAATGCTCCGTGGATGGCAATTAGGATTACTGCAATGCTTTGACCAGGAATTTGGGAAGGTGCAAGGATACAAGGATACACTGTACTTCACCCCGAAATCCTTCCTCATTCACTCACTTAGCTGAGCTACATTGGATAACTTATAACTTCCTTACCTGTAAAATGGGAATAATCAAATCTACCACTTAGCACCTGTAACAATGACCACTAGCTTTTCATCAAATATCCCCATCCTTCTTCTTCCCGGGTACTCAGGTAGGCTATATTTACCAGTCATCCTTGAAGTCAAGGATGTCCATGCGACTCCCTAACACGTGTCCACATATAGGCTTTTGATAAAGATCAAACAAAATAAATACCTATAAAACTGAGTCATAATAGCTCGATAATGGTTCATTCCTTTCCATTCATAGGTCTGCTACCCCGTGGAAATATACCAATAAAATCTTTTTTTCTCTCTCTTTAGAATGAGAGTTTGCTAGAAATATTTCAAAGTACAGACTGGGATTAACCCTATAAGCTTCTTAGAGGCAATCTTCTGGAAGATTTCTGACCATTTGCATCTTTAAACTGCTCTGTGACCTGGGCGTGATGCTTGCCTTGAAGCCTAACAGGAAGCCGAGAGAGGTGGACATCCTGGGACAGGGCGACCCACCTGACTCAGGGGCCAGCAGGCCCTTTCAGGGTTTCCAGAGCAGGTCAGACCTGCTGAAATTTACAAGGGTTCTCTAATCACACAGAATGCACTTTTTTTCCCTCCTGACTGACCAGTCGGGGACTATTTCCTTTTTAAGTTTCCCAATGGAAATATTTGTTCATAGTTTATATAAAATCCCATAGAGTTTTAGCCATACAGACAATTATTTAAAACTCACACTCTTACTCTTGCAGATTCTCATCAAGGTCTGCATATAACTCTTTTAAAATGGAATCCTGGCCGGAGGCCACCAGCAAAGCTCTGTCCCATATGTGAACTCAACCTACCCATAGTGGGGCACGTGCAGAGATGGGGACAGCAGGTGGCCTGAGGGGGCTGTAGGAGGGGGTCAGACTGGAGGAGGGAAGGATGGGGTTCACAGACAGGTGAGAAAGAAGCCAAGGGTGAGGCTAGGAGCACGAACACAGAATGGGGACTTTGAAAGGCAGGAAATCACCATCAGTCATTCCGGGCAGAAACAATGACACCGATTTAGAGAAAAGCATGGTAAAAAAAGTCATTGCTATTTAATGAGAAAATAATTTAAAATAGACTGGACTGACATTTCTGGAAGCTGGGGGCCACAGCCAAGCATTCCTTTTGGACACAACTGAGAAGTGTCCGCGGGGCCACGGCTCCTGCTCTGGGCCCCCCTGGGAGGCCACGGTGGCCTGTCACCGGCAGCGGTCAGAGAAGTGAGTGGACCTGCTGAGTGGCATCCAGACACGTGGGCAACAATCTGTTGTTACTTCTGACCGATATTCTTTCCGTCCAGCATTTATTTCGTGGGCAAGAGGAGGCGTCTTATTTTCCCAGTTCCATTGGGAGGCTCTGTCTTCTTCTCTGGCTACACGGAATGATCTGAATTAACGGACGCACTGTTGCCGAGGTTTCTAGTGATGTCTTAACACCCAGCAAGTGCCCAGTGGGCCTGCCCATCTTCTCAGTGATATTCCCTTCTGACGAAACGCCAGCGAGCGGACTGGCAAACCAGGCAGGCCTCCTCCTTTCACTCCTTCCTTCCTCTTCCCCAATAGAAATGCATCTCCTTTCTGGACAAATCGCCTTCCGCGCTTCTAATGACTCACTTTGGGAAAGGACGAACGAGAAGGCAGAACGAAAACCTGCATGATTCAGAGAAATATTTCCAACAGAAGAGTCTGTTCCACGAATACATACGCGATCTCATGAGAACAGTGGAGCGATTCAGTACTGCGGTGAGGAAAGGACAACAAAGTGTTTCGCTGATGAGGCAGCCTGCCTCTGGGAGCTTTCTTCAGCCTGTCTGGGGCTTTTATTCTGCTCCTACTGCTCAGCCTTCCTGCCAGCCATTTTCCTTCCCGGGTGTCACGTGAGTGCCCTTACGTGCGTCTACGTGCGCACGCAAGAGCGTGTTTGTAGTTTGTAGAACTGCGTCTCAACTAGGATATTTCAGTACCCTGTTTTCCTGGACTGTGCAAACCAGGAGTTCATGTGACAGGGTTTCCACTTCAAGGCCAAATTATGTGGAGAGAATGAAAAAATATATATATATGTATTTTTTTTCAGGTGTTTATGAAGTCCTGAAATTGTACAAAACTAATGTAGAGAAAAGCATTTTTGTGCACAGAACACAAAGACCCGGGAGGTAGACAAAAACAACTTTAATTTAGAAAGCGCACTATGTCTAGAGCTCTTCGGTAATTTATAATAATTTGAGTCACTCTCTGCAGTCCTTCAGTATTGCAAAACTAAATTGGACTGAAAATATACATGTGATTAATAAAATTTAGTTCTTTACTCTTCTGCTCCCTCAAAAAATAAATTACCTGGCCTTCAAAACATGTCTGCATTTCACTTAGTTAAGGGTCGCTTTTGTGTTTTCTTTTGGTGGAAGATGGATGGTTTAGCCCAAGCTGTCACTCAAAGTCTCTGGGTTAAAAGGTCTCCATTTATTTACCTTGGGTGCTCATATTAACTAGTTAAATGGTTGAATAGCAGTCAATGACTGAGAAAAACAGATATCTGAGAAGTAAAACATTTGGTACTTGAAAAATTATAGAAGTTCTTTGGTGGAGTTTATTATTCACTAATTATTGACTAAGCGTAAGAAGTTGTATATTTTCCCAGCTTTGAAAATAATAAATCATTCAAAGTTCCACACATCATTCTAAAGAGGGGGTAGAAATTGCTCTGCAGACCTACCAAAAACGGAGCTTCAAGCTTGTATTGTCCGACCACTGACATCCTAGAGATTTCAAAGTCTGACACTTTACCCACCCTGCCTTCAAACACACGTGTGGCGCAATAGTATAACCATGATGGGGTAAGTCATGGGGACTCTACGGATGGGGAAGGAGCTTCCTACACTTTACTGAGGCCAGAATCCAGTGTTTAAAGGCAATTCACCAGCTGCCTTCCCAGCATGGGTTGCCTTCCCAGCTTCCTCAAATCTGTCAGTAATACCACCGGTCTCAAGCAAGAAATCCGTCATCATCAGCCACTCTCTGGCCTTCAACCCTCATATGCAATCTGTGACCACGCCTGTCATCCCCTCAGAGACTCTCGGTGAACCTCTTCCCTTCCACGGGAAAGAATTTCTTAGGTCTCAGCAAGTACAAGGTAATGCTGTTAGCAGGATATCTTGCCCAGCGTCACCAAACCAGCCCTGGCCTTCACCACCTCCCAACACACCTCCGCTCTACCCTCAAGGACACAGGCTGTTGCAAAGTATTTGCTCTGGGGGCAAAAGAAAGGGAACCTGGCCCTGCTGACACCTTGATTTTTTACTTCTGGACTCCAGAACTGAGAGAATGAATTTCTGTTGTTTTAAGCCACCCAGTCTGTGGTCCTTTCTCACACAGCCACGAGGAGCCGATACGAGGGCAGAGAGAATTAGCCAGATAATTACCAGCTTGTCTAAAATAAGTAACTGAGGCCACAATTCTCTTAAAAGCCTAAATCATTTCAATATCTTCCTTGGTTCTCTCCTTCACTTTGGATGTGAACAGGGGTATGTAATAGCCCCCATGCAATTAATAATAATGATGACCACTGTTTGTATCACTTTATCCACCATGTATTAGGTACCAAGCTCTGGTCACATTCAAGCTTCCTATTAGGCAGGCATCATTAGCAACCCCACCTTCTGAAGATCTTAGCCTATAACAAAGGTAACCTAAAAATAAATTCAGTTTATTCCTCCAGACATATATCTATATGCATATATAGCCCTTTCCACTAGCAGCATCTAACTTATACAACTGCTGCCTTTCGGTCCATGTATTTCTCAGCACCAGTTCTGGGGGCTCCAGGAAGTCTCACGACCTGTATCGGCAGATGGAGTTTCTGCTCTTGCCTTTGGGCCCCCCTGAGGGAACATGGGCCTCTCCTCCAGGGACAGCCCAGACCCAGGATCACATGCTGTTTCGGGTCTTCTTTCCTAACAGAGGCCTGGTGCTCAGCACCAAGCAATCACCTTATTTTCTAGGCCTCTCTCTAAAAAACAAAACAAAACAAAACAAAAAAAAACTATCAGAGGGGCCATCTGATGAAGAAAGCCCACACCGTCCTTGTTTGCTCCCCAGCCATTTCTGCAAATGGCACTGTTGTGGCAGGAAATTTCAAACAGATGCCCCTCGACCCTCAGTGCCCCCGAGGTGACTGATCGTAAGGTCAGCACGTGGGCTCTTCATTTGGGCAGAGCCAAAGCCGGGGTGTTTTAATTGGGGGCGTCGTCTGTTACAGCTGCAATCCATTAGGGGCAAATGCTTTTCAAGGAGAGCTTTTCTTTTGCTGTCCCTCTTGTTGCTTGAGCCTGTGCCTGGAGACTTGCTGGGGGGCGGGGGAGGGGACACAAACTTAGAACTAGCGTCAGGTAAGCCAACAAAACCTCTTTTAGGATTCCATGACAATAGGAGATTGCAGTTATATCTGGGAACAATGAGACCCCCAGGGAACTCCTAGGAGGAAGTAGGGTAGCAATCTGTGCTAATCCCAAAGGTGATCTTTAATGTTAGACTTCAAAACAAAGTTTCTCCCCCCACTTTCCCCTCCTAAATTTTACTAACAGAAATACTGGAGACCAAGAGCACCACAGTTTTGTTTTGTTTTGTTTTGTTTCTACTTCAGTTTCTCCTTGGGTGAGGGAGACACCTTGGTAGGGAACAAGACAAACTTAAAATGACCCAGGCCTGGTTTACAAGAGACCCACCAGAACTGTACAACTAAACAAGTCTGCTACCTTCCAGGAATTTACGTTGGAAGATGTGACACTCATTCCGGCAAAGCCAGAGCTTTATTCAAAATACCTTGGCACTTCTCTTTGGAGAATGCCTTCAGAGCTGGTTCTAAACCAATCACGTGAAAAGCAGTGACGGTGCCTCACATTCAAACACAGTTCTAGGGCCAAAAACAGCACTGTCCCCTTGGTCGTCCATTGTACCCATCACACCAGCGGTTCTCAACCAGGGGTGACTTCTCCCCCAGGGAACCTTAGTCAATGTCAGAAGACATATTTGATTGTCACACTTGGGGAGTAGGGGGCTACTGGCACCTTGTGGGGCGAGGCCAGGGATGCTGCTAAACATCCTACAGTGCCCAGGGCAGTTTCCCACAGCAAAGGATTATCCAGCCCAAAATACCAATAATGCCATGATTGAGAAACCCTGACTATGCTCCACATCTGACTTCAGGTCTCAAAGCCTCCCTTGGAAGATGCAGGTGTTAATCAATCCTGAGTCTCCTGATAGTAAATTTCACAGTTAAACAGCATTTTGAACAAAAGCACCATCATCAGAAAAAAAAAAAAGATTCGGTTTCCCCAAAGGAGAATTTTAAGGAAAAACCACCCATTTGATCTCTCTGCTCACTCTCTTGGTTATCAAAAAAGTCACATGCGCTCAGGGATATCTTTCAGAGATGCTTCAATTACACTGTCTCCCAGGCTGGAGGCTTTCAGATGCCTTTCTTTTTGAAGCTGCTAAATCTTCTCTCAAAAAGATATTGTAGTTATCGGGAATCTAATATAAAAAAAAATGTAGAGGTACTCAGCTTGCAGAAAGGGTAGAAGGGGGGTGCTGGAAACTTCCCAGTGCAGAACCAGCCTTAGCATCACTACCCCCTCTCCACTCCCTCCCCCACTAGGATTCTAAGAGTGTCACCTTGAAAACCACTGTCCAGCAGCAGCTGAGCCGTGAAGAGGGCAGAGCTGCATGGACCAGGAGACCTCCGATGCTCATGCTCATACGCCGATCCAAACGCACATTCTGACCCTTTGACCCCAAAATATATTCCCTTGGAAATGTTTCCATCATGTCAGTGTAGCTATTAGGTTCTGAAGAACAGCAGCAGTCTTTCCTTGATGATTTTTATGATAATGAATTAGAAAATCACTTCTGTGAATAATATATATGTATAGTTTATAAGCAGTAGAAGTAACCACAATGCAAGTGATTTTATTTTTTTTTAAATCTATCATTTGAGCATGCCTTAGGCACTTCTCTGCCCTCCTGACACCTACCTTCAGTGTGCACTAAATAAGGCCTTCCTTATAAAGCAAAAATTAGAAACTCTCATTCTAATTTGCCATTTGGAGTCTAGGAAATATGAAGGCTTAAGGCCAAGATTGCATTCTACACTCCTAATTCTATGGGATGCTCATCTTTCTTCCAAATAGTCAGAAGTCACATCAGCTGAACTGATATATCTAAAATTGTAAAAAAGTGTTTGGATTTAAACTCTAAAACATCAGTAAAGAAGTGCATGGAGAAAAATCATTCCCAAATACACCAGAGGTCATCTGAACTGAGGACCATCCCAGCTGGGAAGTTCTCAAAAATGCTACTTTCCACCAAAACAAAATGCCCCAATTCTGCCTATGGCAGCCAGCCTCCAAGAGAGCTCCCAATGACCACCCACCCCTGGGTAGTCACACTCTTGTGTAGTGCTCTCTGACACCGTACCCAGACTGAGTCAGTATGACCACTAACATATGGCAGAAGTGATGATTTGTGACTTCAGAGGAAGCTGGCTGCCATGTTGTAAGCTGCCTTATGGAGAGGGCCACATAGCAAGGGACTAAGGGAGGTCTCTAGCCAATAGCCAGTGAGGAAATGAGGATCTCAGTTTAAGAGTCTGCAAAGAATTGAGGCCTGTCAACAACTGTGTGAATGAGCTTGAAGAGGACCCTTCAGCTGAGACTATATCCCCAGCCAATAGCTTGAAATCTCATAAGACACCCTGAGCCAAAACCATATAACCAAGCCACTTCCGGATTCATAAGCCTCAGAAACTTTGCAAGATAATGTTTGTTAGCTGCTAAGTTCTGCATTCGTTTGCTATGCAGCAATAGATAGCCTTTACCATATCCTCAGCCCCAAGAGGCACCAATCACAAAGACTGGGGGTTCACAAGACATCTAAAGGTGAGGTCAAAGGCATGAAAAGGATTGGGAAACTCCAACTCTAAGCATGAATCAGAGGGTAAAAGTCTAGCTGAGATTCCAGTTATCATCACAGAAAGGGATGAAGAGGACAGTGGGAGAAAGCCACTGTGAATTTCTAGAATCAGCTGGTTAGTTTTATCTTCTATTTCCATGAAGTGGTCAAAACATAACACAAAAAGGGCCTGTGGACTTTTCACTGAGCCAACAAAAAGCAATGAGTGGAGAAAATGGACTTCCACTGTATAGTCAACTTTTGAGGGCTGGAAGAACCCTAGGACAAAGAAAAAGCTGAGACTCTGGGACCTTGTGCATGAAAGGAAAAGAGAAAACAATATGAGCCTGAAATGGGAGTGGAGAACTTAACTCATAGAATCACTCGTTAAACCAACATTAAATGAGCATCTAGTATATTCCAGACAGTGTTCCAGGAATGTAACGACCACATGATATCATGATAAGTAGGTAGTGTATGCATTGAATACCACAGAAACCTGGTAAAAACACATTTAAGTCATAATGGGGGAGGGAGATCAGAAAAGGTTTTCCAGAGCAAACAGGATTTGATGTGAGTTTTAATGAACTAGTTAACTAGAAGAACACTCAGAAAAAAGCATCCATAAAAAAAAAAAAAAGAAAGAAAAAAGCATCCATGGCGATTGTAACATGTACAGAGTCAAAGAAATGATCAATTGCAGTAGCCTGGGAGAATACAGTGTAATATAATATAGATGATGAAGCATACTTGGAGGGAAGAATATATTCAGGTGGGTTTTATAAGATGAAGATAAAGAGGTAACTAGGACAATATCATAAAAGAATTTATGGATGAAAACTGATCTCTGTAGTTAACCACTGAAAATTTTTCAACATGCATGCATGCATTCGTTAAACAAGTTTTAAAGGAGCCTCTGTTCTGGGCAAGGTATTATGCTGTGGTACTAGGGATACAGAAAAATGTGGTCCCTGCCCTGACTACACTTAAATTCCAAAGGGAAAAAATACATTAATGAATTCGTGTTTTAGGTAGATTCCTTTAACATTTGAATGGGGAACGGGTGGGTATGGGAAGGGGGAGGAAGATGAACAGTTTCCCAAATGCATTTCCAAAGACATCTTCATATTCCATCCTCCCTGTGGGCCTCCCCCTGCCTTCATATTGGCAAAAAAAAAAAAAAAAATTGGAAAAATTCCATTTCCCAGATATCGGTTGTATGTGTATGCTCCCAAGCAAGAACTTTCCAGACCTATCCTTTTAAACTCCTTTTCTATATTCTCCATGGCAAGAAGGACTACTGAATGTCAGAATTGAGTAAGACCCAGGAGATTATCTACTCTGATCCATGCATGTTACAAACATGGAAGGTGAGGCCCGGAGAAGGGAAGGACTCCCTCCAAATTCTCAAGGCTGGTGGCAGCAGAACCAGCTGGACCTCAAGTCTCCCGGATCCCACGCCAGTGCCTTTGCCACCACATCTCACTAATACCATCATCCTTCAACTGCTACGCATGCTTCTGCAGCCTACAGGAGCAGCATGCACAAAAAAAATAATAAAAATAAAAATAAAAACAACCTCAGAGCATGGCAGAGATTTTAGCCTCACTGAAATGCCAATGGCTTCATTCGGCAGCTGTCCAGGTCCCTGCTAAGCTGTTTTCCTCTACTCAATTAGACAGAGCACTGGGGGAAGATCAGGCGGAGAAATTCTCTGGGGTCCCATCTGTTAATAAAAGCCACTGTCAGATTTTCCACAGTATGATGAATGATCAAAGATTTCTTCCCCTTTTCTTTATCACCTTCTTATTTCAAAGCAACATTAGCCCAAATTACAAGTAAGAAATAGTACAATCTGCTTGAAAATGGAAATAAAACAGTCAAAGGGAAGAGATGGGCCTAATCACTTAGATAGCTGCAGATTGTGATGCCAAGGAGTATCCATCTTTCAAGAGGGAACAGTTTCTCATTTTGGACAATTCTATCAAATTGTGTGAGCCCGTGTTGGTTTAGTCCCTCCTAGCCATGTTTCTATTGCCTGCTGTTTAACATACGTGCCGGGTCTGAGGTCCTTCGGGCACTGGATGCATCAGTGACTGGCAAATTAACAGCCTGTGTCTATATTGACATTTGTGTTCTCGACTTAATGGTTAATTTATTTAATGAACAGCTTCTGTCCTCATTAAGAGGTAGGATGTCAAAAGTATCTTGGACTGGGCAATATGACAAACAGGTGATGAGATTTTTTTTTCCTCATTGACAGGGTTAATTGTTTGCATCTCATTCATTTCATAAACATTTGCTTTTTGAGTACCTACTATGTGAATGCCTGGTCCCAGGCTAGGTCTGCGGCTTCCAGGCGAAAGGCTCTCCCTCTGCTCAAAAATAGCTCAAGCTCAATGGGTAAGTCATAGAAGCCAGTTCACAGGCAGTCAACAATGAGATGATAAGATCCTGAGACTCTTCGGGTCAAATAAAGATGGTAGAATAAAGTCATAGCCATTAGGTTGAGAACTAAAATGTCAACCCGAGTACGAATCTCTGAATGTGCTGCTTGCTGATAGACATTAGCCCCTCTATTATTGCCTAGTAGGGGAGAAAAGACTATCCAGTAAGGATAGTCTATCCCAAGATAGACTGTATATTGCCTATCCCACATAAAACAACAATTCCATGTTAACAACAAAAATTCTATTAAACACAGTTAGAACCAATAGTTATCGCCAAGTGAGATCTTCCAGCCCTAAAATCAGGACAGTATCACTCTTGCTCCTCTCTTGTGCTGTCAAAGCATACTCACAGCTTTGTCCAATGCGGGTTGTTTCTGCCTTTCAGCATAGCTACGTGCAGGGATGTCTATCTCCCCTACTTCATAGTAAGTTGGTGAGAATTCTGAGTCCCTGGTCCCTAAGCCACTATCTAGGTATGCTGACCTCTGAGTTAATCAATAGCATTGAAATGAAATTCTAAAATAATGTGGTTTGTTTGATTGGTTGGTTTTTAAGATTTATTTATTTATTTGACAGAAAGAGAGCGAGAGAAGGAACACAAGGCAGGGGGAGTGGGAGAAGGAGAAGCAGGCTTCCCACTAAGCCGGGAGCCCGACTTGGGGCTCGATCCAAGGACCCTGGGATCACGACCTGAGCCGAAAGCAGACGCCTTGACTGAGCCACCCAGGTGCCCCAGGGATGTGTTTCTTACCATGAGCACCCTCTCACCCCTCAGTTAAGACCATAAAGAAAGGGATAACTGGGCGGTTCCATTGGTTAAGCCTCTGACTCTTGATTTTAGCTCAGGTTGTGATCTCAGGATCCTGAGATGGAGCCTTGCATTGGACCCCTGACTCAGCACAGAGTCTGAGAGGATTCTCTCTCCCTCTCCCTCTCTGTCTCTAAAATAAAATCTTTAAAAATAAAAGAGCCTCTCACTCTACCCCTCCTCCCCTGCTCATGCACTTTCTCTCTCTCTCTCTCAAATAAATAAATAAAATCTTTTTCTAAAAAATTATCTTTCCCTCTGCCCCTTCCCACCCCCACTCCTGCTCTCTCACTCTCTCTCCAAAAAATAATAATAATAATAATAATAGTAAATAAATAATAGAGAGAAGGGGTTAAAAATGCAGATCTTGGAGCCTCACTGTCTGCGTTTGGATCCTTGCTGGCACTTACTAGCTGTGCCACACTTGGGACTAGTTACTAATCCACATTGTGCACCAGTTTTCTGCTCATTTCTCTATAAAATGAGGATAGAAATGATACTTCCTAGCACTGTGGTGAGGTTAGATAAATGTATTACTATATGGAAAAGGACTTGGGGGGGGAAGTACCCAAAGTGAGGAAATTCTGCCAGATTTGTCCTACCCAGGGGCAAAAAATGTCCTAGGGAAACTGCTTCCTGTTTTAAGTGGATTCGCCATGGCCAAAATGCCACCCATTCTGGAGTATGAACAGGTGGGTTTCAGTCCCATGCTTTAAGAGTTTTCCCCTTAACTTTTATGTATTAAAGAGAAATTCTAGTAAAGACTAAGCAGTTGTTACATGGCTCAGTGACTCATACCTCTAAAAATCAAGAATTAGAGGAAAACCAAAAGCCTCAGTAATATTTTTTGAGTCTCTTGTTAGGCTACTCTCAACACTTTAAAATAGGTATTACATAGGGGTGCCTGGGTGGCTCAGTCTGTTGAGAGTCCAACTCTTGGTTTCGGCTCAGTTCGTGTTCTCAGGGTGGTGAGATCGAGTCCCATGTGTAGCCCCATGTCCAGCTCTATGCTGGGCATGGAGCCTGCTTAAGATTCTTTCTCTTCCTCTCCCTCTGCCCCTCCCTGCCCCCATGCATGCACTCACTCGCATGCTCTCTCTCTCTCTAAAAAATAAAATAAAATAAAATAGGTATTGCATGGAGGACACCATGAACCTGTAGAAGTAGAAACCGTATCTTTTCATCTTTGATGGCATATCACCTGGTAGAGCATTAGACACACAGCAGGTGCTCAATAAATGTTTCATAAATGAATAGCTCATTTCATTTTTATATATCTTTTATACATTTCCTTGATGTAAATAAAGCTATGAGTTATACTGATGCACATATACATACACGTGTGTATGTGTGTGTGTGTGTGTGTGTGCAATGCCTTTTCATTTTGAAGTCGTATAGAAAGAGAACAAAAAGCTCAAAAGGGACTATAATGGCGGTTTTAGATAGAGCTAGAGGTCCAAATTTACCTATAACTGGAAGCAGCTTTCCAGGGACAATTTCGCTCCTGGCTAGGACAAAGAACTGCACATTTTATTTTCTAATTTCCTGCAATAATTTCAGAACCCAAACTTATAAACATTGATAACTATTTCTAGTCCCACTGACACTGGTAATTCCAGACAAAATGCATCAGGGAGCAAAGGGCCCTAATGGCATCTACAATGACACAACACCCACAGGACAGAGATCAAGCAATATCATTACACCAGACGTATCCTACCTCATAACCAAGACCCTCCCGGCTTCTTCACATCTTCACTTAAAGATGTAGAAAATCCCCTTCTCGGTCTGTCTGTAGCCCCTGTTGGTGGAAAAGAGGACAATGCATGAGATCACTTCTTTTTATACAAATAACAAAAACTAACCCAAGTCTTGTTCTCTTTAGTTCAATTTTCTGGCTTCCTCCTGGGTGTCATCTTTGATAATCCAGATACCAAACAAGACTGTTAAATAGGTATAAAACTATTGTATGCAGAATAGGTCAGTTACCTTCCCAAGCTGTGTTATTTGGGGAGGAGGAAATTTGGAAGGAATTCTAAGTGACAAAGTACTATGTGCAGTTTAACCCATGAACACAAAATTGGAATAGGTTTAAAAGATACTGTTTACAATTTTGTCCCTCTTCTTCTTATTAGGAATAAGAAAAGAATTGCAGCAAGAAGCTAAAGAGAAAAGTTTTAGGTCATTTTAGTTGACCAGAAAGGCTTCACTTTTGTCTAGAATATGGGAAGGAGAGAACTCCCTTACTTGAAGAAAGCAATTAAGAGCGAGGTGTATTAGGAGTAGTCCTGTGAGAAATCATAAACAAGAAATAAAGTCTTTGCAAGTTTAACTTCATGGCCATCATTTTAGCTTAGTTATGCTTAAGTACTCATGAAAAATGTACATGAGAGTTCTGTATTTTCTATGAAGTTAATTTTCTTCAGTTTGTATTGCCTTTTTTAAGATCAGTATATCATATTTTTGTCCCATGTTTTAGCTCAGAAACTTGTACTGAGGTCACCAGATGCTCAGAACATATGTAACTCTACTGCCACCTGATGCCGACATGTGGAAATTGCAGGGGCAGATCTCAACCCAAAATTCCTGGAAGACTTTAAACTTGCAGAACAAAGCCACTTTTGTAATTTGAGACAATACAGCTTTGACTGACACAAATGCAAATGAGAAAATGTAATGACTAAAAAAACTAAGTAAAAGCATAAAAGGGGGCAAAATTTTCCAGTCTTGATAAAATTACCAACCAAAAAAAATTCTGCACAAGTTCACTTTTCTGTACTATTACTAACTTAACTCTTGTGCTTTTTTTCCTCCTTTGGTAGAAATATTTCCAGGAAATTTGAACAATTCCTTGAATAGTGGTTTAGACAACTGCATTGGTCTGGTTAGTAGTAAAAATGCTATAAGGGACCCAAAATAATAACATTTAGTGGAATTTTAGTTTGCTCATGCAAAAAAAACAGGACATAAGTACTTGATAATATTAAGAATTAGTACCAATTTTATGACGTCTGATAACAGTATGGTGGAGTTGTTTTGTTTTGTTTTGTTTTTTAAGTGCTTTCTATTTCGGGAGGAATAAGGAGAGGGGATAATCTGGTAGATGGCCAGGAGCTGGTATGGCTGCTTAGCAACTATCAGGGATATCTTGTTGATGAGTCTCATGGTCCAAGAGAGGACTTCCGCCACCAGCGGGCACGTCTCTATCCCACAATGCACACATTACTTCCACTCATTTCCCGATGCCCTGGATTTTAGTCACATGGTCACCTTTAGAGGTCAACTGGGAAATGTAGTCTTTAAGGAGGTGATTGTGTATCCAACTAAAAATTCCACTACTATGCAATTCTATTATAAAGATTAAAGGAAAGCTGGTAGTCACCACCATATCTTGATTCTTTCCTTTAATCTACTCTAGATGCTTTTAAATATGGGTTGCTTTGAAGAAAGACTAGGAAACTATCTCCAAATAAAAGGGGCTAAGGAGACATGACAGCTACATGCCCAGAATGATTTGAAATTTTATTTTGCTATAAAGAACATCAGTAGACAATTGGAAAAATAGGAGTATGGTTTATAGATCAAATACTGGTATGGTATTAATATTAATTTTCTACTTTTGATAACTATATTATGGTTATGTAAGAGAACATCCTTACTTGTAGGTAACACGCAGTGAAGAACTTATGGGTAAAGTGGCATCAGTGCTGCCACTTTTTCTTAAACAATCAAGAAGGGGAGACAGGGAGGGAAAGATGGAGAGAGAAAGCAGAAGACAGAAGACACAAATGATAAAATGTTCCCATTTGGTGACTGAGGATGAAAAGGACCTGGGCAGACTTTTGTACTATTCTTGCAACTTTACTGGAAGTATGCAATTATGTCAAAATAAAAAGTTAAAAACAGCACTGCCTCAGTTCTAACTCAAATTAATTCATTAGATTTTTTTTAAATGTGGTTCATTTATAGTTTAGCCATTATATAACACCTTGGTTGAATTCACTTTTCAGAAAATTGGTAGACTTACTTGCTATATATGTGATTTAATTTAAGCCTTCCCCCCCCAGATATTAAAATAAACAGAGCTAAAAAGGAGAAATTATTTGTGGCATGAGAAATGGTATGAGGAGCCCACCTTCTGCATAGATATAGATCGTTCTGTGATGTAGTCAGGGATCCAGAGGAACGAGCAATGAGGCTTCCTGGCCAGGGAGCAGGTGCAGAGACTCTGCCCCAGCTCTCCCTCTGCTGGAATTGGGAGAGACCCCAAGTTCCTGTCCATCTATGCTCAGGCATACATCACCCAGACAGTAACAATCTGTGAGCTTCCATTTCAGGAACACTGAGGGACCTCAGGTCCTCCCACCTCTTAAACCAAATTCAACATCCAAAGTCTTACATCTTACCCTTGTCAGAGCAGATAAAGCCGTTTGAGTACCCAAGCATTCCCAAATAATACTCTAGCATCCAGCGTGATAGGAAGCCAACCTCTCCACGTGGATGTTCTCCGAATAGCAAAAACCCCGAGACATTGCTCTTCTCTGTCCCTAATGGTGCCATCCACCTATTTTAGTGCGGAGCAGAGAATGTCATTCAAACAGAAACATATCTAATTCCAGAGTTCCAATGGTCAGCAATAACCACTGGTCCCGTCCAAGGTCAGTCACCCTTCTGCTTCCATTTAAGCACCAAGCTCCATACGGTTGCTTAGCTTGTCACATCCCCTCCAGCCTCCACCCACACCCCAGTGGTTTTAGTAGCTCCTATTAACACTTCCCAAAGTAGACACAGCAAAGGAAGGGGCCCTGAGTGAGTGGAGACCCTGCCCCAAGCCAGCTGCCCTCTAGCTGTGTTATGTCATGCCGACTTAAAAACAGCAGAGAAGCCCATCAGGCACTGGGCAGCAAGGAGCCCCTCTTCTGTTGAAGTCACTTATAAACAGGACCCTGGAGGAGAGGAAGCAGATTTCTGCCCCTTTATGCTACACTCAAAAGGGAAAGTAAACTTATTCCATGTTTTTAATATTTACAGCTAATCACAATGCCCTGGATTTGCCAAATAATATCCACACCTTCCACTCCCTTAGATCTGGAAAACGCAAATTTCCAAATGCATGTTTCCACAAATTGGGATTTTACTGATGGAGATGTTCAGATTCTTTAGATGTTGGTTTATTGGGTTGTTTGCTTGTTTGGCTGATTTTTTAATTGGAAATGTCTTTGTAGGGATGAGTTGATGACTATCTCCTCCTCAACTGTCTCCTAAAACAGCCAGGCAGCTAGATAGCTCAGACAGTATTCGGCATCATCCCAGACCTGCAATCTATAAAATGGCAAATCACCCTGGCAGAACAAAGAGAACCCTGAAAGTTCTAACCCTGGAAGTAGATGATTTCTATTTGTTTTCAGTCCTATTGTTCAGCTTTGATTGGCCTCATGATCCCTATAATGACATAACAGTTGCCGCAGAAGCAATGGCGTAGATCCTACTTGATTCACCTTCCTCAGGCTAAGCACTCAGAAGCCGACTCTCCACGCCCAGGCCCTATTTTAATGAAAGACTTTTTTTAAGGCGTTCTGATCATAAGCTACAACATGTTGGAGGCTGTGATATTTCCCACCACTAACCTTGCCTCTGGACCTGTCCATGAATGACCCTTTTCCCTGCATGACTGCTGATGATGAGAAAAGAAAACAAACAAAAAAAGCTGCCTTGAAGAACAACACGTGTTCTATTTCCTGACCTTGGCAGCTCAAGGTTCTGCAGGACTCTCTTGGCGTCACCATGGAGCAAATCTCTCTCCCTTCCACTGTCAATTTGTTGCAAAGGGTGAAGAAAAGTTGCAGAAATGCTTGCAAGTAAACAGCCTCTGAAATCAATGAGGACAGAGAATTACTCTTGTTCGGAATCCCTTTTTCCTCCTTCACAGAAAGCTGCCAATAGCCCTGGCCTGATTCTAACACATACAGAACCATTTCTACCTCTGCCTTTGAAGGGCATAATACCACACACATCCCCAGAACCCTGTGGTGAAGGGCTTGGAAGGCCACACCCACACTCTGCAGCACACTTCCGTTGAGACTGGCATAGTCCCGCTCATATGGGGACAGGCTCGCTGGTGAGGCTGTGGTTTGCATAGCCCTCAGCTAAGTGCTTTTCACAGCAATACAGAAACCCGACATACTGGGTATAGAATGGCCAGTCTTGGGCACATAGTTCACACCTAAAGCAATGAACATGGCAGCCTGCCCAGCAAGCTATGATGTCATTACAGGGGCCAAGTAATCGATCCTTTCCAGTATCATTTAATATTTACTCAACATTTACCTGTGCAGCCTGGTGATTAATCCGAAGGACTCTGGTTTGAATCCCAACTCTGCCAATGACTAGCTATGTGACCCGGAGCGAAATGCTTCACTCCTTTGCACATCAATTTTTCCATCTGTAAAAGGAAACTACTTCATAGACTTGTGAGAATTTGCTGCATTAATAACCGTGGAGCATTTAGAACAAGCGCCTGGCACTTGGTAAACTCTCAATAAATGTCAGCTTTGTCATTATGAGCTAATCTTAATAACTAGTAATGGTTTTTATTAATTTGGGCCATGTCTACCAGGACCTGGAAGAACAGAAGAACCTGAATGAAGGATCCCTCTTTGGGGGCTATGACCGTAGGCCATCCCAAATGGAGAAGGGCATAGATCAAACAATAGGGTAGGAAAAGGGGTCAACATTGATGGGGTACCTGGGTGGCTCAGTGGGTTAAAGCCTCTGCCTTCAGCTCAGGTCATGATCTCAGGGTCCTGGGATCGAGCCCTGCATCTGGCTCTCTGCTCCGCAGGGAGCCTGCTTCCCCCTCTCTCTCTGCCTGCCTCTCTGCCTACTTGTGATCTCTCTCTCTCTCTCTCTCTCTCTCTGTCAAATAAATAAATAAAATATTTTAAAAAATAAAATGAAAGCGAACATTGAGCCCCTGAGACAGTTATCTCCCACCCCCCCATGGGCCCCTCAGGCAATGGCTGGTGGCATAAAACCCATATCTCCTTTGGGTCCCCTTCTTCGACCTTTGTCTCCTGGGTTCCTTTCTCCATTCTTAGTCTTCTACATACTCAACATTTTTCACACTCTTATTTTTATACCCCTTTAGGCCTAAAGGCTCAGGGCTTCATTAGCAGCACTGCTTAGCATCACGGGGCTGAGATTTCTGATCCCTGCACATGCACAAAACGGTTTTTATGGAGGTGTGTTATTCACACCTCAAGTGTTCGTCTGCTTCCCCTCACCATCACATAGATTGTGTAGGACCGGTGCAAAATATGCCAAAGGGAAATTCTTCAGATGTGATGAATTGATAGTCTGAAAAAAATATTTACAATGGAAATGTAAAGTTGCTTTTGGGGTTTTGAAATAAATCCTTATTATCTTATCCACTATGTTGCCACATCCTGGATCAAGCCGGGAGCAGTGAGCCGGAACTGGAAAGAGCAGCTTCTCCTGAAACTTCTAACACTTTCTAATCATGTGACCATGGACAAATGAATTTCAGGATTCTCCTCTTGCTAAAATACAGACAAAAATGTCTGAGTTTATGCTATTGGGTGTTTTAAGGTCCCAGTGGGATGATATATAGGACAGTGTTTTGAAAATTGTAAATTGCTTTAGCAAGATAAAACGATACTCACCGCGTATCTTATGGCTAGTCCTGAAAAGCATAGAGCAGAAAAGGCATGCAACAAAGAGTCAAAAGCTGGCATGTTAGTTCCAAATTTGCTACAAATTGACTCTCTAAGTTTGGACAAATAACTACCCCTTTCTGGTCCTCAGTTTTCTCATCTGTAAAATAAAAGGGTTGCACTAGATGAGCTTTAGACTCCTTCCCCTTTCAACAGTCTAGGAGTCCAAACCAAACAAAAAGAAGAAAATAAAAGTAAAATGGATTTTTTTTTGTAAAAGATAAAAACTAAATTTAATCATAATAAAGAAAATAAAAAAGCCAGTCACGACTGTAAAGGGCTGACCAAGACAGACATGGTTTATTGATCATGACACTCCTTGTCCAACCCAGACATGCGCTCATAGACTGCTCTGCCATTAGCAACAAATCGTTTTTGCAATGCGTTGTCTTAATAAGGAGATTTTAAGACAAACCATTTACAGACAATGCTTTCTCACTGCAGCTAGACCAATTATGGAACTTTGCCTATAGTCTCAGATCTGCATGGGTCTATGTGCAGGCACTCACAAACACACACACACACACAATTCACTGACACTTGGAGGCCAACTCTAGCGAAGATGAATACCGTTGGTTTCTCGGACGTGTGCAGTCAATGCCTCTACATATGTTCATTTCCACGGAATTTTAAACCCTCTTTATACATGAGGAAATTGAGATCCTAAGAGGGTAAAATGAATTGTCAAAAGTCAATGGCTATTAAGTGACCAAGAAAGCAAGCCACCTGCTCTGATTACGGCTTCTAAGTTGGTGGTTTCTTGACCTTAATATTAGCATCTGTTATAGGGTCCCAAAATTTTATCCATTGGTTTCCTTCTAAACTTGGGTGTTTTTTTTTTTTACAGTTTTGTAAGATTATGCTGCACAAAGCCTCTTTGTGTCAAAATCCTTCTTATACCACATTTACTGGTGAGGTCGATAGCTGTGAACCTTCTACACATACTTTGTCTCCTACACACCAGTTTTTTGCTCCCCGTTCTGTTTAAATTTCTTTTTAATTGAACTATCAGCATAAATTCAACCTTCCACTTGTTATTTTAATAGTAATTGTAACAATTAACCCATAACTGCTTTCATTGCTAACATAATTATTAAATAATAACGTGTGTTCGTTAACATAATAAGTCTCATTAATTGCATGCTGTCTCACAATGAAAGTAACCTATGAAGATCGGGAAGAAAACATAGGATATAAGCAGCATCAGAGACTCTCCTTGGAGCTGTCAGGGCCGATTTTCAAAAAAATTAGGCTTTAGAAGGTGGGAATGGGGTGTTGGGAGCAGGGGAGATGTGATGCCAAAATAGTAACACCATCAGTTAGAGCAATGAATATCCCAGCAAAGGGCTCATGAGGAACTTTGAAAGATATGCAATGTTAGAGAAATAATACTAATTAAAGAGTTTAGAAAGCTTTGCTCATAAAATCAAGGCTTCGATCTTCAGAATGAAGAGAGTGAATGAGAGAAAATTCTTCTCTTCCCAGCCACTGATGTTCCAGGATCCATAAAACATTGATTTACTGGTAACTCCCTGGTGCCGATGCTCTGTGTCCTCAGGTTCAGTAAATAACCTTTTTATATATTTACTCTCAACTAGTTTTCCTTCCTCCACCTTCCCCTTCATCTATTAGTAACTTACCCCCCTTTTCCACCTGCTGCAATCCCCATTTTCCTATGAAACATCTCTACTGTCTTAGCCCATTGTGTCACCCCCTTTTGGGCTTCTGCTCTCCCTTTTCCTGTCTCTCAGTGGCCACGTTTGCAAAAATAACATATACATTAATTTGTTGCTTTGTCCCTTTGGTGACGGGCTGAATTTGCCACTTGCTCCCTATTTTCACCCTGAAACTTAGTTGCTGCATGTAAGTTTCCTGTGTGTCTTAAGAAGGTATCTATCTATGTGCTCTGAAGGATGGTAGGCTAGGGGTTAAATATGATGGAACCATGAATCCCCACATGACCATCATCGTCATCCTTCCTCAAGAGATGTCAGTGGTTCTTCATCACACATAGAAGAAGTTCCAAACTCTTTAGGATGTCTTTCAAAGCGCTCTACTATTCATTCCAAAACTTTCTTATCTCCATCTACACCACCTATGTAGGGTGGTTAATTTGTTCTCCTGAAAGTAGACAGTGGATTAAACTGACAGTGTATACTCTTTTAGTAATTATGGGGGTTTTTTTATTTCTAGAACATTTATTTCTATTTCATTCTTCTTCCAGTCTGTTGGTCATTTTGAATAGTCTTTTGCTCCTTACATAGCCTTCTGATTTACTCCTTTGTTTCTTTAAACTGAGAGAACACGACGACTTTATATTCTGTATCTAGTAGTTCCTTTACCCAAAGTCTTTACAGGACAATGTCTGCTGGTTGTTTGTTCTGACTCTCACTCATGGTGCCTTAGTTCCTCATGCATTTTGTCATTTGTCTATCTATTGTTGTGTGAGTTCATGTCCATTAGAACTTTGTATGTGGGGATTACATGAGGCATGGGTCGAGTGGCTTATTCTTCCAGGTAGGATATAGATTTGGTGCTGCCAGGCACCCCCAACTTGAAACTGCTTGACACTAAATTCTTTGTGTCCTCACACATTGCACATTGTGTGATCCCAGGCCCCGAATATGCATAAGAGCTGTATTTGCTATGAATTCTCAGGGGAGAATTTTTTCTTACTCTGAACCAAAGACCAAGACAGCAAGTTTCTTTGTTGTCTGCTTTTGTGTGTCTTTTTGTTCCAGGTCACTCTCCTAGTAAGGACGCTGTTATCCAAGAGTTCCAGTGTTGGCAGTGGGGAAGAGGGGTGCACAATTCAACTCTTTACTTTGCACTAGCCCAGGGCTTTGTGTTTTTCTCCCAAGTGATCACCAGGGATCAGAAGACTCCCTTAGGGCAACTGCCAGCCTCTATATCCTCTCCGCTAGCTGGCTGTTTGAAGCCTCTGAAAATTACTCTTTCCTTCCAGTTCAGCCATGCATTTAGAATGGTTTATTCTATTTCATACAGAATTTTTGGCTACTTTGTAACATGTTACAAGATGTTAGATTCACATTGTTGCAAGAAATGGAAAACCTGCAATTTAAAATCTCTTTCAACATTGTCTCTAGCCCTTAGAACCTTATATAACTATAGTAATTTTGCTTCTAAAATGAACACCTGACCATTCTAGGACAGCACCTCAGTAGTCCATACCCTAAAACCAAGGAACTCTGGTTCTCATTTAATGACTCTAGGCCAAGATCACACATTTCCCTGTAATATGCCAGATGGTATATATTTCTGGTTTTGCAAGCCATATAGTTTCTGTCACAACTACTCAACTTTCTGCCATTGTAGCAGTAAAATGGCCAAAGACAATACATAAACACATGAGCACAGGTACAGTCCAATGAAACCTTATTTTTGGACACTGGAATTTGAATTTCATATTATTTTCATGTATCATGAAATATTTTTTCCTATTTTTTCAACCATTTAAAAATATAAAAAAAAAAATTCTTGGGTCATGGACCACACAAAAACAGGTGGCACGCTGGATTTGACACGTGCACCATAGTGTGCTGACCCCTGCCCTGAACTGTGGTTCTCCGATGGGGACACATCAGAATCCTCCATGCAACTTTTTAAAAACAGAGATGCTCAAACCTACAGAATGACAGTTTCTGATGGTGGCTCCCAAGGTTGTTTATCTATTAAGATTCCATAAGTGATTTGGATAAGCACCCCTCATTCAGAAAGAGTGATCTAAATTCTTTTCTTCCTAGAATTTGAGGGAGCTCCCTATGTTACAATTATCCCACCTCTTTGACTCCAAAGCAGCACATATTTACTGGTCTGAATAACCGGCCACAATGCAAAAATAAATACATAAATAAAAGTGAATAATCCCAAGGGCTTTTGGTATATTTCTTATGAAAAATATCTAAAACCTACAAGTAAAAAAAAATGATATATGAAAAAGAATACATCACAAATCAAAAAGAAAAGAGATTCAATCAACAAAATAGGTTTTCAATCTGGAAGCAAGAACAATTTATTTCCGTATCTCACACCACACACCAAAATAAATACCAGATGCACTAAAGAGTAAAACATAAAAGAATTAAACCACAGAAAGAAACTAAAAGGCAATTGAACTGAATATTTATCAAACCTCTGGGGTGAAGAGGAATTTCTAAGTTTAAAGGCATAGAAAAAGCCACAAAAAGAAGCTACCCAGATTTAACAGCATAAAAATCTTAGGCCTGCATATATACTAAGATAACATAACTGAAATAAAGAGATAAACCGAGAAGTCTGCATAGTTAAAGAAATACAGAACTGGTTGACAAAATACAGAAAAAAAGAGTCTGAGTTGTAATAAAAAAAAATGCAAGTTAATCCAAAATACCATTGTGATCTATCAAATTAGCCAAGGGTTTTCAAGATGAAACAGGATTCGTACAGGCTAAATAAAATGTAAGCACAGTCTGGAATGGCAGAAAAACACAAATCTAGAGAAGCGTTTCAAACCAAATTTCTCCTCTTAGTAGGTGTGTAACCTCCCCCAAAAAACTGGAAACAGGCTACAGGTCTAAAAGAGAGGACTAGTTAAGCAAACTATAACATATTCACTTAATAACAGATTATGAGGCCATTAAATATTATGTTTACAAATACCATAAACTAACACGGGAAAAGGTTACAATATATTAGGTGAAAAAGGCAGGATATAAAATTGTGTAAATATTGTGGTTACAATTACGTAAATCTTAAATAAAATGCTTCATAAGGGGGAAAAGGTGAGGAGAAATACACAAAGACATTAACAATGTTTGTGTGGGTGGTATATGCTGGAGACTTTTTTTCAGATTGTGTTAATAAGATTGCATTATGTTTACAATTTTTAAAAATGGGCTTTTAAAAAGAGAAATCGTTGTTTGAAAACTGGAGTGTGGCACACCAGTCAGCAGGAAACGGTAAAGTTTCAGAACCCTATTCTGAAATCTTACTATAAAAGCCCCGATTAATGTGAATAGTTCATGTGGCAAAATCCCAGCGCACAAAGCCGAGAATTAAATTTTAACTCTGCCCTGTGTTTTCTTTACACTTGTTATATCATTAAGACTATAAAGTAAATAGCTACTGTTCTCACTGATAACTAAGTGAAGCCTAATTGTGTGGTTTTAGTCTCAATTAAAATTGCTGAAAATGTGAAAGCCTTTCTAAACAGTCTCGCAGATAAATAACACTTGAATGCACAGCCTTCCATCCATCGGGAACTTAAAGATTTCCTTAGCGTTCTGGAAGTCTCTGTACATAGATCTTAAGAGCTTTAGATACTTTGATGATACTTAAATTCACCCTTCTGCTTTGTCTGACCTTGATACAATTTCCTTATTTGTTAAGGGACATTTGAATTTCAAGACAATATGCAATTCTTAAATGACAATGGCATGCAATTTAAGCATCCAACTCGCATCTGCCACAAGCCTTTTGTCTTCGGTCAAGTTCCAAAGAATGTGTTCCAATTCACAGTGGTTTCTATGAGGCATTAGTGAATCACAGACAAGCTCCCCCCCAAAAATGCTCCAGGGCCCCCCATTCCCCCGTCTTTCCTCCCTTCAGTGCTTTTGAACCTGTCTACTAGAATGTAGGAAAAGCATCTGCCCATACGTGAAAAGCAGCATTTTTAATAGGAACACATACTGTCTCATTCGCTTAATCCTGCTGCCAACACGAGAACAACCCCTCCTCGTGATCCCTGCCTTCGAGATTTCTTTTCTCCAGGTGGCCAAGATGGAAAGTGCCTTCAGTGCAGACCGATGAATCCTGTGTGACAAATCTCATCTGGAGTCACAGCCAGTTCTTCCTGGAGACCTTGTTTTAGGACTTTGCAAAGTGAAGGACTGTCCATTACAGCCGGGCATTTATGCCTTCAAAATGCTCATTTCTTCTTATGAGACAATAAACTACTTCCTAGAGGCAACAGCAGGTGAGCGCAGAAAGCGTCTTAAATATCTGACCTGAAGTGCTAAAGATGCTTAATAATCTTTAAAGTTACCAACAATATTGTTTCCTCCCGTTACCAGGATGTTGTAAAATGTCCTAATTAGTCTTTATGATAATGCCGACACCTCCACAGCACATAAAAAGGACTTTTAATTTTTAAAAGGACAACTCTGGTTGGTTTGATTTTTATCTCTAATTGGCCTATAATGTCTATTCCTCTGGCACTCCAGACAGGCAAACATTAATTTAACAAGCAACTCATACACCATGGGAGACCAGAGAATCCGGGGTGGGGGTGGGGGTGGGGGGGCTGGGAAAAGGGTCCAATATTCTGGACACGTAATTGGTAATTGGTTCCATTCTCTTTTACCTCCTGGAAGGTGCCAAAAACGCTTGTCTGTTGCTCAGAGGGGTCCCGCTAAGGCAGCTCCTTCCTGAGGACCCCCCCACCCCGCCCTCAGCCAGTGTCTACTGTGGCACAACCAGGACTCGGCAAATTCCAGAGACCCATGGAGTAAGCGCTTCAGGGGGCCCAGAAGGAGCAGCGCGGTGACAGAGCCTAGAAACTGAGGCCAGGAGAGCAGAGGCCACTCCCTGCTTCCGCACCCGGGGCCCCGTGTTCTTACACTGGTCACTCATCCCCCGGGGACCTGCTTCCCCGCCTATAAAATGAAAAGAATGTTCTCAAACAATCTCCATGATCCTTTCTAGCTTTCACAATGGCACAGCTCTGCCAGCAGCATGGGTAACGATCCCGGGCTCCCTGCCAGTCGGTGAGGTGATACTGGCTTCAGCCACTGGGACCCATCCGCTCTCCCTGCCACAGCCGACCCAGTGCCGAGCACTCGGCCCCTGCCGGTCGCCC